>JAJLUU010000010.1:0-591111 GCA_030570035.1 Kodamaea derodonti
AGAACCTGTACCCAACAAAGACATCCTCTCCGTATAAAACCCTTCCATTGGTTGCACCAAAATTGAGGTAGGTAGGATTGTCTTGAATCTTCTGAGGGAAGGTCACCGAAAGCTTTCCGGACGGATTGACATCTCCGAAGATTACGTCAGCGATCGTATTTCCTGCTTCATTACCCCCGTACCAAGCGTGAACAAGGGCTTGAATATCGTTGATCCAAGGCATTGCGATGGGTGAACCAGATTGGTTGACCACAATTACAGACGAATTGACCTTGACAATCTCTTCAATGAGTTTGTTGGTATACCCTGGGATATCCATGTGAGGTCTATCGAACCCTTCGGATTCGATGAGTTTTGAGAGTCCAACACAGAGGATTACGTGATCTGCAGATTTTGCAACCGCCACTGCTTTTTTGATTTCCTCTTCAGGAGTTTTTCTTAAGGCGAATCCAAAGTAGACTCCACCTTTTTCGGTGGGTTCCTTGCTTATGGTGTAAGTTGGGCCGGACCCAAACTCGACCTTGATAGAGTAAGTTTTTCCTTTAACCAAGTCAACGGTTCCTCTTTCTTCACGAGTCCCCAGCCCAAGGAAGAAGTCGTCTCCCTTGGTTTGTTTGGATTTATTGTCCACCACGAGATCTCCATCTACAAAGATCTGCGCGGTACCCAAGGTGGAGCAACCGAAGTCGTAAGGACCTGATTCTTCCGCGGTAAATTCACCCGTGAAGTCCACGTAGAAGAGTGAATCAGGAGCTGGCAAGGCTTCGTGATTGAAATCAGACATGAATACTTTCGTAGAGGTGAGTTGTCTTGTTTCAAAGTGGTGTCTTTTTTTGGAACCAGGTGGGTCTTTGTAGAACTTGGCGGTGAATCCAGGTTTACCTTCTTCGTTGGTCAAAATGACGCCTACATCCGGAAGCGTTTTGTCCAACGTCGCACCAAGTGCGTATTCGAAAGTACTATCGCTGCCCAATTTGGAAGTCAAGCCATCGAAAGGGCTGACTTTGTAGGTGGTAACCATGGAGGCACTTCCTCCACCGGAATCTTGAGCTGCTTTAGCGTTAGGACCGATGATTGCCACCTTAATTCCGGTCTTTTTCAAAGGAAGAACGCTTTTGTCATTTTTCAAAAGCACAATTGACTCGTCCCCAACTTTCCTCAACAAGGCCGAAGCTTCTGGAGAATTGTTTGGAAGTTCTTCCGACTTTTTTGGAATACCAACTTTCAATGATTCGTTAACAAAGTTCAACAAAGCTCTGATATTCTCATCAATGACATCTCTATGGATCTCGTTAGAATACACCTTGTGAGCGGTCGGAGTCTCCAATCTGAATCTGGTTGGACCGGGCATCTCCAAGTTCAATCCAGCATCCAAACTCTCCTTGATGGAATACGTCCCGTACCAATCACTCATGACCAAACCGTCCCAGTTCCATTCTTTACGAAGAGTGTCTTGGAGAAGCTTCTTGGATTGAGAGACATGCTCACCATTAACCTTGTTATATGCAGTCATCAATGATTTTGGATGCGAGTCTCTCAAGGCTATTTGGAAAGGTTTCAAGTAAATCTCTCTTAATGCCCTTTCGGTGACGATCGTATCAACAGAATTTCTTTGGTGTTCCTGGTCATTACACACAAAATGTTTGATACATGCAAGCACCTTGGTACTTTGAATACCATTGATAATAGACGCGGCAGCATGGCCCGATAAATTGGGATCTTCAGAATAACTCTCAAACAGACGTCCTCCAAGTGGAGACCTGATAATGTTACAGGTAGGTCCCAAGATCACGTGTGCTCCTTTAAGGATTGCTTCCTTACCCATCAAAGCACCCGCTTCAAAAAGAAGATCTTTGTTGAAGGTTGCAGCCAACGCAGTACCGCAAGGAAAACAATTCGAAGGTACCCCATCGAAGAATTTGGTACCTCTAATCCCATTTGGACCGTCAGACACTCTAATACTGGGGATATTGAGTCTTTCGATTTCTTTGGTGTGCCAGAAATCAACCCCAGCAAGGAGCGAGATCTTCTCCTCTAAGGTAAGCTCTTCAATTAAGGATGGTACATCCAATTGAGTATGATTTTCGTATTCGATTGGCATTTTGTTGTAAAATTGTGGGGGAGGCTACACCTTATATACCGGGGTTTTGTGCTCTATGAGACTTTGGTGATTCTTGGGGGAATGTGGTGAAGGAGTGACAAGTGGCGATAGATCTTCAAACTCAACAGTATCGCCCATCAGAATGAACGCCTGGATCTCATTGCTATCATACCCGCTAAGCCTAAATAAGACATTGCGCTTCAACTTCATCTCCCATTGATTGAGTATCTCGTCGAATGATTGGATTCAGAAGGTGACGAAACTCTTTTGGGAGATCGACGCGGAGGAAAGATATCTGATTTTGGCAATGCTTACGATTGAAAAAGGAAGATTGTCCTAAACGGGCAAAAATTCCTTTCCACGGAATATGCAACATATACGTTATACGTTATTTTTAAAGGTTACTAGAAAATAAGAAAGTATTTGTCAATTATCAGTAATTGCAAAGAGATGTTGGACATATACTTTAAACGTTATTTTTAAAGGTTACTAGAAAATAAGAAAGCATTTGTCAATTATCAGTAATTGCAAAGAGATGTTGGACATATACGTTATACATTATTTTCAAGCGTTACTAGAAAATAAGAAAGTATTTGTCAATTATCAGTAATTGCAAGGAGATTTTGGGTGGTGGGGTAAGCAACTTCCAAGTTCAAGAGGAGTTTGTGTCCTCTCGTGGATCGCCTGTTCCATCTAAGGCAAGTGGGTCACAAGTTCCTATGAGGTGTGGGCCTGATCCTCTTAGTCGTCCGCAATTTCCAATGAGTGTAAGTAGACATAGGCGTACGGCGATGGTTGCAACCCCTGCGCCTAGGCAGAGAATTTTTAGCGCATTATACGGTTGTTTCTTCATTGGGCGATCTTCCCGGTTCTAGAGACTATTGATTTTAGCAAAAGCTGGAATCCGCCAAATTGCTGTACAGCCCAATTCTAAGCTTGTGAGGAAGATGGTGAGTGCTAAACTGTTATAGTACGATACAGCGCCGGCTTCTGAGCTGCGAGGATAATAATAATAGTACGAAGCACTGTCTTAGGAGCTCTTTAACTGTCTTAGGACCGTATAGCGCCATCTTCTGAGTCTCAACGGTCTTAGTTGGACCCTTTATACAGCTAGAAGTGTCTGGTAGATACAGCTAGAAGTGTTTGATAGGTACAGCAGCTCTGTTGAATTAGAGTACTCTGCAACAATACAAGTTGGTGGTTGTAGTACAACCACACCAGCTTGCAAAGTTTTACCACTCACCATAACTGCGATATAGTACCGCAGAAGATGATGACTACTATAGCGGTATGATGTGGAGTAGTGTTCGTAGTGACTACAAACGTACTTTGAGTAATCAGCAAGTGTTAGTACGGTACTCGTATGTGTCTACTAGGCAATTTACAATACAATAACTGTGCGTAGATGTTTGACTGGCTTGATCACCACAGGTAAATACGCGGCCAAAGAAGTTACCATAAGAGTGGGTATGGTTGTACTTCTTCACCATGCTTTAGTTATCATCGTGAAGGACTGCCTCGCTCTAATTTATGGTGGATTGCCTAGCTGTGACCAAGTGATTGCCTTTGCCCCTTAGTGTCAAAGTTCTACTGTAACGCACACCACTCAGTGACACTTCCTCCAGAAGATGCTAGTACATGCTACTAAACTGTTCATGCTGTTAACTGTTCATGCTGCTAACTGTTCATGCTACTGTTCATGCTACTAAAGTGTTCATGCTATGTCATTTGGCTGAATAGCCAAGAAATGTTAAGTACTACCCTAAGAGTAGTGAATGAGTTGAACAGTTAAAGATGATACTGAAGGAGAGCACTTAGCGAGTTCCAGGGTAATCATTTGGAAAAATGGGCACATTCATTTCAATCTAGCATAATAATGCTCATCCTACTGACCATAGCACGCCCGCTTGGAAAGAAAGCGACGACTCATGAGGATGTCCAGACTGGAGAACTTTGGGACTTTCTTTAAAATTTGGCTGTGCTTGGTTGAAATTGGAGTTTTAGTATGGGTCTATACAGCTTATGAGTTGTATCAGCATTCTGCTAGAGTTTTGAGGAGGCCAAGAGTATACAGGGGATTGGTTTGATCTGGTTGAGTTGATTATTGGTGGTGCCTTTTTAGAGCTATTTATGAATACAAAGCTTTCCCTAATGTCCAGCAGAATCTCTTATGTAGCAACTTCACCGACTCTTGTTATTAGGTGCTAAAGCAGCTGTCAGCAACTGGCGAGCTTGTCAAAGCATAAAGATCCGAATGTACGATGTGTAGCTAAAGCGCCGTCACTAGGATAGGCTTCTGAGCGAGGAAGGATTGTAGGGTTTGACAGGAGATAAACTTACTATGTAGTTGACTGAACAAGACCATCCCTGGTGGCTACCTCACTGGAAGGATAGTTGATAGGGCAAGCGCTCTGCTTCAGTTTTGGAGCCCACTAACAATCAAGCTCAGAGATGCTACTGTCACGTACTTCAGTCCCAACTTCTAGCGGGTGCTGCAGCACTACGACTGCAAACTCGGAAGTTGGTGCTGTTAGGACTACAAACAACCTCGAAAGATGTGCAAGAATTTACGAGCGAAGTCTTCAATACCCGGTAGAATAAGGTTTATTGGCAACCCAAAGACGGATTGAATTGCTGGCTGCCAATTGGGTACTAAGATAGTTAGGAACAAGCCGACTTACGGAATTGATGCAGCGTGGAGTAATTTGAAGTTTAAAAACGTGCATTGGCGGCTGCAAAAAGGGTAATCTGAGTGGGGTCGAGCCATACGATTGAGGGGGTAGAAGGACTAGAGGAGAAGGACTGAAGAGCAGCATGACTGGAGGAGTAGACAAGATGAGTGTAGATGGGTGGACACTTCAACAGAAGGTAGTAGAAGTGAGATGAGGGAGAACAGGAAAATGGAGGGGGAGGAATTATAATAGCCAATCAGACTCAAAGTGGATAAAATAAACGAGAAGACATCCAAACAAAGTAACTCTCCCATCTGTTCTTATACAGGCGTCATGATATTCTGCATAGGCTTCCCAGTTAATGAATTCCGTGATGCATGAAGGCGGCTGCGGAATTGATAAGGAATTGACGGTAATGCGAGTGGCTGGGGATCTATAGTAGCGCTACTAGGGTGGTTTTAGAGGGTGACTGATGCATGTCAAACTCTGAATTTGGAGCAACATCCATCTTGATTTTGCAGCGCTGTGCAATTGCTGCGCTGTTGAGCTCCAGATCGAGCTTGCCCGGAGTTGTAGCTCACTATCCCGAACAAAAATACACGCTTGTGCTTCAAAATGTGACTAACCCTGCGTAAGAGTTCCCTGTAATTAAGCCCCCATTCTCGGAATTGTGGTTTAATTTTTATTAATACTTTAAATTAGTTGCTGAGTCAACATCATAAGTTAATTTCATGCATATCGGCAATCTGGGTGACGTTCCAGATTTGTAATATTTGCTTTCCGATTGTTGAATATTTTTCATAATATTTCATGTTTTTTTATTTTCTATTACATCTTTTTGTACCACGATCCCCAGACTTTCATTGCAAATCGATGTGGGGTTACTCCAGATTCCTTTAGCCTACGTCACGGCTCAGATCAACTATATATAGAGACACTTCTGTCTTCAATTCTAATCCTTTATCTCATCAATTATCATGAATAAAGAATTAGAAGCTATCCAAGTAGAATCCTCCTCAGTCGAAGCTGTCGATGGAGTTACCGAGTCAGAATTCGACGAATTATTGAAATTAGACAAGCCATGGTGGCGTTATGGATACCTCAGATACTTACATTTCTGTATCTTTTTAGCCACTTTAAGCAGTACCAATAACGGTTACGATGGTTCCATGTTGAATGGTCTTCAATCACTTGCTTCATGGAGAGACGCTATGAACCATCCAACAGGTCAAAAGTTGGGTGCTTTGTCCAATGGTAACACTTACGGTGCTATTGTTTCTTTCTTTTTTGCTTCCTGGTTATCTGATAAATACGGTAGAAAGTACTGTATTATTGGCGGTATGGCTTTAACCATTGTTGGTGCTATTTTGCAAGGTTCATCCACCTCTTACGGATTTTTTCTTGCCAGTAGAATTGTCATTGGTCTTGGTACCGGTATTGCTATGGTCAGTTCTCCAAACATGATTTCTGAGTTATCATACCCAAGTTTCAGAGCCACCTCTACCACCTTCTACAATGTCTGTTTTTATTTTGGTGCTTTTATTGCCGCTTGGGTTACTTACGGTACCAGAACTATTGATTCCAACTACTCCTGGAGAATTCCTTCTTACCTCCAAGGTGCTATTCCCCTCGTCCAAGTTATCCTCTTTTGGTTTGCACCTGAATCCCCAAGATACTTGGTTGCTCAAGGTAGAATGCAAGATGCTGAAAAGGTTCTTTCTAGATGTCACACAGGTAACGGTACCGACGAAAGATCCATCAAATTGGTTGCCTTTGAATTGAGAGAAATTCAAGCCGCCATTGAAATGGGGAAGCTTACCAAAAACACCAAATATTCCGACTTCCTTACTATTGCATCTTTCAGAAAGAGACTTTTCCTTACCGTCTTCACCGGTGTCATGATGCAATTGTCTGGTAATGGTGTAGTTGGTTACTTTCTTAATAAGGTTTTGGATTCCATTGGAATCACCGGTGAAAAAGAACAATTGCAAATCAATGGTGGTCTTATGGCTTACAACTTGGTTCTTGCTGTTATCATTGCATCTGTTGTTGGTAGATTCAAGAGAAGGACGTTGTTTTTATTCTGTACCTGCAGTATGCTTCTTACTTACATCGTCTGGACTGCTTTGTCTGCTATTAATGAAGAGAAGAATTTCGCTGACAAGGGTTACGCTAATGGTGTGCTTGCTATGATTTTCTTATTCTACTTTGCCTACAACTCCGGTATCAATGGTTTACCATTCTTGTATGTTACCGAAATCTTGCCTTACTCTCACAGAGCTAAGGGTATGAACATTTTCATGTTGACCAACCAAGTCGTCATTGTCTTCAACGGTTATGTCAACCCAATTGCCATGGATGCCATTGGATGGAAATACAACCTTACCTACGTTGGTATTCTTGTAATTGAGGTTGTTGTTGTTTACTTCTTCTACCTCGAAACAAGTGGTTACACCTTGGAAGAAGTTGCCAGAGTATTTGGTGACGATCCAGAAAACTATACCGCTTACTTAAATCCAAGCTTGAAGGCTAGAACTGAGCACGTTGAAAAGAGTGATGTTGCAGAAAATGTCTAATGACTACGAGCAATGCGATTATTGATACGGCAACAACTCCGAGTGAGGCAGGTATTTGCAACTCCGTCGATGCGGTAGTTATATGTAATGAAAGCAAATATTGCACACCCCGCTAGTACAATTGAAATACTCGCTCGTATTGGTAACGAATGAAAATCAGTGGCTTTATCATGTCTTGAATGAGATATTGCAGCCGGCTGCGAATTTAATGTACTAATAAAAGTTTTAAAAAATTATTGTAAAAACTTGTAGCGACGACAGCGACGACAACTGCAGCGACAGCTGCTAGGAAGATTCTGGCTAGCTACGAGTGCTCTAGTACGACACCGCAGCGACATCTGCTAGGAAGAGTCTGGCTTGCTACGAGTTCTCTCGTACGACACCGCAGCGACATCTGCTAGGAAGAGTCTGGCTTGCTACGAGTTCTCTAGTACGACACCGCAGCGACATCTGCTAGCGAAGAGTCTGGCTTGCTACGAGTTCTCTAGTACGACACCGCAGCTATATCTGCTAGGAAGAGTCTTTGGCTGAGACTCTAGAACGGTAGATCACCGTTTTGAGCTGATCAGCAGAGATTAGCAAGAAAGATGGACGATCGCCGCACAGGAGGGCCTATTCTGTACACTTCTACACTTTGAAGTTGGCTTAGTAAAAGCTTGACTAGCAAACCCTAAACAATGCTAACTCCTTGCGATACAAGTTTACAGCCAAAAGCAGCAACCAGGAGGTGCGAATGTAGGGTTGGTGTTCTAAGTGATAACCTACGAGCGAAGCGAGCGTTCTTTGTTATGGCTGTATACTGGTACCAGTTATCTGAGGGATATACAGCATCCTCTAAGTTAGCGGATTAACCTTTATTGTGGCCAGCACGCTGGTATATTATGTTTGCAATGACTTCCAAGTCGACAAGTGGCTGCTGTAGTACATCAACACCTCCCGGTGTCATATGGGTGCAAATATTCTACATTCATTGAGAAACAGAAACTACACCAGGAGCCTCTAGGACTTGAAAACTGACAACTTGTATTACTCAAATCCATTGCATGCTTCTATTATTGTTCTACTCTCCCAGAGTAGCTCTGGTCCCAAGTGAATTCTCTTTTTCATAGCCCACCAGTTGCTCATTCCTACGCACCCGCTATCTCCTCTCCGCCACTCCCTCTCCAAGCACTCTCCTCTCCAAGCACTCTCCACTCCGCCACTCTCCTCTCAATGCACTCATCCTGCACGCAATTCTTCTCTCATCTTCCCCAGTACTCGCTAAGCTCGCGGATCAAGCCTACCCCACTTCAACCTGCGTTGATGACCCCACCAATATTTTTTGCAACCATTCCGCTTTTCGAACTCAAACCCAAAACGGCACCTCAAACGAGGGTTATTTTTTTCAATGCCTAGACATTAGGTTCAACGGAGTTTCAACCAAGCCTACACGAGTAAGCGAGCTATTTAGGTTTCACACTTGTGGTTCGGGTTCACTGTGCAAGCTACCTGATCCAACAAGACGACTCTTTTTGCACCGTAACGGCTGCAAATTCCCCAAATCTTCCAGACTCCCCTTCACTGCCCTTCCCCAACTATTATAAAAGACACTCAAATCTAAGCCGATAGCACCGTCTCTGTGCAACCACTCGCTTTGCTCACTGTCTTTGCTTCTCACACGGTTTGGCAGTCTCAAAATTAGCCAATGAACAAACATCTTGTGTTAACTGCGCTGCACTGTTCGCTTCTCTCACTGCCCATTCAAAGGAAAGACACCTCTCACCTACCAGTCGTCATCCACGGTCTTATGATCCCTCACATCAGCGTCATCAAAGCTATCGAAGGCGGTTTCACTACCTGAGTTCTTATTCAGGCAAAAGGTTAAACAAGTGTATAGGGATGTGGTACGAGTGATTCATGAGTCTCATCAGAAAGAGGGTTGATGGAGTATGCAAGGAGGAGTTTGGAGTGAACAGAGTTGTGCTGTTGATGGGAAGAGTGGGTATTTGGGTCATAGGAAGTACCTGTTGATGGAAAGAGTGGGGATTTGGGTCAAAGGAAGTACTTGTTGAACATAGGGATACAGAGAGTGGGAGTAGCTGAATGTGATAACATTTTCGATTTGGTCTACTGCAAGGGTAACTTCGGCTATTCTGATGAATCGCTTATTAAGTAAGTCAGGTTTCAAAGTACTATATAGTGTGACGTAGTGAGACCTTATCGTAGGACACCTGCAATCTTACAATCACTACCTTTTATATCTATATTACTCTATAAATGTAATAACCTACTTTACATGAGACGTTCAAAAACACCCATGCAAACTCTCCAACCCTTCAAACCCAGGGAAAACTATCATACTTCTTTGAATTTCTCTTAACCTACCTCCAGATAAGTAAACTTCGGCCAAAGCCTTTGCGCCAACCTTATTATCTCTCAAGCTACCCACGGTCAATGCCATTTCTTGATTCAACTGTTTCCACACATTGAAATCAGATGGAAACATCATAGCATTTCTTTGCCATAACCCGGCTTCATTCTTTTCAAGTCTTTTATTAATTTCACTCAATAACTTCGGTACTGTTCTAAACGAATCTCCAATCAACTCGTTTAAGCTTAACCCTTCTAGTTCTTCTTTAATTGCACCCATGTAATCATCCAAATTATCCACAATTGAAATTGAACCTAAGGTAAGCACAACAATCAACGATGAACCAAACTCTTCAATGAATCCAAATAATTGATCCAAAGCAGCAGTTTTAGATTCTTCGGAATTATGGCCATTTAATATTTGGGCAACTAACGTGACCAATCTGGCGGAATCACTGTGTTCCGCTAATATTAATTTAAATTGGTCTAAAGCTTCATCAAATTGATTATTGAAAAATAATCCAAGTCCAACAACAATTCTCGATGATAAGGTGATTTTGGATTCTTCATCGCTTAAATCAAGTACGGATTGAGAATTTTCAATGGCTGAGGTATAATCAGCAAGGCCAAGATATACTCTCGATAATTGAGTCTTTGCCAGAGCATATTGTCTGAGCGTCACTTGACTTTCATTCGCCTCATATAATTCCTCAAGCACATTACATAAAGTCAAGGCAATATCGAGTGCTCGATTCCAATCCTTACACCTTTCACTAATGGTAAGTGCAATTTGTAACCCGGCAATATCCTTTGGAGCAAACTTAAGATATTGAGCCATAGCAAAGTTTGCAACCGAAAACTCTTGAGCTGTATCTACATCTCTAGGATCATCACCGTCTGTATGCTTATCAACTATAGATAATCCATAGAGAAGTTGAGCCAATGGAGATCTACCATTGGACAAAACAAATGCATGTGTGAATAATCTCTGGGCAGTTTCATCGTCACCAATAGCTTCAGCTGAAAGAGCATGCCCCAACCACGATTGAGAATCTTGTGGAGCTACCGATTGAGATCTTAAAAATGCTTGTTGAGCCAATTCAGCATCACCATAACGCAAATAAAGTACCGCAATATTGGTCCAAATGGTAGCATCTCTTGTATCTAAAGTTGTTGCTTTGATGAAACAATGTTGAGAAATTTGAGGATTATGAGAAATATAAGCATTTCCAAGGGATACCCAAAATGAAGCATTGTTATCTTCCAATTGTATAGCTTTCTTTAAGAATTTGATAGCAATTTCCCTATCGTTGACAACTTGTAATAAATTATAACTTTGAAGATAAGCAAGTCCAATGTTGTAGTAAGATATCGATTGTAAGTACTTATTTGCCCTATTTGGTAAATGTTTGAATCCTGAAATATTAGCCAAAATAATAGCAGTGCTTATACTTTCGAAGGAATTCCCCTCGCTCCACTTTTTCAAAGTATCATTAAAAAGTTCATTTGAGATTGTAAAGTCAATTCCACCAAGAATTTCCAGAACGAGCTCCACAGGGAATAGTTCAATATGATCTTGTACAATCAAATATACTCTCAAACACTCACCAAATGATTTCCAAAGATTTGGCAGAATCGAATTGATCTCCTTACTCTGTTTGATATAACTGATAGCTTTTAGAGAATATGCAATGGCACGTCCAAAAAATCCACCTGAAATCAATTTATACGAATACTCAATGTGGGTTTCAAATAATGCACTTAAAACACATTGTTCCCTTGGTTTAAGTCGATGAGCTTCATCGAGGTACACAAATCCTGCTTCGAATTCTGTTGTTTGACAAATGGCTAATCCAAGTTGATATCTTACAATCCAATTATCTTCCCCAACCAATGATAATAAGTGCGTAAATACTTTAATTGAAGCATCAAGTCGCCCACAATTCATGTATGCTTCTCCAAGTCCCAGCCAACAGTTAGTATCTCCTGGAGTCATTCTTAAAGCAGTTTGAAACCATTCAATTGCCTTGGCATCATCTTGCCTATTCAAAGCAGAACTTCCTAACGCACGGTATGGCCATGAATTGTCCTCATCTTTATAATTTTTGCTTTGAAGGATTCTTCTAGAACTATCTGTGGAGATTATCCTAGTACAAAGAATGTCAGAAATCTCCCATTCTCCTTTGGAGGTTAAATCTGCAACAAGGTATTTTGCAGATAAAACTTGCAGGGGGTCTAATTCAAATGCTTTGTAGAAACATTTCTGAGCCTTTACTGGGTCATTATAATGGTCGTTAAGTAAGACCCCTAATAAGGAATATGATTCAGCATACGTCTCTGATTCTCCTAATGAGGAAACAAGATGTTTGTATGAATTGTTGATGTCTTCTTCAATATAATAACTTCTTGCAATTCTGTAATTGATCTTAGCACGAATCTCTGAGGAGTAAATGTCAGTTCCTGGGAGATACGTTAATGAGAGGAGGAGGATTTGACGACCGAGAACATGATTATTTAGCTTTATGAGACACCAACCGTATTCTACGATTGCGTTGGTTGTTGTGTCGTCGAAGGTTTGCGGTGATTCCTGGAGATCATCTGATGCGACCTCGTCTGCAACATTTATTGCCACTGGTGTCGGCGCCACCTCTGATGCTTCGATCTTCTCTGCAGAGCTTATCACTTTTTCCCCCACGACCAACTCCAAAATGTCTCTAGACTCCTCAAACTCCCCCTTCTCCATCAAAATCAAAGCTTTCCCAACCTTTGCTCTTAAATTTTCGGGATTTGTTTTCAAAATTCTTTCATACAATTGCATGGCAAGCGTGAAATTCTTTGGAGCTTCGAAATATGTATAAACCATGGCCAAAGCACATAAGAGAGATTCCTTTGTATTTTCCAATTCAAGTTTGAAAGTTCTCAGCAAATCAGCAAGTAATTTTATTGATTCTCTACATTTTAATGAACCAGTACTGTATGCTCTTAAATGAATACAATATTCACAAATAATACGATTAGCCAAAATGGAATTGGTTTTTTCTCCACCTTGAACCATCATAGATAAGATTTCAGCTGGAGGTTGATTGAATATCGAATTTACTTTGTTGATTTCTTGAGTTGATAATAATTTATCTGCTTCTGCTTGTGCTTCTGCCTCTTCTTTCTTTTGTTGTTCTGCCTCTTCTTCTTTCACTTTTTTCAGTTTTCTCCTTCTTTGGTTTTTTGATTTCTTTGGTACACCTTCGATTGCTTCGACAATTAATTTTCTATCAAATGGAGACAATTCACTTAACAAAAATGCATAAAAAACGTTGGATAATCCTTCCAGAGGAAAGTTCTTCAAGTAGAAACTCACTTGCTTGAAATTCAAATCGTTTAACAGAGTAACATCTAACCAATCAAAATAAATGTTCCAACAGAAACTTGTTGGTGATTCAATCAAAACCATTAGTTCAACAAGTGATTTTACATCTGCAATATATTTGGATTTAAGATCTTGAGGACAACACTTCAAAAGTTCGTATTTGTAATTCAAATGTTTATCTTGATACGTTTGTCTTAAGTGAGTATCATTACATGAATTGAGAAATTTGTCATATAATTCATCAACATCAAGAGACTCCTGATACAAGTTCCAAGTGAAGTTATCTATTTGGAGTTGTCCATCATTGGTAATCACTTTCCCGTATTTCATTCTTTCTTTCATCAATTTGGTTTTGATATTATTATCCATTTTCTTTATTCTTGAATCAAGTAAAGTACGCAAGTTTTCTACGGGTATACCAAAGGAGTTCCCAACTAATTCAGTTAGTCTTTCTCCAGGGATAAACAGTCTCAAATACAAATCATGCAATTGTTCATTTGATTTATATTTCCTTTCGTTCAACCAATTTTGGAAGTCCTTAAGTGTATCGTTAATAGGTTCATTTGCATTGCTTAATGCCTGTAACAATCCAAATAATGAATCGAATACTAATTGATCATCTGAAAGCGTTTTACTTGTTTGGTGAAATGCTTTCCAACCTAAGGTTTGTTTTGGATCTATTTGAGTAGCTTTTTGGAAAGACTTGATTGCCTCTTTGGAGTTTTTATCAATTTGATGAGCTTTCCCTTGGAAAAGATATGCAAAGTAGTTGTTCTTATCAAGCTTTAATGCAGCAGTGACATTTTCTAGAATTGATTCAGAATCTTCGTTTTGTATTGCTTCTTTAGCCGCCTTGAGGTGGGATTTGAGTGACATGGCTTGTTGGAAGATTTTGTTGCAGCAAAAAATGAGGAATTCGAATTGCAGTAAAACGAGAATACAATTTACAAGGAACAAGTAGGATGTGAGAATGCTGTTCAGAGCTTTATTTCTGGAAGAATGTACAAGTTCGTGGAGATAAATTCAAGCTAGTAGTGAAACCTAACTATCAATTGTCATTTTGTACCAGATTTATTTTGATAGAGATGAAAACGATCTCATGTGAAGGCATTTCGAGCTTACTCATGCGGTGAAAGAGAAATATTATCTTCAATATCATTCTTGTAAGGCTTGGAGATATTTACTTTAGTACCAATATTGAGATACTATTTGCAGAGATTTGAAAATGACTAACCTGATTTTGAGCTCGTATGAGGTAAGTAAGGTAATAAGGTAAATAAAGATGTAAATGATTCTTCGGAGGTATCTCGGAATTTATGAACTATATGCCAATAAACCTCCATCTTGACTTGTGGATCGAGAATACCACCGTACTTTTCATGTCTAAATATGCTATTCAAAAATCAACCTCCACGATAGAAATAGTGACAGTCAGATTACTCTTCTCTAATATACCCATATATTCAAAAATCAACTGCTAGTTGATAGAAAGTATTCTTAGCCTCTCTCCAATACTTATCTACTCAACCCTAGACGGAGATCAATATGGATCACGTGCCGCGATGGGGAAATTTTCAGATATTTTCACACGTAGTATCTCACGATTCCAAGATCAAACTAGTCTACTTTAATAGTAACTTTGACGGTATTTAAAAGTTATAAAGTTGATTTTGTTGTATCTTTTATAGGTTGGAACGAAATTTTGAAAAATTTGAAATATTGAACTGATCTTTTGGAAGAAATAGTCATTTAAGACTGGTCATATTAATATTTAAAAAAGGTACTACAGCTACCTATACTTCAGATCAATACCAACAGTAGCACCATGGATGACGCAACATTACAATCATCCATCACCCAATCTCCATCTTCATATCTCCTAACATCCATAGCGAAGTCACATCTTGGAGAAGTTGCATCAGTCATAGTTTCCCAACTTATTTCTCATGGTCGCCTATCATCCAGAGAACTTTCCAACAAAACCAAATTACCAATTCAAACTGTCAAATCTGCATTAGTTTCATTAGTCCAATTAAACTGTGTTTTCTATTGGAAATCAGAAAAAGCATTTCTCTATAGTTTCAATCAAGAGGGGTTATTGATTCTATTACATAGTGGAGATATTATCACCCACATCAAAAATCAATATGATGAAGCATCAGCGGAAATCATACAAAATGTTCTTATTCATGGGCATGTAAAAATGGAAGAGTATTTGGGCAATATTACTGATGAAAACATCAAATTCGAAAAGCAGACCCTATTTTTCAAATTATTTTCAGACAGATGGCTTGTGAGATTACAGCCTTTCCATTATCATCCTTTAGAAGATATTTGGAATAAATTATTTGAAGAAACAGCAAAATCAACCCCACGTAGTTCAACAATTTCAGAGGTAAAACGATTAGCTGATGTTAAAGAACGCACCAAGGTGAAATTCGAATCACTCATGCAATCTGGTCAAACTCCAAAAGATTTGTATTTGACTCAAGATGGTATAAAAAGGCTACAGCCTAATTTGTGTGTTCGATTCAATTTATCTCGTTATTCTAAATGTGTTCGTACTAATTCATTGGTCAATCTTGCGAGAGCTAGAATCGGTATACTTCTGGCCAAAATCTACGAAATCGCGCTTCGTTCAATTGAACAAAATTCTCCAGATTTGACTCATAATTTCCTTGAAATTTCAGGTTTAATAAATGATCCAGAGGAAGAGAGAACATTCATTAATTCAATAGAAAATAAATTGGTTGACGATAAGAAAATCGTTTTCAATGTTCGTGATTTGCAAAGACTTTTGCCCGATGAGATCGATTTACGCGGAAGTATCTTGAGTCAAAATATTGAAAAGAGAAAGAGACCAACCGATGAAAATTCACAGAAGAGTTCTTCCGATTCAAAAAAAATAAAGATAGAAGATATCAAAGTCGAAGGCGATGAAGAACTTGCTTTTGCTCTCTTTGAGGCTTCAAACACAGTGGTTGAAGATAACACTCCAAGATTCAAAGGTGCCAATGATCAACTGGAAGCCCATTCAATTTCTTTAATTGAGCATCATCTCCAATTATTAAGCGCAAGTACAAAAGTCCAATTTTTGATTGAAATGACTCCAGGGACATATACTGTACCTTATTCATCGCTTGCCAAACTGGTTAAGGAATACAACTTCGATACTTTGATTAAAACTACTCTTGGATCAAATGCTTTCAGAGTACTCAAATGCTTGAAATCACTTAAACTAGGTGATGAAAAATCCATCTCAAGTGCTGTTTTACTTAAAGAAAAAACAGTAAGAAACGAAATTTATAAACTAATCTTATTGAACTGTGTGGAAATCCAAGAAATGCCTAGAAGTGCAGATAGAGCAGCTTCCAAAACGTTTTACTTATTTAGACACAAAGAAGGTGTCAGTTACAAATTCTTAAGTAATTCTATTCTTTATAGCATGTCACAAATATTGACAAACGTGGAGGGTTTTAAAGAAGACCACCAAATTTTGTTGGATAAATGTGAAAGAGAAGATGTTAAGGGACATGAAGAGGAGTTACTTTTGGATTCGGAATTGAAGACTTTGAAGGCCTTGCAATTGAGGGAGGTTAATAATATTGGGAGATTTCAAAGGTTGAAGGGTTTGTTTGATGTTTTCAATAATTAACACGGGAGCGAGCGAGACAAGCAGCAGCTTAAATTTGGTGATGATTTACGAGGAGAAGCCGAGTACTTTCCACTGGTTATATAATGTCACAATTTAAAAGCATTTAATTTACTTGTACTGAAGAATTGTAAGCGAAAAGTAGTATCATTAAAGTAGACCGTCGTGAACAGTGTTCGACCACTAGATATTCCAGTTGCTTACTTCATGATTTACTTGCGATGGTATGACATTCAACAAGATCAATAGAGAAATATACTAGCAATCTGTAACGAGATGTAGTGAAGTAGCTACAACTGTTATTTGGGCTGTTTTGAGCCGCTTCCACATAACCTTCTGTTACAACTACACATTCAAAAGACTCTTATATCTTATTGTATCATTATATAAATTATCACCCTATGTACTTGATAACATTCTCGCTATTTGACTCCCAATTGAGTTGAATAGTTGAGTCGAATCTATTGTCATATTATAGTACAAGTCTGAGCCACATTTTTATTCTACTTGTCTCAACTAGGATTGCAAACAGTCTAACACAAACTAGTCAGACAACTGAAGGTATAAATTTTTGAGAAATTGCGTAGCTCGAGGATATGCAACTTCAACCCTGAAGAGAGCGCAGCAAAGCTCTCATTACAAAGTATGTTGAAATCCAGCAAAATCAAACTGGTCCTCAACGCTGCCGCCATTCACAACATAAGCAGCCTTAACTCTCAACTTAATTTTAGCACCAGCCTTTCCAACAATATTCAAAACCTGCTTTATTGGACTCCCACCTGGGGCAATTGATACATCCCCACTTGTTGTTGACATGGTCAACTTTTGAGCCTTTGGTACGGCAAGGAACAATTGAACTTGGTCTATAGTAGAGCTACTCTTAGATTCAATATAAATCTCGGCGGTAGCATGGCCTTCTGTGAATGACTTTGGCACAAAAGAAACCTTAATATTTGAATTTTCAAAGGCAACAATTGCAGAGGAAGAAATGTGTTGGACAGGGGCATTTTGAACTGGAGCTGGAGTGCTGCTGAAAATATCACTCAATAAATCGCTCTCATTAACTTGTTTTGAAGCTTGACTTATTGGAGCAACGTCATTATCATCCATTAAATCCAATAACAAATCTTGGGTTGTTGGTTGAACTGGGGTAGAGGCCAACTTTGTGATTCTTGTACTGGCAATATTATTCAAAGTGATAGCTTCTCTTTGTTTTATTGGTGGAGCAGGCATTCTTGCTAATAAACCTTTCTTTAATTTAAGACTTTGACCGAATATTTCTTGATATTCAACCGCTCTAATTTGGATTTCCAAGTTATTGTCATGAGTCCTGGAGTTCAAGATTCTTCTCAAATGATCAATATGAGCAGCCTCTTTGAATTTGATCAGAAGCTTGAGTATTGATGTAAGGATATACGTTACTAGTTGAGTTGCTTCTGATTCTGAATAGGTAGAATTGTTGATCATGTCATCAATAAGTTGAATGAGGATCGTTTCTGTAAGAACGACATTTTTCCCGTTCACTTCGATTTCGGTCCCGAGTACCAAATCAGAATATTCACCAATTGTCCACACTGTGATCAAAGCAAGCCCAAACTGGGTGAAATCTTCTAATGAAGATGCAATTAACCTACCAACAACATGTTTCTTCAATTCTCCATCGTTACATTGTAATAAAAATGCCAAAATGTTAGAGACGATATCTGAGTTTACATAGTTCCCAGCAACCTTCAACATTCTAATTAAGGTATCAAAATGCCATTTTTCATTGGGTGCGAATTTAGCAGCTGCGATTGTCAACTGTGTTGTTATGAAAGGTTTCAATTCTGAATCTGTATTTTCCAAGAAGGTCAAAATCTCTCTTACCAACACTCTGACGTTTTGTTCATTCAATATAACAAAGGTCAATTCTAATGCTCTTCTTCTGATAGAAACATCGCCATCCGAAAGACAACTGACAATTGTTGATCTGTGTCTTTGAACAGCCAATGGTTCAATATTGATTACTGTTAATAAAGTATCTAATGCAACATATCTTGTGTTGTTATCTTTTGTTGATAAAAATTTACCCAAGATATTGACTCCCAAAATACGCAAGGATTGATCAGCTTCAATGGCAAAAATGGTCTTTACACATTCATATAAAATCGCATGAGCTGCATTCTTTCCACTATCCAAATTGGATGCCACCTGGGTAAGAATATCGTTAATTTGTTCTAAGTATTCTTTTGGACAATTTGGATCAGTAGCCAAAATACGTAAGGTTGTCAAAAGTGAAACTTGTAAGAAAGGATCTGTCAATCCAAGTACGTCATAATCGGGCATATATCCACTTGAAGACACTCTCTTCAAATGGTCGACGATTTTAGGAATTGTCTTTATAAGGACTGGTCTTGTATCACCACCAACATCATATAATGATTGGATTAATCTACAAGTTCCTAAAAGAGTCGCAGGTGCCTTTTCATTGATAAGTGCTGGGATTTTTGGCAAGAAGTATTCAGCCAATTCGGGATCCTTCTCAACCAACTTTGCTGCAACAATCGCAGCCTTCTTCTTCAAGTAAATATTGTTCAGTTGAAGGATCTTTTCAACATTGGTATACAAATCCCTTGCTAATTCAGGCAGTGCAATGTTACCTAAACAACACAATGCAAGCCCAACAATAAATGCATTTGGATGTTGCATATCATTATCCAATGAATTAGTTAAAAGCGTTAAAACCTCTTGATTCTCATCTAAAAATAACATTGTTGCAAGATATCCTAAACGTTTATCTGCAAATCTAGGCAGAGCTAAAACCTTGAGACACTCCACTTGTCCAAAATGAGTTTTTTCACCCATGATGTATAAATAAAGAAGTTTGGATATATTAATTCGACGTGTTGTTTGATCGAGAGTTGCATCTCGAAAGGAGGTACGAATCAGGGCCAGCTCTTTACGGACAACAGCTCGTTCATCGGCAATGGTTTTGGCCTTACGAACAGATTTGATGAAGGTTTTTAGTGAAGTCATGTTGGTTATTTTGATCGGTGGCAGTCTCAGATTTGTCAATATCAGGGCACGTGATGAAATTGTGAGATAATTAGAGGAAGGTGATTTAGCTGATTTGGGAGTCTTACTGAAAGGCTGCTGTATATTATTTAAGTCGAATGATATGGTTTGGAATACTGATTATATAACGCTCTTGTCAAGTCAATTGACTTGATTAAGTTTAGCGGTCAACCTCTGAGATCTGGTCGGTGGGTATGATGGTTGCAAAAAATGATAAATTACATTGGTTTTGTAAAAGCGATTCAACACAACTTGAACAGGTATGTTGTAGCATCTCTAGTGACAAACACACTTCAGTAATTGATCCTCTAATCATCTCCAAGAAACTGAAATCCTGTATATAGTCTAGCTAAAGATCTTCAATGCGACCTCTAACAAAGTCAGCCATGGATACAACTGGAAAAATCACCATTTCCACCACCAAAGGACCTTTGAGCTTTGAGTTATGGTGTAAAGAATTCCCAACTATAACCAAAGCATTTCTAATCAATTGTATTCAAGGGAAATATAATGACTTGGAGTTTTTAGTGGATAATACTCAATTAACGGTGAATCAAAAAGATATAAATTACACCTATGATGATGAGTTTCATAGCCGTATACGATGGAACAAACGAGGATTACTTGGATTTGGTAAGAGAGACCCGAGTTTGAAAAATGGTAATACGGTTGATCTGTTTTTTATAACTTTAACTGGTGATGTTGATTACGACGGTAAGTTCATTGTATTTGGTACTTTAGTAGGGGATTCTTTTTATAATGTCTTGAAGATTAAAGATGGTGAATACCCAGCGAAAGTAATCGGAATCAGCATTGAAGGTGGGTATTTTGATGACTTACCTGAAATACCTGTTTTGGGTGCAAATGAAGTAACGAAAGAGGTCAAGAAGAGGAAAATAAAAGTAAAGGTTAATTACGAAGACGAAGATGAGGAGGAGGAAGAGTTCCAAATAAAATCAGCTCATGAGTTGTTAGGAAAGAAGAAGAAGGAGGAGGTGAGTAAAAATACTGGACTGGGAAAGGAGAAGAAGGAGGAGGTGAGTAAAAATATTGGACTGGGAAAGGAGAAGAAGGAGGAGGTGAGTAAAAATATTGAACTGGAAGAGGTGAATAAAACTATAGTTAAACTGGGAAAGACGATATCTGGGGAAAGAACCGAAATCGAGTCAAGTCCAGCTGTTGCCCTTGATGAACCTGTTGAAACAGTTAAGAAAATGAATTCACTGGATGAGAATGTGCCTGTTCTGAACACCCCAGAAGTGGAGGAAACAAGTACCCAACCAAGTAACTCAGAAGTGAGCTCCTCAAAAATTGTCCAGAAATCCCCGAAGAATAAGCGAGACCGCACAATTGACCCAGTATATAACCCAAAAATAGACCTTTCAAGTGACGAAGACTTCGATATTGAAACTTTGAGGTCGCATAGCTTTTTACCCAAGCAGAAAGTCATTGGAAACAGAATATAATGACTACAGAAGCAAAATGGGTCTCTGTATCAGTGGTCCAATGATGAATGTGGATAATTTCATTCCCTTTGTTGAATGTAGTACATTTTTATTTACAAATAATATCGTATGGCCTTTGGAAGAGCTTTTACAGCTCATACACTCATAAAAGTACTACTCAATAAAATTCTACGAATGCAATATTATCCTATTAATTATACTATACCAGTAATCCGTGTAAATGGTCTATCTAGACCAAATCAATTAAGCCTTACTTCTAAACTTCAAACTTCTCTTGACGTAATCAATAAAAGATTCCTCCTTGTGAATCTCTTCAACATCCTCCTTACTTTGAATATCACCTAACGTGTGGTCTCTCAAGAATAAACCTGAGACAATCATAGGGATACAGAATATCAATCCCACAATCATGAGGATCTTTTGAATGTCTCTATAGGCTTCAACAACCTGATCTCTAACTGGAGAGCCCCATGGATGAGTCAAAATGAAGGTGAATGGAGAAGAATAAGCAGCAGTGGCCAAAGCAGTGTCACCAATTCTTGCCAACAATTTATCAAATAATAATTGAGTCCAAATGGCACCAGCGATTGCAGAACCAGCAGCATAACCAATTCTGTAAAGTGTGAATCCTAATGAAATGATGACAGCCATATGTTCGTGATTAGTACATGTCTGTAAAGAAACAGTTACTGGATAAGAGAAGAATGTGGTACCGAAACCCATTAATACTTGACCTCCAATGAAACCAGCAAATGATGCCAAATTCCCTCTAAAATGGATCATGATACCAAATGATACCATCCACATACAACATCCGAAAATAATAAAACCCTTAAGCTTCTTGAATTTAACAACGAAAAGTCCAAAGAAAACTCCACCGACAACAGAAACGAATGAAGATAACGAAGCAATTCTAGTGGCAGATGTTGCTGATTGCTTTACAGCAACAACTAGCACAGTATACAAGAAACTTCCTTCGATTGCAAAAATAAAATTCAACAAGAAACTGATAACCAATGCAGACCAAACACCTCTATCCTTAAGTAAATGGATTGGAGCTATAGCGTCCTTATTGTACTTTTCCCATACTACAAAGACTGGTAATAAGACAACACCTATAACCATTGGAGCAATAATTTTGCCTGTTTGCCATGAAGTTTTGACACCACCAGCGATAGTCAATGGTACCAACATACAACCTAGCAGAACAATTAACAATAACAAGCCAATGACATCCAAATTCCAGAAGAGATGAACGATGAATTTGACGAATCCCAATTCTTGGAATTTGGTTTGCCTTTGCTTGAATTCAGCCCATTCTGGGGTTTTGGAAGCTAACCATCTCATGTGAATCATACATCCAATTAATGGAAGAGATGCTAAGGGGAGAATGAAAGCCCACATACCAATGCCCCAAGACCAACGTAAACCAATTGCGCCGGTTACATTCCCAGAAATCCAAGTGTTAATGATGTAT
This sequence comes from Kodamaea derodonti, assembly GCA_030570035.1. Classification (NCBI taxonomy): domain Eukaryota; kingdom Fungi; phylum Ascomycota; class Pichiomycetes; order Serinales; family Debaryomycetaceae; genus Kodamaea; species Kodamaea derodonti. The sequence continues at coordinate 22,712 of JAJLUU010000010.1, forward strand.
GGGAAAGTTGGAACAAGGGTGTAGAATAATCTCCATTTTTGAGAGGAAAAGTCAGCTAGAATGAAAATCAATACCAAAATAACTCCACTGTATCCAATTTGATACAAGACAGCACCACCTGCGTATTTCTGCACACTTGTTGCCTGAGATTCGATAATAGTACCAACTGCATAAAATAAAATGGAGACTATGAAGATTTCCAATCTCCCAAAGACATCGGAAAGTCTAGCATACACTGGTTGAGATGCAGCGCCTGCAACACCAGTAATAACACCAACCGTTGTTAGTAAGGAATGCTCCGCATACGAGCTTGTTGCGTAAGCAGTATAAACGAATCTAGTTTGGCCGTCTAATCCATATGCGTATCCTACAAGGAAAGCCGAAACTAAAAGGATCGATTTTTGCCACCATTTATCGTATTGAGCAGCTAAAATTTCAGCTTTTCTCACACCAATGGATTTCTCAACTTCAATGGTGGTATCATCTGAAGAAGTTATTTCTTTACTTTGATTTTCGGAATGGTTGCTAGTTCTTTCTAGATCGTCTACTTTGTTGGATTCAGTATCTTCGATTGGAATGTTCACCTCGATGGCCTTTTCCATCTTGTAATGTTTATGTTACTCCATCCTTCTTTCGAAGTCTATTTATTCTATTGCTAAATCTTCCTGAAATGCCTGTCAAGATTCCCGCATTACCGATACGGCTTGTGGCCGAGACTTTGATAGGTCGAGGTGTGTGATCTTATGCAGGGATCCATTAGTATTTGTGAAATTCAGATCAAAAAGCTTGACATGTAAAGCAAATATTCTCATTCACATGGAACTCAAAAGCAATTAACAAGGATGAGCAAGTTTATGACTATTTATATATACAACAGTTCAGATGAGCCCGGAATAGAGTTGATCTACTTCAAGTGTATTTATTAGAATGAACAGTACTCACAGTCTTTACCTTTCCTCAAAGAACTCTGTCAATGCCGTTATGCATTTACCGCATAATGACAGACCTGTACACAAGATAGGTGGTATGGGTTAAATGTTAAGAAACTCAATAGAATTACTTCTCCATGAATCGGTAATTGATATGATTTAAGCGGCATTCATAATTCTTGATGTTAATGACGTCGAGTGTATTGTGCAAGATCCAGACGAACTGTAAAGTGCCTTGGCAGACTCGCAGTACATTTTGCATCCCCAGAGGGTAAGAGAGATATCTCTGGGGTCACCTGTTCCTCTTAAGATGCGTTTTCGTACATAACCAAGTATACAACTAACATGAAGACTTGAGCATGCCAAGTATTTCAAAAGATTCAGCCTCAACCGGTATTAAACTTCCTTTTTATGCGTAATATATTACCAACAGGTAACAAATTCTGCAACCGCTGGGTGCATATGTGACAAAAACTATAACTCGCTAATTCTCTTATTCGAATAATAAATCTTTTAGAGTTAGTTCGTTGGCGTTAGCCTGTTCAGATTGGACGTGTTATGAAGGTTGCTGCATAGGATCTTGATCGGTTAAGAATTATATAGAACGATTTAATTGGTAGCCCTTTTGGTTGTGTGTTGACATATCTTGTACATTCCAGATAATAAAAATCCCCCCATTAAGTAGTGGCTGGGTTACAATCTTGAGTTTGAAATGCGTACCGTAGGTGGTGTTACAAAACCTTTAGTGGTCTGGGAACTATTTGGTTTCAATTCTACCCAATCTGAATATCATTTACAGGTGATATCCTCATGCAAAGCTCTTCCAATCAGCTGCATACCAAGCTTTCTAAAGGAAATGAGTTGTGTGAGTTAGAAGAAATTATTCCTTAATTCCTGGCTGCAAATTTGCACCAAAATTTCAATTCAACTTGGCATCTATGAAAAACTTAATATGGATAATTCTAAAAACGTACATTAAATTGAAAACCAGGCAGCGACTTGTTTAACAAAATTGCAAAGTTCTTCCTTCAGTTGAGAATCTTGTACTACTTTTCAAGATATTCTAATCTATAATACAAGTATTCAAGAAACGTAAGACTATTAGGAAAATTTTCTCGCTACATTCTTCTACTTCTCACACTCTTCTACTTCTCACACTCTTCTACTTCTCACACTCTTCTACTTCTCACACTCTTCTACTTCTCACACTCTTCTACTTCTCACACTCTTCTGCTTCTCACACTCTTCTACATCTCACACTCTTCCTCTACGTTCCCATTGTTCTTCTTTTGTCTATTATTACAAACCATCAACCTCGTTCTCTTCAGTGTACCCTGGAATCTTATCACAGAAATTCACCAAATCAGCCATTTCTTGATAGATGCTCTCAATGCCACCTTCAGTTGCTAATTCATGTTCAATACCATCTCTTAACCAAGGATGAGCTAAAAGGGATCTGCAATCGAACCTTTCACCAGGATTGAATTTCAAACATTTCAAAATCAAATCACTCATCATTTTAACTTGGGGGTCACCTCTTAAGAACTTATACTTTTCAACAAAAACCTCTTCCAAACCCCAGAACTTCAAGCCATCGATATTCTTCAAAACAACCTTATTAGTAACCGGTTCCAATTTGAAATATTTCGACGTCAACTTACAATCAATAAGAAATTCGTCGGAAGGAAAGTCACCTAATAATTCTATAATCTGAGCCATATGATCTTCGTCTTTGTCAAAAAGCTTTCCGTCATAAGGATCAAATAAGAAATCTCCAGTGATCAACTCAAAAATAATACAACCCAAAGACCAAATATCCGTCAGCGCACCCCAAGATTTATACTTGAGTATAATTTCGGGAGATCTGTATTGACGAGTTTGGATTTGGTTGGTGAAGTGAGAATGTGAGTAAGTTGCGTTACCAAGATCTGCTATTTTCACCGAAATTTTCGCCGACAGTGGTAACGCTGAAGATTTTCCAGTTATACAAGTTGGAGAATGAGCCTTTTCACTATCGATGTGTTTTGTTGAATCCCAACCAAAGTCTCTAAAACTGACTTCTTGGGAACTTGGTAAGGGTCTTGAGCATCTAATTGGACAATCTGAAGACTTCAAAGTCAGTGACGAATTTTTAGATGATGATGTTGATTTAGGTGGAGAGGCGTTCATCTCCATTAATTCCTCATCAATATTCATGCTTTTCAGATCTTTGGATTTGATCAGACTCTTTGTATTCTTCAATTTTTCATTGACTAAAGTGCTTCTCCTTGTACTTCTCCTATGCTTAGTTTCCTTTTCTATATTATCAATTACATTTTCAACATTTTCGATTTCAACCAAGATATTTTCTGGCTTGAGGTCTGTGTGAATTACTCCACAATGGTGGATGTAATCCGTTGCAGTTAACATTTGGCGTATGATCTGACGGACCAAATTAAGTGGAATTCCAGTTCTGGTGTTTGTGATGGTGGTTTTCTCTGGCGTATTGAGTGTTTCTGGTTGTTTTATCAATCCTAATGATAACATTGATTTCGTACTCTTTTTCAACGACTTGGAATCCCATTTATAAAATTTCATAACTGGACTAAGCGAAGCATTGGATGCTAAACTGCTCACTTCTGTCGTTGGGGTTTGTTTATATTTATAAATCAAACTTAACACATTTTCACCTAAAACCTCAAAAACCATACAAATATGATTTCCATGAGGCCCAATAACCTCAAAATCATCAAGCAATTTCATGACTTGATTATGACCAGGATGTTGATCTGGATCGCCTGAAAAGTACCCAAGTTGGGAAGTTGATAAATGAGTTGATGTAAGTGGATTTTGAAGCGTTTGAAGAATCCGAATCTCATCTTCAGCAGCTTCTAAGTAATTCTTGTTTGATTTCACAAATTTGATAGCAACATATGATGATGGATCGGACGAGGATTCAACAGATCCGCTGAGTCCAAGTGATTCTGATTTTATTTTCCTGGTCTTGGCCAACCACACAGTGGAAAAATGACCCCAACCTAACTTCCTTAAAATCACATATTCAACATCAAATTTGTTTGACCTATATACTTCTCCTTTGCTGACCGGATGATATCCCCCGTGTTTGTATTCCCTTTCGTTTTCTTCGTTTTTAGGATCGAACTCAAGGTCCGATTCTGTATCCGATAAATCATCCAAATGTGCATTGGTAAGATCTTCTATTATCTCCGTTTCTACTTTGATTGGCTTTGATTTTTTGAATGTACTTGCTAATGTACTCATAATATTACTATGACTAGTATTAGTATGTGTAGTTTCAGGTGAAATCATTGCATTTGAAGACGTTCCTGGTATATTTAATAAAGCAGCTCCAGGCACGTAAGCTCTTGGTTTTTGCAGTTCGAAAGTCATTTCACTGTTCTGCAACAGAATACATTCTGATGTGAATGATTGATATCTCTCATGATGTGTATAGTTTCTATCTTCATTGCTTGAAACAATAGTTATATACGCATCATCCATGATCGAGTTTGGGGTTCTTGTTGTTTCATTGATTACTATTGATGGTTGATCCGGAATCAGAACTTGAGGAGATATCTGAGATACTTGTGAAGTTGGTTGTGATGAATGTGAAATCTTAGACAGAAGTTCCGATCCTTGACCGATCAGTTGTGCTATCTGAGATTCCTTGCCCTTCCTTTTAAAAAGTCCAGATATACTTAACTTTGGTACTCTCCTTTCGTCATAGACAATGCCTGCGTTGTCTTGGACTAGGTTGGTACTACTAGTACTGTTATTATGAGATGATTTCCTTATCAATAACATTCTTAATAATAAAGAAAGTTATATTATAAAGTCTTCAAGTTTTCTGCTTTTGATAGACCCTGTGGCTTACCAAATCGTGGAATGCAATGGATATACAAAAAAAATAGAAAACTAGCCTACGTGCAGGAATCGGGTATATCTGGCTCCGCCACAGTGCGTAATTTGGAGGAGAAAATGTTTTCGTGCCGTATGAGAAGTATGTTGAGTAGTCTTTAAACTTCGGAAACTCGGTGGTAAGAACTGAAAAGGAGGTAGTATTATGAGTATACGACATCTAGTAAACCTAAAAGACGTGAACCTAGAGAATTGTGTATGAGAAGCCTCATGAATTGGGTTACTTCATCGCATATTTAGATTGTACTATGACACGTGCATTAATTATTTTCCGATATAGTGCCGATTCCACAACTGGCGAATGAAGAGATGTGGACTGTGGGTGTGGAAGCTTGATGACATATTGGTAGATCGGGAGACATAATACACAAGCTACTACTGAATCTCGGAATTCTTTGTGAATGTGTGACACGATCATGGTCATGAGATTCCTAAGTGGGGAATAAAGTTGTTGAGTTGATGTTACAGTGGAGATTCAATGTTGCACTTCTTTCCGATAATATCCCGGAAAGGCCTCAGGGTTGTAGGGATATTGGTGGGGATTGGCTTATCTAATTTGACGTTAATTGCTACTTGACTAAGCAACGTCTTTGAGTGATTATTTTTATCCGGTGGATAACGGTTAGCGTTAACTGCTTATCATAGAGTTCTTATCATAGTATGAAAAATTTTCCTTGAATTAGAAGTCATACCTAAATTGGGTATATAGTCCCTCGTATCTTGATCCATCACTTTCTTTGGTGATTCGAGATAATCTGCACATGCGGTTAAATCTGAAAAGTGGGATACAAGTGGAAGCTCATTACTGGAACAATTGCAGTTAGTAGACTTTGTCTTGATTGGGAGAAGTGTCCAAACTAGTTGAGGAGCAGAAGTGTCTTGGGTGAGTTGAACGGAGCAGAAGTGTCCAAACTTTTTATTGGTGATTTTCAAAAATTTAGCCCGTAATACTTGAGAGGAATATTTCACGGATTCCAAGAATCGATAATGAATCGAATGAAGTGTATTGTAATTCCTTCTCTCATTATCTTCATAGAGTAGAACACACACTATGCAAATAACACACTCTGTCATGTCAAATGCAATAGAAGAAGAATCTCTACAACTTAACGGGGGAAAATTGCTATTTAAAATGACCTTGACTACTGTTCGTTAATTCCTCTAAGTCCGATCCCCCTCCTTCGAATCGAACCTCGCCCAAAAAAAGGCTCTCTCAACCACTACGCTACACCCACATTTTTGAATCCAGCCGGAAAAAAGCCCAACCAAGTCAATAACTTGATCTTGATTATTTAGCCTTAAGATCCGTCTTTTCTCCAAACTTTTATAACAAAGTTGCCTCTAAATTACTCATATAAGTTATATACCCATAGCGGTAAGCACGATTGCAATTTTTAAGTACGTACATTAAAGTTTAAGATATTGCAAAACTTTACAAATATTCTACGAAATTAAATAAAATATGTATAATTTAGCTGCAAATAGTTAGTATTTCCAAACTTGATATCAAATTTCATCGTTATGGGAGTATTTCCTTCACTAAACAAGAATAATTATTGTACGTAAAATACGCATTCAACAAAAATCATTAAATTAGAACAAAACGTTGCATTTCAGTAAAGAACCTCGAATTTGGCTGAATAAAATAGTGCGACCAAAACACAAACAGGGCAAGAAATTTGTAAGTGAAAGGTGTTAAATGTGTTAATTTGATTAGTATGTCGTAGAGTAGTCTGGATATGACGTGGATTTTGGATTTGGTTTAAAGAGGAAAGCAAGGTGATATTAAAATGTTCCGTCTTGTATTTTATTGCCGGGAAAATGTTTAGGTTGTTGGGCATACTCAACTTATTTTGCAACGCCCTTGGAACCCCACTACAGAATTATTAACCACACCTAGAAAATTACAAGATGAGAGAGAGAGTAGAAGCGAAATCGTCCCCTGTAGTTCACTGAGATACTTTCCAACGACAACACTCAGATTTCCACATCAACTCCGTCCAGTGTATTATTCCGTTGGCACTGTCAATTTAGCAGCTGGTGCGCAGCACCATGTATGGAATTACGGAATAAGTATTATAAGCGAGAATTACCCCAAATGTGCAAACTGGGTGGTGTTTTGCAACCCGAAGCCCTGCATATCCAACAGCACCTTAAGACGGCATTTAGGTTGCATGTGCGTCTTTGAAATTAAATCTAGATACCATGAGGTAGGCTTAAGAACTATATAAAACTACACCTTGATAGATAGATCTTATTGTTCACCTCGTGGTAGATACGGCACCATCGATCCACGTGGATAGTTATCTTGGTTGAGTGGCCCTGAATGCTTCATTGAAAGCCTCATATATTTCAATTATGGGGTATATATAGAAATGTCATGGTATCATATTGAACCACAAAAATGTCTGGTAAAACTGAAACTGTAGCAGTATCTGAGCAAGACATTCAAAAGGATATTCCTGGGGAGGCAGTTATTTCTGAAATCCATCCTGAAGGCCATAAACATTTTAAGTATGATCCCGTTGAAAGAGCAGAAAGATTGAAGGGAGGTGCAAAATGGAGGGATTTGCTAATGATTTGGTGTGCTGGATTTGCTTTAATCTCAGATGGGTATCAAAATAATATCATGTCATTATTGAATACAGTCTTTGCAATGATGTACCCTCATGTTTATACTTCAAAAATGAAAACTCAGGTTTCTAATGCCTCACTCGTTGCAACCATTTTTGGACAAATCACAATTGGATTCACTGCTGATTACATTGGAAGAAAGTGGTCTATTGTTGTTGGCTGTGTTTTTCTTGTTGTTGGTTCTATCATGTGTGCTGCATCTCATGGTACTACCCCCGAAGGAATGTTTTGGATGTTGATCATCTCTAGAGGGGTTACAGGATTTGGAATTGGGGCCGAATATCCCTCATCCTCGATTTCAGCTAGTGAAGCCGCAAATGAATCGGTGAAAAGGCGTGGTGGTGCTTTTATCTTATGTACCAATTTGCCATTATCATTCGGTGGACCGTTTTCGACCATTATATTTTTGATTGTGCATCAAATTACGAAGAAGAATTACGAAGCATTATGGAGAACCATGTTTGCAATTGGATGTTTCTGGCCATTATCTGTGTTTTATTTCAGATTGAAATTGGCAACGTCAGAATTATATACCAAAAATGCAATCAAACACAGAGTTCCCTATTGGTTAACAATTAAGTACTACTGGCCACGTCTATTCGGTACGTGTTTCTCATGGTTCCTTTATGATTTTGTGACATTCCCCAACGGTATTTTTGCAGCCACGATTATTGCGACTGTTTTACCAGCCCATGAAAGAACAAATTTAACTCGTATTGCTGAATGGGGGTTATTAATTGGTACTATTGCTTTACCAGGTGTTTTCATCGGAGCCTATTTGAACGATGTGATTGGTAGAAAATATACCATTATGATTGGTTTTTCCGGTTACATTATTTTTGGACTTGCAGTTGGTTTGGCCTATGAAAAAGTCTCAAAGCACGCTGCAACGTTCATTATTCTTTATGCTTTTATGTTGTCAATGGGTAATTTGGGCCCGGGTGATGGAATGGGTTTGATTTCCTCTGAATCGTTTGCAACTCCTGTTAGAGGTACTTTCTATGGATTCTCCGCAGCAATTGGGAAAGTGGGTGCTGTCGCAGGAACGTCTTCATTCACTTCAATTCAAAAACATTTGGGTAATAGATGGACATTCATAATTGCTGCAATTTGCGGGCTTTTGGGTATCATTACTGCGTACTTCTTTATTCCACACTTGAAAGATGATGATTTGATGGAAGAGGATGTAAAGTTCAAAAATTATTTGATTGAAAATGGATGGACTGGAACGTTTGGTATTAAGGGGTATGATCCTGAACTTGAGGGGGATTATGAAAGTTCCGATGGGGAGATTAGCGACAAACCTCAAGAAAAACCGCAGGTGGCATAAGCCCTCACTTTGGAAGGAGAATTGCGAACCTTCATTGACTATCTTTTGAGTACTTCACGGTTGTATTGTGGAGAATTCACGTTACTGCTGAGGATGCAAAACCTTATAAATCTTGTTGTTTATCTTGTATAACATAAAAAATACTTTCTACTTAGCAGAATTCCCAACTCGATTCACTTGAGATTGGATCAAATGTAAATATCCCAATCATGATAAATTGACATGGAGACTGACACTCATTACTGTACTTATCTACTAATCAATACCATCTTTTGGTCTTATCAATGTTTGACCTTATCTTTATTTTTTAGCAGTATTTCCTACTATACTTTCATTTACTACGGAAATTATAATTCGTCTAAATAGATGAGCATCAAAATACAGCCCCAACTGCACTTCACAACAATGACCAAACAATTGGGAATTATATCATGTAACTTCATATTTGAAATCGCCGTCGCAGCTACATTTCACGCTCTAAACTAAATTCTTACACTGCCAATCCTTGCAATACTCGGTGAAGCATGCGTGGAATTTCAGATTACCTGCGGTTGTTCTTATTGGCTGCAAATTTAGTCACTTTTGTGTTTGCTTAATTTTTAGCATGCGATACAGGGGTATTGTACCCCCTCAAGGCACGGCTAATACATAAGACACAACATGTCTTTAAGGTGAAGTATTAAATTACATTTCCGGAGGAGGGTTAATTTCACTTTCAATGCCAAGTTTGGTAATAAACGACCACCAGTACAATGTAGGAATAAGTGAAATTGCGTTGGGAATGCTTAAATTTCATAGGACGTTTCTATTGTTGTAATTTCATGGGTTATAGCATTGTTTATAATTTCATGGGTGGAAGTGCAAAACGATCTGATGCAAGATCAAACTCGCTAGTTGCTAGCCATGGTTATGAGCTTGGCGCGCATATTGGTCATACTTACAGACTTAATCTAAATTCGTTATAGAAGTGCTTTATTCTGATGATCATACAGACTCGAATCTAAATTCGTTATAGAAGTATTTTACTCTGATGGACTCAAATCTACAGTAGTTCTTTATAGTACAATCTTTATTCTAATGATCATATCTAACCGTTTCATTTGAAGACGTGAGAGCCAGCAAAGTATCGTGGCACACTGTCTTGAGTTATCTGAAGAAATGGTCCTTTGACGACTTCGTATTACGTTATTCGGAAATCCGAAAATCATTGCCAAACCATGTTTCTTTGAGTTGCTATTCAAGGGATTCTGAATAAACCCGAACTTGTGATTTTGTGGGGATTTTGTGTGTGCATCAAGCAGCCTTATTTTGTAATTACATCAGCCCACGAGAGCCTTAAGAAAATTGAACATTGGAATTGCTTTAAGACTTTCAACGCACACTTGACAATAACTTCTCTCATGACACGTCCCTATGTTAACCATTCAATGATTAATCGAATCAACTAAACTCTTCAACATGAATCCTTCTTCATCTCCAACTTGGTCACCGTACGGAATAAATGCTGGGGCACTTGTTCTTCGTGCAAAGTCCCTTTCGAATTCTTCAATATCTCCTATTGAACTTCTTCTAAATAAATCAAATTTCCTTGGAATATTACCAACTTGTCTAATTTCATCGAATGATAAAATCTCGGTCAGAATGGGAGAAATATCTCCCGAGGGCTCAAAAGGAGTTCCCACTACCGCACACATCCAGATGCGTGTTTTATAGATTCTGAATAATTCTCTAACCAAATCTCTAAAATCGATTCTCTTATTAGTAGAGTAGTAGAATATCAATTTCTTTCTATCGAATTGGTATTCTGAATCGATCAACCGCATTTGACTAAGGTCACTTGGAGACGAAGTCGTTGCAACCACATTATTGATTTTGGCAAGACAAAGTCTACAAGCACGATCTTCGTCCTGTTTCTTAGCAATCAATTGTAACGATTCATTTGGTTGCGCAATTGCAACTATTGGCTTTGGGAAATGTAAGGAAGGAGTTGTTGAATTGACTTGATGGAAATTCTTTAAGGAGAGTATACCGGAATCTTCAGATATTGCGGATTGTTGTTCTTGCAATTGTAATAATTTGGTCATACGAGCTTCGTCTATGGTTGCATTTTTTAATACGATTTTTCCTAAATCACGTCCACGATCCGCTTCAACTATTACCAATTCTCCACATTGAATATGACTCAATTCTTGGGGTAAATAAAAAACATCAATACGACCAGATTTGAATCCAACAAGACAAAGTTGATAATTTATCAAAGTGGATTGCATTGGGAATTTAGGTAATTGAAAAGCGTCCGAAAGATATTGACTTTGAAGTGGATATTGGGATTTTATAAACTGCAAGGAAACTTGAACACGATTGTGGGGATCAGTAGCAAAGTATTGGTTGATTTCTGGAGTTAAAGCGGTAAAGTTGTTCATCGAATTTGGGCTCGTATAGTCGGGAATGTAAGTGTCGAAAATGTTAGAATGTTCGGTAATGTGATTTTCGAGTATATTGTGATTGTCGATATTATGATTATTGACGGTGTGATTGTTGAATGGATTCTGGTTTTCGAAAATACCATGTTCGAGCGAAATTTCACGACCAAAACTGCCATCACGTCTGGTTTCAAATCCATTATCGAATCTTATTTGATCCAATCCATTACTTTCCCGTCTATTCTGATCGAATCCGTTCTCGCGTCTATTTTCAAATCGATCAAATTGAATAGTATCACGTCTATTTTCAAATCCAACACTATCACGTCTATTTTCAAACCCCACACTATCACGTCTATTTTCAAACCCCATACTATCACGTTTGTTTTCAAACCCAATACTGTCACGTCTATTTTCAAACCCCATACTGTCACGTCTATTTCCAATCAATCCATCACGCCTACCATCCATTCCATCAACTCTGATGTATTGCTGACTTTCAAAATACCCGCCACCAAGACTATTGCGATTGTAGCCACCACCACCAATCGCATTGCCAACACCAATTCCAGTTCCAGTTCCAACACCACCCCCACTTCCAGTGGATATCAAACTACCCACCGAATTTCTTCTCCAGTTTTCATTTTCAATTCCCCCATCGGACCAAATACTCACACTTGGTCTCCTCCAAATACTCGTATTAAGATTAATAGGTTGGGACATCTTAATTTTTCATTAATTTCAAAATTCCAAAAGATGGGGTTATCCTTATATACAATCACTTTAACCATACCACTTGGAAAAGCACCAAACAAGAAAAATAAGCCCAAAAAATAAATATACTAACCTTTGAGTTTGTGCATTAAGATCATGCGGGTATTTTCAATCGAAGTTTTTGTGATCATAAATGACGGCGCCCAATTCGGACAGGTTTTCAATGCCGGGGTAAATGAATGTCAATTTTACTACATGAATATGATATTAAGTTGTCTAGAACAAGAAAAAGCAAGTCATTCTAAATAACACTTTAGATTTTGCGGGGAAGACCTGCACTTAGAGATGCAATTGCAAAGGCGTAAAAACGATGCAAGGGTGTTAAATGAAGAGTCCCCTCAACATATAACAGAGTTTATGGGGAAGACACTATAGAGGGAATGTTATTGCAGAAGCAAAATCGGGAGGTGGGGGTGAAATTGAATCAAGAATCGTTGATGGCATTCGATTTTCTACATCTCCACAAATTACGCATTTCAAGGGTTTTTTTCAGGGTTTAAGGGTCCTTATTTTTAGTTCATGTTGATGGAGTTATAAAAAGCATGTGGGAAGTCCTATACGATTGTTTGTATGTCAGTGATAAGGAGAATGAGAGAGATAATGTGAGATAATATAGGATGATAACATAAGAAAGTACTAGACAATATATCATAAAACAATACAATACAATCACATACATACACACTTGAGATCGAAACTTTAACATTTAAACTATAAACTTTGAATGACTACATTGATTTAAGTAAGATATTCGACATAACCTAACTAACATATTTAAATAACATATCTAAGTTGCATAATTAAGGTAATTATTTAACAATTTTGAGTTGTATTGTATAAACATATGTAAATCTAATTATCGTATACAGACGATTGATCAATATCTTGTTTAATGGAGTAAAAACACATGACTTTAATCAGATATCAATCATTGGTTCTTTACTTCATAACATTCCGAAGTTTATCAATTTAACATAATTCACCCCATTCTCCACCTTATAAATTAATTCAACAGTTGGAATTGTAAAAGCGTTGGGGGGTTTCTTTTGCAACTCCCTTTTCTTTTATAGGTAAGTTTCCGTTGAGGAACAGTGTGAGGAATTCGATATAGACTGTACGAAGACGTCATGGGATGTAGACCCTCCATGGACGAAGACCGTACGATAGCTAGCCTGCGTAAACCTTATGAAGTCAACCTCACCACGAGGCGTGAACCTTGTATTAACAACCCTGCCACATAAACCTTATGATAACAGTCTCACCAGCTTAAACCTTATAATAACAGCTTCAACTTATGATAGTAGCCCGTTGCAATTAGCCAGTTCGCTACCCTCCGTGCCAGAATTGCTATGCTAAAAGTTGCAAATATGCACCTTATCTAGTTCATGTTTCAGATATCGGACTTCAATGGAGAAACCTCGCATATGTGTTCAGTGACAACCTTGCATTAGTTCTAGGCAAAGCCACTTAATCTAGTATACATGCGCACATTACAATAAGACTGCAATACCCCTTTCGTAGTTAGATGAACTACGTATTGGCCTTTTGTAGTTAGATGAACTACTTATTGGCCTTTTGTAGTTAGATTCGATGAACTACTTAGCATTTCGTAGTTAGATTCGAAGAACTACTTAGCCTTTCGTAGTTAGATTCGAAGAACTACTTAGCCTTCGTAGTTAGATTCGATGAACTACTTAGCCTTTCGTAGTTAGATTCGATGAACTACTTAGCCTTTCGTAGTTAGATTCGAGGAACTACTTGTTGGCTAGTTCTTATCATACCACTCAGACGGCGTAACGAATTTAAATATTTACAATTCTCAATCAAACGATTGCGTTGCATCTTACAAACTAAATCATATATTACACAATATAAAAAAAGAACACAGCAGAGAATTAAAGATTCATATACAAATTGCAACAAGCATACAACTCGAATAGCAAGTTGTAAAATTTAGAAGTTGAATTTGATAGCTGAATAGCTGAGGAAGGAAGGAACGTAGAGTAACTATTTTGAGATGAAAAACATAAGATAGCTAAGTTAAGGTCACACGAACCACGCTAAGAAGATCTTCCAATAGCTATGATATACTGGTGACCTCAAAATTGCTCTCGAATTGATGAAGATCTCAAAATCGCTCTCTCGAAGAAGAACATATCTCAAATTGGAAAACCGCAAGCTCTTACTTGATCCTGGTGTTTGAATGGTATACTAACTTTAGCAATAACAAACACATCCAATTGAGCACCATACTTCAGAATAAACCCAATTTACACTTTACCAATACGTCATTGGACAGGTTTTGGCCCCACAATGTGTATCCACATACTTATGTCACAAAACATGGTGAAGTTCAAAACACCAACTCACGGCTCAAAATCCACAGTTACGCATGTGAGGAACATCTCCAATTACGCAGATGAGCAACATCCCCGATTACGCAGATGCAGCTCTTCCTTGTCCAAGCGACCAGACGCAAGTGCATGCAACATTCGATGTGGTGAAAAGTTCGTCACCGCATATAATGCTGCTAGCTCCAGACGCACTACATTTAGGTAAATGTCGCCAAGCGCAGGGAAACGCAATTTATTGCCAAGCAGACAACCTAACTAATGGTCATTTGGCTTGTAAAGTGCAACCTGCCATGCGTAGCGACATTGTAGGTTTTCACAACTTTTTGAACACGTTTTGTAAGCTGATTTTTCACAACTATTCCAGGATGAAGTTTCAAACAATTCAACTGAGTGGGTGCTAAAAGGGATATGTGATAAAAAATTCTCCTTCGTAACCATTCGCGCCTTCCACGGTACAACGCTCATCACCCCCAAATCATCAAGCCTACTGGTACGGCTGTTGATTTGGAATGTTTCCATTTATTCCAAAATATTGTTGATAAACCAGAGCATCAGTATAAGCATTTGGAGGAATTGGAATACCCAGTTGTGGATGTGCACCTTGTGGATAAGGAATACCATGAGGTATTTGAGCCCCAGGTGGTAAGTGACCTAATTGACCACCAGCACCATGTTGTTGTTGAACTTGTTGCTGTTGTTGTTGTTGCACTTGTTGTTGTTGTTGTTGCTGTTGATTTGGAGCAGGACTTTGATCTGGAGAATCTCCACTACCACCATCACTTTGATCATCCTGATCATCACCCAACCCTTCTTCTGGAGCATTCAAACATGCTTGAATCAAATTCTTACCCTCAGATTTAGTGACCAAAGGTTGTAATTTGGGTGTAGTAAATGTGTATACCAAACCGGTTTCACTAACAACCAATAATAAAACTTGAGTACCAGTCAATACTGATAATTCATAAGCTTTTTTCATAATACCTGCCTTTCTCTTAGAAAAGGTGATGTGACGTCTTGATTTATCTTGGATGAATTTTATTTCGATCTTTCTTCTTTCCTTTTGTTGTTTTCCCGAGTGTTCATCATCATCATCATCTTCAGCACCGGCGGCATGGACGGTGTTTTCGTAGTGGTGATCTTCCAACTTGGTATCTGTTGCGTCGGACACTAAATGTTAATATGAGGAACGGAGCGAGTCATGAAGTCTAGCAACATGAGAGGAATGAGCAAATAACATGACTGGAATGTGATCCTGGAAGCACATCTCCGCAGCCAGGAGGGTGTGCAACCCGTCCCTGAAATTCTACCTATTCCCTAAAACTATTACAGTCAAGATATTAAATAACAAAATACACCACAAATCTACTCTATATCGTACAAGGTATATATGTGTTGAGTGTTGTTTTGAGTGTTGTGTGTTGAGTGTGTTGAGTGTCGAATGTTGAGTGTGTTGAGTGTTGATTTATTGTGTGTGTCGAGTGTTATATGTCATGCTGAATGTTATGCTGAGTGTGAGTGTGTGTATTGCTGTATCATATGCTGTGGGTACATGTAAATGCCCGTAAACCCTCTCTCCATACCTCCTGAATTATCCATTCTCAATCCATCAACATCAACTTCAAACTTGTCCAATCATAAGTAACACTTAACACACTACATCATATACTTCATGTAGTACCAACATCAACACTCTCAAGTAATTCCTTTGATTGATTGATGATTATGATCAACCTCAACTGCACATCCCCCTTTTGGAAGAATGCAACCATCCCATAATAGGAAGGTCAAAAAAGGAAGAATTACTTTATACAAAAAATTTCAAATGATACACTAAAACACAATATCTCCTTGGCCATTCTTTAATATCTTAAACCTCTCTAGTTACTTTTCAATTACTTACTTGTTCTTATATGCTTAAAAAAAATAATAACAAAGCTTTTGAATTGGTAACCAGGAGTCGAAGTTGGGCGTGCACGACCAGTCATGTGATTCTTTCAAAAGTAGGTAAATTCAAACATTTGAAGAATACAGAGGTGTTTGAGAGTAGGTGTTGGTTCGTTATAAAATGATTGTATGTGAAAATCATGAATTATCTATAAAATACCACGTTCATGGATAAATTGAATCGCTTTACCTTGAAATAATTTCACGTTTGTGGAGAAACATACGTAAGCATGCAGGGGGCAAATTTAAGAGGTAAAATTTTCAAACTCTCCTTCAATTGAGGAATACTTGTATCATGACCAATCTCAAGCACTTCAACTAGTTAATCTCCGCTCTTGAATATACCTGGGACGAACATTCACCCACTTTAATCCACTTGTTAATTTCAAATTCCTTTTTGTGTCCACTTACATAATCACGCATGCGGAGTAAGCTTTTAGTGGGGCAATCAAGGGTACTGCCAACGTCCATCGAGGCTTCACGTTGGGGTGAGTCAAGTCATCGATGATTCAGTGCTAACCTGGAGTGGGGCAGTATAACCAGTGATGCAAATACTGGTTAGAAGTTTTGAAAATTATTGGGGTGACCAGTGAATCTTCATGACTCCAACGACTGCAAATTCATTGCCCTGAAAGGGGAACCCCGAAGACTAATTTTGTGTCATAGGTTTGAAGTACGGTCCCAGAGGGCGCTTACATGATGAACAATAGTCTATGTGATTTCAGTGTACGGACGCCTGAATATAGATGTACATGTTTTAAAATCTATTGCTACGCCTGGAAATTCCTGTATGCACAGTTATAATTGAAATAAGAGTATCAAGAGGTATGTTGATCTGTTGCTGCAAAGTAGATGGACTCAGGCGTGTGAATTCGTCTTTCGTGGGTCTAATTAAAAGTAGTAGATTTAATCGAACTGCATACAATTCACCTGGTTGCAAAACTTAATCAGTACCGCCAAGAGGAGATTGAGGATAGAGAACTGATTTGTGGCAATACCTATGATATTTACGAGATCTACCACAACCACAACCACCGCAGTATAATAACAACACTTCCACATACACCATAAATTTTTTAAACAAGTTTTGACGTTGCAAGTACTTACAAAATCACACAATACGAGCTAACTTCAAAAAAGCTTAGATGGGCTGATTTGGCGCTAATATTTGAGATTATAATGGAAGTGTGGATGCAGAGAAGAGTGAATTTTATTCTATTGATATATTGGGCGTTGCAAGGTTTTACATTATGTCGCTCCATGGGTAGGCATGGGAACCTGGTTCGAGTTTTCTCGGAAACATTCATTATCTCTTATATATAGATTGAATACATAAAACATACAATGGAAACTATCTTATTGTTGTAATTTGAATAATTTAATTTTATACAGGATTAATAGAGCCCTTTGACATGAGTGAAGATTGTACCTGATACTTCAATCAAGGAGTGGAGCGACCTAGTTAGGATCAATGTTTCTTAAATGTGTCAAGTTCATTCATGGAAGTCGTACTTCCCTAAGAGTCAGAAGTGAAATTTTACACGCAATCCAAATTCAAGTGTCAGCAGTGCAATTTACATACAATTCCAAATTCGCTTGAAATTTGTAACTCCTTGGAAAGGGTGGTACGATTTGGCGATTGCATGACACCCCAGTGAACGGGATCTGCTCGACCCTTGAATTAGCCTATTTCATCGCACCCCAATAAATTCAACGAACAAGATATGTTCCATGAGCAATGTCAGAATAAGGAACTTCCCCACATCTCTTGGAAACGGAATATGGGTGGAGGTGTTTGAGATCAACTTTGTAGCCTCAATCCTTTATCCACACCCATGAATTGAAATATTGCAAGTCAGTATAATACACGAACTCTAAAGAGTACTACCTCTCTATTAAAAGTACTCTCGTAAAGTACTCTCGTACTCTCTTAGAAGTTCTCAAAGTACTCTCGTAATACTCTTGTTTCGCACTTTAAGCTTCTGTTTTCAATTCCTCCTTTTGTTCTTTGATATCCCCATTGGACTCTATAGCAGGCTCTTCTTTTGGCTCTGGCTTTTGGTCTTCAGATACCTCTTCAGCTTTCGGTTCCGGAACTGGCTCTGGCTCCGGCTCTTCAGCGTTTTCCTCTACATCCAAAGCTAAACTATTCAAGAGTTTTCTAATATCCTTTTTAACCTTAGTATCACCTCTCTTCCTTGCAGTGACTATCAAAATCCTTAACAATTGACTCCTTAAGAAAACGCTTTTTGGAGCTTCTGGTATTAACTTGTTCAATTGATTAAGAAGGGTCACCACTGTTTTCGAAGAATATTCGTCCGAAAGTAATAAAGGTAATAATTTGTTATTAATACCATCAAATTCGGTTTGATACTTTGTTAATTTCTCTTGAACTTCAGTGTATTTTGAGTTATTGAATATGGTGATTTGTTCTTCCGGTGTGTCAAAGATATAATCCCCCAGTTCGACATCGTAAACATCTTCTTCAATACCCCAATCTGAATCGTATTCAGCCAAAATCTTTTCTTCTGCCAATCTCCTCTCTTCCGCAAGTCTCTTATTTAGTTCTGTTTTGTTGACCTTAGGTACTGCTATTTTCTTTAATTTTGGTTGTTGTTGTAATTCCAACTCTTCTTCTTCTTCGTCGTCTTCAAAGTAATCATCGGATGGAGGATGAGAGCCCCATTTTACAAATTGAGACATTTCAGGTGGATCTCTTGCTAAGTTAAAAGCATTTTCTAACAAGTTATCTTTTCTTCTTTTACCTGCGCTTTCAATAAAGTGAGCTTCGATATCATCTTTAGAAAGTGGTTTTATATCGTTAATATTCATCCAAATGTAAGTATCATCACTGAAAAATCTTACTGGAACAGAACGACTGGATGCTTTTCTTTTAGGAACTCTTGGACCTTTAGGCTTTTTGTTGATTATGTTTGCTGGAAGTATATCTTCATCAAGTACCATTGCTGGCCAAGGTGGATATCCTTTCACTTTAGCAAGAACGATAAATTCAGGCACGTAAGGGTCGGTGGCGGCAGCAATATCAGTCTCAGTAGTACCATCATTAACTGCATCAACTTCAGCAGTGCCATCATTAGCTGCATCAACCGAGTCACCTTGTACATCTCCCTCAACACTTTCATCAGAGTTGTTTTGATTCAGCGCCTCGTTATTAACAATCAGAGTTGGTTCAAGAACCTCGGTCGTATTGACCAATGTGTCAGTTTGTTCTTCTGACATGTTGTAGATATTGAAAATTCAATCGCGTCCTTAGATATAAAAAACAAGGGAGTGTATATAAGATAGATATAGTTCAGGTGGTTGACCTGGTAGAGTAAGCATCAATTGCTACGATGGTATAAACTATATTCAAGATTGATACGTATTTTGGTTGTTTTATTTACAACTGGTAGTGAAATCCTTGCTATATAATATGAAATATATTGTTTGACCGTATACCTGTATACTATCTTATAGAAAGACATTCGAACGAGTCATGCCACTAGAGTCTTGTTGTAGCAGAAGGTGTTAAATCTATCAAACTGCGTATCAAGCAAGCCAGCAATAATAATTGTCTACAAGGATTTGTGGGCCCATCGTCAAGTGGTAAAATACAACACCTCCTCACAAAACCCCCTCCCAAACATGAACCACCCCATCACCACTCCCAACAACCAATCTGTTTTCATTCTCATCGTATTCCACATCATTCAAGATCAAACCAGGACCTTGATTTTGTATAACCAATTGTTTTATCAATTTTATTCCATTCGAGTACTTCCAAAATTGAACTGTTCCAACATCCGTTCCATTAATTATTACATCTCTTGCAAATATTGCATTCAATTTGTAATTTCCATTATTATTTGTGGAGAACTCATGTTTAGTTATTCCCTCTTTATTAACTAATCTAACCAGACCTGATTCACCACTAGTAGTCAATAATTTCAAATCGTCATTAACATCTATTGAATTAATACTTTCATTGAACTTGTCTGTAGTTAAGGTACCCTTTTTCAAATCCACGGAATACAAATTACCATTAGAACTACCAACACTCAAATGCCCCTCTTCAGTTTTGATACAATTCAAATTATCATTTCCTAGGTTCACTGTGAATATTGGTTTCTTTGAATTTGATTGTCTTAAATCAAATAGATACAATTTATGATTTGCCCCAACTGCACTGACTATACTATTGTTCATAATGCTGCATCCAAGCGGTTGATCTTTGTTAGGTAGAGTTCTACCTTCAATTTCTATTCGTTTCACAAGATCAAACGTACTGAGTGTATCCTTTGAACCAGCAATGAAGAATTCTGAATTCGTTGAAATATCCAAACAATCAACGCTATAGAGACTGTTTCGTACTCTGGGGAAAATTAATGGAGGGGATTCTTGATTTGAAACATCATTAAGTCTCAAGGAGTTTCCTCCAGTCAAAGCAAAGCTGGTGTTTTTGATTAGTCGAAGTACATTGATTGTTGATGGTTCAGTTGGGAAGGAGTGGTACATGATGTGTAGTTGGGGTTATTAACGTGACCAGTAGTTGGATGACAAGCCGATTGATTGAATGTATACCAGGTGATGATTATGAATATCCGAACGTATCCCAATCCACTACTTGCTGGATCGTAGTGACTGTAATTTATATTTTCAATGGGTGCAAAAGTCGCATTGAGGAGAAAACCAGGTTAGCTGTTGGCGGCTTTGAGAGTGTTATGATTATGGTCCAGTGACATCAGCAGGCACAAAGGAAGAACAAGAATACACTACACTGTACCACTTATGTTAGCCACAAACGTAACGATGATGCGATTTGTAAAGTGTTGAACACGTCAATATCACTGTGTTTAAGGATGTGGCTACTTATCATATTACATCTAGTTGATATGTGGAGAGAATTCGGGGCCTCATATGATAAATCATCAAATGTATCGTTTGATAAGTAACATCATATGTATCGTTTGCTAAATAGCATTATATGTATCGTTTGATAAATAACATCATATGTATCGACTGATAAATAAACTTCATATGTATCATTTGATTCATTCCCATCAATCACAAGTTGCAAAATGACTTTCATGTCCAAGTATACGGATAGGAAACCTTTCGTGGCTAATACTAGTAGGACGACGCTCAAAAATAATACCTTGCTGTATCGTCACCGACGAACGGCATCTCGGAATAACTTCGGAATATTGTGTCACCGCAGAAGGTGTCAGTGGCATCACCTGAACTGTAAAGAGTGAGATATGCGAGGTACACCCCAGAATATGATCCATGATTCCACCTAATGCGTAGAACAGGCAATCAAAGTATTCCAGATTCTAAGCAAAACATAAAATCATATAGAATATGATGAAATTAACCCCCGAAATTTCCCCACTATAATACTTTATCTATTTTAAGGTTTGTTCAATATGGTTGCAAATTTGAAATTCCTAATAATCCCCACAGTCCCCACAAACAAGGAAGATTGAGAGAATTGGTACGGGTGTAAGAAGCAGAGGTTGGCAAGGCTGATGTGGAAAATGTTCACGGTTTGATGTGTATCCCTGAAGATGCCCCTTTTTCAGTACCAATACCCCTCCTAGTTTTTGTAATAGACTGTCCCTCACCATATTTTTTACATACCCTGACTCTAATTCTGTCTCCCGATTTTGCATTTACATACCCTGTTAGACATACTAACACAATAAGCCACAATCACCCAACTGAACAACCTCAGGCTATCATCCTTGAACCATCAGGCTACTCTAATTCTCCGATAGCACCACTTTGCCCCACTTTACCACGTGTATTTTAGACTTCTAATGCATGAACCAGTTATGGAAAGATCTCACCCGAATGGAAAGATCTTGTCCGTACTCCGAATGAGTTAACCTTTGTATGTATAGAAGATAAATTACTTCGATTGGTAGTTGTCTTGACTTACACAAATTTCCTGAAACATAAGGTGATACTCCGAGGGGTTATTAATAACCAAATTGGTGAATAATTGAGGTAGAATTGGTGTAATTAACTCAATTGAGTTTCTACTGCTTGAATATGTAAAATTAAACAACTCTATACGTATATAACTACATCTATACGTATTGTAGGACTCATTAAACTGAAAATCTTATCACATCACACCACGACTCCGACTTTGTGCGCATTCTAGATTGCTCCTGTGGCGGATAAAAATACCCCATATAATTTGCATATATAAGAGAGAAAGTCCCGTTGAACTTTACGTTGACAATAACTCATTCTCTTTAATATGAGCGACTATTTAACTCCATCGGAGTTGCCTCAACCCAAATTAAAAAGAACCAATACTGGATTCACGCCTAATCAAATTATTGCACTTGATGCTTCAATCCCTGAATCTGCTAAGCATATTTGGTTCAAGTATTCTCAATTGAAGAAATTCAATAACGGTAGTTCTGATCAATCAAAACACATTACTGGTAATTCAACAATCAATGATAAAGAAGGATTTGAAGAAAACTTCGTTAGACACGTTGAAACTACACTTGCTAGAAATTTGTACAATTGTGATACATTAGGTGCTTATCAAGCTGCTTCAACAACTGTTAGAGATGCATTATTAATTGATTGGGCCAATACTCAACAAAAGCAAACCGTTCATGATGGTAAAAGAGTTTATTATTTGTCTTTGGAATTCTTAATGGGTAGAGCCATGGACAATGCAATTATCAATTTAAATGGTAGAGAAACTTTGGATGAATCCTTAAAAGAATTGGGTTTCAACTTAGAAGATGTTTTGGAAGAAGAACCAGATGCAGCTTTAGGTAATGGTGGTTTAGGTAGATTGGCAGCTTGTTTTATAGATTCTTTATCTTCCAAAAACTATTCAGGTTGGGGTTATGGTTTGAATTATCAATATGGGATTTTCAAACAAAAAATCATTGATGGTTACCAAGTTGAATCTCCAGATTATTGGTTAAATCAATCCAATCCTTGGGAAATCGACAGAAAGGAAATCCAAATTCCAGTCGATTTCTACGGTCATGTCTATGAAGAGTATGATACCAATTCCGGTGAAAAGAAGAAGATCTGGAGTGGTGGTGAAAGAGTTTTGGCCGTGGCTGCTGATTTCCCTATTCCAGGTTATAATACCGAAAACACCAATAACTTGAGATTATGGAATTCTAAACCAACTAATGAATTTGATTTCACAAAATTCAATGCTGGGGATTACCAACAATCTGTTTCTCAATCTCAAAGTGCTGAATCTATTACTTCCGTTCTTTATCCAAATGATAATTTCGATAGTGGTAAGGTTTTAAGATTGAAACAACAATATTTCTGGGTTGCTGCTTCTCTTCATGACATTATCAGAAGGTTCAAAAAAGCAAATAAAAGTAACTGGGATATTTTCCCAGATAAAGTTGCCATTCAATTGAATGATACTCATCCAACTTTAGCCATTGTTGAATTACAAAGAGTCCTTGTTGATTTAGAAGGTTTAACTTGGGATCATGCTTGGTCTATTGTAACCAAAGTATTTGCTTACACTAATCATACTGTTATGACAGAAGCTTTAGAAAAATGGCCTGTCGATTTAATTGGTAGATTATTACCACGTCATTTAGAAATCATTTATGATATCAATTTCTTTTTCTTAAAGGAAGTTGAGCATAAATTCCCAGGAAACCGTGAATTATTGGGACGTGTTTCTGTCATTGATGAATATGGTCCAAAGTCGGTGAGAATGGCTTACTTGGCTATCATTGGTTCTCATACTGTTAACGGTGTTGCTGAATTACATTCTGAATTGATTAAGACCACTATTTTCAAAGACTTTGTTCTTGTTTTCGGAGAAAGTAAGTTCACTAATGTAACCAATGGTGTTACTCCAAGAAGATGGTTAAAACAAGCCAATCCAAAGTTGGCTAAATTAATCAGTGAAAAATTGAATGATCCAAATTACGACTACTTAACTAATTTGGGTGCCTTAAAGAAATTGGAAAGCTTTGTCGATGATGAAGAATTCTTGATTCAATGGGACAACATCAAATTCGATAACAAGCGTAAATTAGCCAACTTGATTAAGAATGAAACTGGTATCATTTTGGATCCAAATGTACTTTTTGATATTCAAGTAAAGAGAATTCATGAATATAAAAGACAACAATTGAATATCTTTGCTGTCATTTATCGTTATTTGAAGATCAAGGAATTGCTCAAATCTGGTGTTTCTTTAGAAGAAATCAAGACTAAGCATTACATTCCAAAAGCTTCTATTTTCGGTGGAAAAGCTGCTCCTGGTTATTACATGGCCAAAACTATCATTCATTTGATTAACAAAGTTGGAGATGTTGTTAATAACGATGCTGAATTAGGTAACTTACTTAAGGTTGTTTTCATTCCAGATTATAACGTCTCTAAGGCCGAAATTATTACTCCAGCTTCTGATTTATCTAATCATATTTCAACTGCAGGTACCGAAGCCAGTGGTACTTCCAACATGAAATTCGCTCTTAATGGTGGTCTTATCATTGGTACTGTAGATGGTGCCAATGTTGAAATCACTCGTGAAATTGGTCAAGACAACATTTTCTTATTTGGTAACTTGGCTGAAGCCGTAGATGAATTAAGACATCAAAACTTATACGAGTCTGGTGTTGTTATTCCAGATAGTTTGAATCAAGTATTCGGAGCTATTGAATCTGGTGCATTTGGTAATCCAGATGAATACCGCTCTTTGATTGACGGAATTAGATACCACGGTGATCACTATTTAGTCAGTGATGATTTCGAATTATTCTTACAAGCTCATGTTAAGTTAGAAAAGGTTTATGGTCACCATGGAGGTGATGCAAAGGATAAAGATCATTTACAAAGATGGGTTAAGAAATCTGTTTTGAGTGTTGCTAACATGGGTTTCTTCAGTAGTGATAGATGTATTGATGAGTATGCTGAGAACATTTGGCATGTTGAGCCTTTGAATCAATAGGTGTGTTAAATTGAAGGGCGTCGTCGATTTACCGACTGTTGACCCTGTCAATTACTTGTCGTAGAGTTTCCTAAGTGTTACAGGTGAGCACCTCTATTAGTTTTAAGTTAGATAGTAATATATGAATAGTATTGCAAGATTATAGGAGACATAAGTAAATTCGATGCCTGGTGAGTGAAACTTCATTCTTAAGACAATTTACATAAAACGATACCCAAACCCAAATTAACCGATCGAAGACATTTTAGTCCTTTTGCAGCCAATTTCAGTTGAATATGAAAAATCGACTAAACATAGCCCACTCGCAGGAGAGGTATGGTGAGATCACTAGTATCACAGGCGGAACAAGGTCCAAGGCGTAGGATAATGTTCGGAAATGCTAGTATCGGATATGAGTGAAATTTACTGTTCTGTATAAGTTGTAATGCTTTCTATCTAATGGGGTAATTAATTTTGCAACGACAAGCAGACCCTGAGTATTGTTAGCTAAAGTGTTTGTGCATATACTGACATCTACAAAGTAGCAGTCTAACTTGTAGTCTCATTTCACTGAGTGTGTTAAAATCGAAACTGCTCACGGTAGAAATGTATGTCATACTCAAAAAGCAGTATATGATCCTCGCTTGACAGCTCATTTCGCAGCCATACTTAAAATAAGGAAATCCTGCAAAATCAGGTAAACCACAGTCGTGGTAGTAATACAGAACACATGTACCATTCATTCATATACCAACTCTCCTCGTCGCGAAATAGCGGGGCTACTTTGACGATCTATTATTAAACATATCCTCGGAAGTTATTTCCCCGAAGAGAGTTCAAGACATCTCTACCTTCATAATCAAGTATAATACCACATGGTGCTATACCTCAATAGTTTGTAAGTCCATATCAATCACCGCATTTAAACCCCATTTCGGGGTTTTGCCCTGCGAGCAAAAGGTCTCCATTCGAGGCTTGGATTTTTGCCCTTAGTAAATTATTGCGCTTACATAACAAACGTTAAAGAAGACCATCATGATCTTCTTATCAATCCTCCTTCAGGCGTTATTAATCTCAGCCTTACCTCCCAAACTCAGTGGGGATAAAGAAAAGTATCTTGTTACTGATCTCCCTGGATTACATACCAATATTAAAGATGAAGAAATCCCCTTGATGTTTTCAGGACAACTAGAACTCTTTCCGGAGAATAATACCCACTATTACTTTTGGAAGTTCAGTGATCCAACCCCTTTACCAGAAAACAAGAAAAGAACCATATTTTGGTTCAATGGTGGACCTGGGTGTTCGTCTATGGATGGTGCCTTACTCGAATTAGGACCATTTAGAGTGAATCTGGAGGAGAAAATCGTCTATAACAGTGGAACATGGCATAAACTTGCGGATGTAATCTTCGTAGATCAACCAGCTGGAACAGGGTTTAGTTATGGTGATGATTATTCGGTAGAGTTGTCTGATGTTGCATTTGATTATATCAAGTTCTTAGAGAAATATTTTGAACTATTTCCTGAAGAAGTGGAAAATGATATATACCTAGCTGGGGAAAGTTATGCTGGCCAATATATTCCATACGTAGCAGAGAGTCTTTTAGAACATAATAAGAGAGAAGGAACGGTGAAATACAATTTGAAGGGCCTTCTAATTGGTAATGGTTGGATTGCACCAAATGAACAAAGTTTATCATATTTACCTTACGCAGTTCAAGCTGGATTAATTAAAACAGACAACAGAGAATGGTCGCAAGTTTTAAAACAACACGAGAATTGTCAAAAGGTTGTAAATGAACTGGATGAACATGAAGTAAGTTCGGATGTATGTGAACAAGTATTAAACAAAATCTTACATGCAACCTTAGATTTTGATGTACCAGGATCTCAAAGATGTGTTAATATGTATGATTATACGCTTCGTGATCTGTATCCACAATGTGGAGCTTCATGGCCTTATGAATTGAGTTACGTAACCCCGTTCTTAAGAAAAGAGGAAGTTATGGGAGATTTGAATTTGGTCCTTCATAAGCAATGGCGTGAATGTTCTGGTAAGGTTTCAAGATTCCTCACTGCCAAGAATTCCAAACCTTCTGTAAAGTTATTACCTGGATTATTAGAGCAAATCCCAATTGTCTTATTCAATGGTAATCGTGATATAATTTGTAATTATGTCGGTACCGAGAATTTCATCAAGAAATTAGAATGGAATGGTCAAGTTGGGTTCCAAGAAGAAGCTGTCATTGATTGGATCTATGATAACAAAACCGCCGGCTATATAAAGACCGAACGTAATTTAACCTTTGTTAATGTTTTTGATGCTTCTCATATGGTTCCTTATGATAAACCGGATGTTTCAAGAGCTTTGATTGATTTGATTGTAGGTAATTATGACGATAAGGTGATTAATGAAAAAAGATCATTCGTGACTTATCCTATTGGTGTCAGATGGGATAACATCAATAATAAACAAGACCCTCCAAAGGAAGATGATGAAGCAAAAGAAGATGTTTCTAATCTCACTAACAGAATAACAAGATTAATCCAATTGATAGTCATTGCTGTATTAATTTGGGGGATCTATGTCATATATTCATCTTATAACTCTAAACCACCCTCAATCATCAAGAAGCAACCAGCATCATCAACAAAACCAAATCAAAATCAAAAAAAGAAAAACGTCCAATGGGCAGATCAGTTAAGGAGGTTCCAAGAAGATGACCCAGAGTTTCAAAGACAAAAGAACCAGGGATTTTTATCAAAAACAATTGATAAATTGAAGGGAACTGAAAGAGGAAGATATTCTCCACTTTCAAAGGATAAGGTTTATGAAGATATAGAATTGGACCAACAAGTACGAGAGGACTTCGTGATTGGAGACGACGAAGAAGTGGATAACGAAGAATCGGCACAAATATCAAATGAGATCGAAACAAATGACACACATGAAGCAAAGTCAACGCCACCATCATTATAGTTCAGCATAAGACAGTAAATACATACGAGAATTCAAGAGATTAAGATACTAAAAATATACGAGAATTGAAGTTATTAGAATGAGACAGTAGAATCGATGTAGTTGCGACGGTTGTATATTTAGCGGATTTATAGTAGAATCTACAAACCTTCTGGGCTCAACTTTGGAAAAGCACCGATGATTTTATGCTCATACCCTGTATTCTCACTTAACCAAACACATCACGTGAAAACATAAAATTCTTCAACCACCATGTCAAAACTAGCCCTTAGAACTGCAAGTACAGCAGCTAAGTTCAATGTTGCTCACCCTCCGAAATACACTCTTGCATCGTTACGTTCATTTCCATCCCTTGAACCAAAAGAATTTATTCCATTACCTTCGAAATTCTTAGATGCCCCGTTAAGAAGAGATTTCTTATGGAGTGCCGTTGTATTTGAAGCAGATAGAGCCAGAGTTGGTTCCGGTAATGTTCCAACTAAGGGTGATAAACCATTTTCAAACAGAAAATTGTTCCCTCAAAAGGGTAGTGGTAGAGCTAGAACTGGTGATGCCAATTCCCCAAATAAAGATAATGATTTGAAAGCCCATGGTATTAAAGCAGGTCATGATTGGTCTACAGGATTACCAAATAAAGTTTATTCAAAAGCAGTACAGACGGCCTTTGCTGAACAATATAGAAAGGGAAGATTATTCATAATTGGAGGTGATGTACCAATTCCATCACATTCACCAGAAGTACAAGGATCTGCTACTGCCGCAGTACAAGAGACTATTCAAGTAGAGGAAAGTGTAGATGAACTGGATCAGAAGCATTTCGAATTAGGCACAGATGTGGCTGAAGTGTATGATTCAAATGTTTTGGATTTCAAATATTCCCATGTTCAAACTGCTAAAGAATTCGTCGAGGTACATGAATTACAGAAGTTGAACTTGTTATTCATAACAAATGAACAAAGGGATAACTTACTTCATGCTACTGAGTATATTGGAAAGAAAGCAGATGTCTTGATCAAGGAGGCCGTAGAAGTTAGAGACATTTTGAAGGCTAACAGGATTTATATTGAATTGGATGCTTTGTTGTGGTTGATTGGAAAGCACAATTTGTAATAGAAGAAACAACTGGTTGGTTATAATGTGGTATGAGTCCCTGTTTCTTAAGTATAATATGGGTCCCTTTTACAGTGCACTTTGAAAGTTTGCACGTCCCGGCCATGAGAGCTTTGAAACAATGTTAATGAAGAAATCCCCCTGGCCAGTATTTCAGTTGTATTATCCAACCACGAAGGTATGAGCGCAGAAGGTGCCGTAATGGGGAGCCCAGCCAGACACAATTTATTGAAGACAAATTGTGCTACTCTAAGTGCACCCAGTCTTCTAAAATCTATGGATTTCCCCAGTCTCCATCGCCAATATCAACCAAGTGCCCAATCCGCATTCTCGATCTGTTGTTCGATCAAAGGAATCTAACGTTCGACCACAAAGTATTTGTAAATAGTAATAGAAGTGAAGTCATATATTAAGTATATGTAGATGCACATACCCTGAAATATATTATATGAGAATGGTGATACCGCGAGATCAACCTCCTGTTCCTCTTATAATTATTGCAACCGTTTGCTGTGACTCAAAAATCCAGACCTAAACAAGTACCTCAGCTCCGCACGTTACCTTAGCCTAAATAGAAATGAATCCGAACTAAAGCTAGAGATGAATTGAGAAACGTATGACCCATACTAATACACCTACATGCTTAAAAATTATCAAATGCTTGTACGAGTCAATCTAAACAAACCTAAAAACAACTGTTTTCGTAATTGACTTACTTCCCCAAATTACTCTGCTTCACAATCGTACTAGCTCGTATATTTAGTACTACTATATCTTGCAACCCTCGCAATACCCCAAAAACAAGTCACACAACACGTGATCAGCCCAACATGCCGTTTCTGTCAACCTGCAGTCCTGAAAATTTTCCAGAGGAAAAAAGGCATAGGCAAAAAAATCTTGAAGAGATAATTTGATAATAAGAAACCAGTCAAGATGTCGTTATTAGTAGTTAACGAAGAAGGTTCATTCCAACACATTTTACGGTATGTAGTAACCACAACAGATGAAGAGATTAACAATATTGAAGTGGACCAATTAATCTAATCAACGATCGTTCATCAAATATGATGGAGTCATAATTACCCATACTAACAATTATAGTTTGTTGAACACCAACATCGATGGTAGAATTAAGATCATGTTCGCTTTAACCAAGATTAGAGGTGTCGGTAGAAGATACTCTAACTTAGTCTGTAAGAAGGCTGATGTTGATTTACAAAAGCGTGCTGGTGAATTAACCCAAGAAGAATTGGAAAGAATTGTTACCATTATGCAAAACCCAACCAATTATAAGGTCCCAGCTTGGTTCTTAAACAGACAAAAGGATCAAGTCGATGGTAAAGATTACCATGTTTTAGCTAACAATATGGAATCTAAATTGAGAGATGATTTGGAAAGACTTAAGAAGATTAGATCTCACCGTGGTATTAGACACTTCTGGGGTCTTAAGGTTAGAGGTCAACAT
Source organism: Kodamaea derodonti (assembly GCA_030570035.1). Classification (NCBI taxonomy): domain Eukaryota; kingdom Fungi; phylum Ascomycota; class Pichiomycetes; order Serinales; family Debaryomycetaceae; genus Kodamaea; species Kodamaea derodonti. The sequence goes on from JAJLUU010000010.1 coordinate 53,525, forward strand.
ACTAAGACTACTTCCCGTGGTCGTTAAGTTATGTTAATAGTATATTAATATATTGTACGAAGACAATTCAGGTGTTTGCTATGGAAGCGAACACCGTAGTGTAGAACATTGAGATGTAGTTGAGCGGTGAAGAGCAACAGAAGAGAGTTATCAAGATGAGCATAGAAGAACTTGTGACTTGGTGTAGAAGATGCGACTAAGTGGATTGTTTGTTAGTATTCCTCTGGGACCTGGTATACCCTTTTGCAAGGTGTGCATGACCGACATTGAAGGAGATATTGAGAATGCGCAATCTCCTCAACACCATGAATTTACATTTAATGGCCTGTGGTTTTAGGCTCAACCTAGAGTCATGTAGAGAATGACTTACATAAGTAGAGTAGAGTTATCAACGTTAGAACATTAGAAACCGAAGCTTACTTAGCCCTTAGTTTTTCTTAGTCGTGGAACAATTTTGCACCCACCATAGAAGGAAATTTTGTAGATTATGACTATACAGACACTTGCTTACCTTTAAAGAAATCATAACGGAATCGTATTCCATATAGTTCAAGCTTATTATCACATACCAAATTATGGTTCAGCAGAAAAGTCTCAATCTGTAATCAATCTCACACCCTCTCCCAATAAAAGCTCCTTGCCAAAAAACCCCATACTGTAGGCCTCAACAACCTCTCATATTTTCGCCTTTCGTTTGTGTTCTCCACTTCCAACGTCAGATCTTCCGTATCTGATTTCTGCAAAACAATATCAAGCTTCTCTTTCAATTTCTTCCGTATAAGATGTTGTCGTATGATCACCAATGCCACAACCCCAAATGCCCAACAACTACCCGCAAATATTTGAGAATCTAAATAAGGTCTTTTGGCTTCATCTTTTGTGAGTGAAAGTCCAATCACACCAGAAACCAATGTAAAAGGAGTTACCACAAAAAACATACTAGACCAAGCGAGAGGTAATTCACTGATTCTAGACCTACCTAATAAATCCAAAACAAGCGGCAAGCCTAGAGTGATATTCACTCCACAAACAAACCCAAAGCAAACACTAAATGCAATCACAATTCCATAATTTGTAGCTTGGATCCAAATTGCAAATACTACAATCGTTCCAAATGAAGAGAATATTATTGCAGCATTATAATTACCAATCAAATCTGCAATTGAACCCATTACAGGTCTACCAACAAGTTGTGCAGCACTTAGGATGGATGTAATATCCAGTGCCTTGGAATGAGAAAGTCCAATGGACAGTGCGTACGAAGCAATAAGGAAGAGAACAAGAACATAACCAAGGAACGAAGTTATGAACCAAGCTGCCAAAAGCACAAATTCATAGTCCTTGAATATGCTTCTTGAATCATACGACCGTAAAATAGCTTTGAAAATCTGATTACCTGATGGTTGTGGTTGAACATTAAATGGCTTAAGTGTTAGGAACGCAATAAGTGTGGTACAACCTGTGACAATACAAACCAATCTCAATCCCCATTTATGATTACTCTCTTCAATCACTTTATTTATAGCTAGACAAAATACCACGCCCCCAAGACCAGATCCAGCATTTGCGAGTCCTATCAGAGTGGCCTTTTTAGTTGTGAACCAAGTTGGTAATACCAATGTTGATGGAATATACACCAAAACAATTGATATACCAACCAATAAGCCCTGAGTTAAAAAAAGTTGCCATAATTTGGTTGCAAATGATGCTAAAAGATAACCTGCAATTTGAAATATTAAACCTGCAAGCAAAACTGGCTTGATACCAAAGTTTTTATACAAAAGTGTAGCTATCGGTGCAAGGCCACCAACAAGACAGCTTGACAATCCTCCAATAAAAGCATAGTCAATCTTGGTAGCTCCTGGAAAAATACTATGAGTAAGGTAATGGTCTAAGAAAACTCCAAAACTAGCAATAGCTCCCCACGTAGAAAAGACACTACAAAGGCAACCCAAAGTTACTATCCAGCCATAGCCACCATTTGGAGGAGAAATTTGGGAAGGTTGTTTTTCCAAGTCAGATTGGTCGGACACATGGAGTGTTTCTAGAGAGTGGGGTTGTGGTTGAAGCGACTGATTAACTTCGATTTGCTGACTTGACAGATGAGATTCTATATTTGGTTGGTTGGACAGGCGAGTCTCAGCTTTATTCGATTGGTTTATGTGTGGTTTCGTCTCTTCCATTTCTCTATCCTCGGAATTTATTTTAATATTCCATGGTCTTTTGGCTCTATTTATCTGGTTGCAAACGAGGGGATCTTTGTGGCTCGGACCGAAATTCGGGGTTATTGCTTCTTTTACTCCAACCGTGACTAGCGCTTACTATATCAAAACCACCAATGAGTCAGAATCAGAATCACTGAAACCATGTGAGATATTTTGCAGCCACGATGAGGAAATAAACCGCTAAGACACATCATTTTCTTGTCTCCACGGCTAGATATTAAGAATAATTCGTCATGAAACGTTGATGGGTATTAATAATCAACATATGTTGCTAGGTGGTTATGACGTTTTATGGGGTGCGTGCCCCTCCCATCCGCAGCGGGATTTCATTAATTTGGCCGATCCAAATTTGGTTAGCTGAAGAAGGCGACTTTGTATGATTACCTTGGAAATTTAAAGCCGCGGGATTCAATGCTCATTTGGAATATATTGCGAGATGATAGCGAAGATGTGACTCGATTTGGATGATATTATTTGGAGGCTTTGAATTTGGATGAACTAGCTCATTTGTCTTAGTGTTTAGATTGATAGGTACGACCTTGAAGATGAAGTAAATGCATTGAGACAGTTGTATGTTCCTTCAGGTATTTTGTCTGTTCTTTTCAAGTATAGATCACTATCCCTTAGGACTCAAAGACCCTACCATTCACACCAAATGCGTGACTTTTATACTATCTCACCGACTTCCTAAAGCGTAACAATTCAAATGAATTCCAAACATAAGTTAAATGGTTGCAAATCATCAGATAAATCTGCAATTTTATACGTAGAAAATATCTTCAGAATTGCATTTCCTCTTGCCATTGTAACTATCTTATCTTCAAATACACAATTATATCTCGAATTCAAAACTCACCAATCATGGGATCACAACCAATTATGGTACTCTAATGTTTATAATTAGTATACTTCACATGCATACAATTCCCCTTTGAGGGACGTTAACTTTAAAGAAGGTTCATCTTGCACGAATTCTGAAACGCAAAATTCGTCAAATTTCGTGTTCATTGTTTACATTTGCTGTATGAACACTAAAACGATGTAATTCTTCATCGACGCGACTAATGAATTTAAACCTTAAGCGATTAAATTCAGGAGAACTTCCCGAAAGGGTAAAGTGCAATTAATTAAGAGATGTGCAATTTGTAAAGTGCATGAAGTTTAACTTCAGGTGATTTTCAAGGTGAGAGTTGGTTAGTTTGAGTGTTCAATGCGATACTATTTATTTGAAAGAATAATGACCTATAAAGATACAATAACTTAAATGATTCCAAACCAAATCGAATATTTACGTCAACTATGTTCATTTAAAGTACGTCAAATTCTATGTCATTGTAATTTCTTTGTGCTAACTAAAATAGAATTTAAATTTTCGCGTGGTTAGTTTTTGCACCCAATTGACTCCTTTCGGTAATAAGTTCGATCGCGATATATTACACATGATAAGTGTACGTGGAGAGTTTGGATTGCATTTGATGTGTTTTAGGAATTGCAGGTGCTGACATTTGTGTTGTTGGATTGCATTTGATGGGTTTTATGAATTGCAGGTGCTAACATTTGTGTTGTCATACTTCTTACATTGATTTACGAATGCACAATCACTAACAGGTAGATCTTGCGGTGTTAGCTACAACAGTCTAGTCATTTCTTCATTTATTCATATCTTGCGGTGTTAGCTACAACAGTCTAGTCATTTCTTCATTTATTCATTTCTATGCCACTATCTATCATTAACCAAGGATCTCTAACATACTCTCGAGACGCTCAACTCCAACTACCAGTCCTCAAACTTAACAAATTCTCAACCAATTCTTTCTTATTCCCAATATCTCCTAACACCACCCTCTCGTTATTAAGTATATTCTTTATATCAGTTTTTGAAGAGCTATTTGACAGTGGTTTAAAGACTCTGAAATTGTCACTGTTTTCCTTTTCATTTGATTTCTTCGGACTTCTTGAAGATCTTGGTATATCACTTCTGGAAGGACTGTCAGGACGAGCTCTATTTGGACTCCTTACATTTGGAATCAATTTGAAAGTCATTGTGGAAGTATTATTAGAATTGAAAAATGGTTGTTTCTTTGTTGTTTCGACCAAGATCGAGTCATCTATTGAATCGTCATAATCTGAGCTTGGAGATTCTTTGATTGGAGTGGATGCAAATAAAACTTGAGATTGAGTAACTGGCATTAATTCAGTGACTTCCTTTTCATGGCAAGTTTGTTTTCTCAAACTTTGTCTTTTATTTTGAAACCAGATTTGAATAGCTTTTTCTGTCATGTTAACTTTTTTGGCGATTTCTAATCTTCTTAATTTATTTGGAGTTGAACCGACCTCAAATTCGTTGTTTAATATGGATAATTCATTAGGAGAAGTTCTTCTACGCTTGCGACGAGCTAATGGCGCATTATCTATATTTGGTTCTTGTGAAGGATATGTGGAAGGTGAGTGGGAAATAAATGCATATGATCTATCTGTTGATGCTGGGGTGGGTATCGTTATCAGAATTGGTGTGGCAGGTATGTGTGTAGATAACTGTGAAGGTACTTGAGCTGGAATCAGTATTGGCGAAATGATCTCTCGTTTTGAATATACTTCAAAAGTATCTGGATAGTTTTCCCTCTTACAAATATCCAGTATAGATGGTAATTTGAAAGTACTATTAAGAATTGAACTTAATGGTGGTAATGATGGTTTGGCTGAAGGTGGTAAAATAGGTCTTTTTGGTGTAAACATCTTAATTGTTAATTATAATTGTGAAGATATTTGAGATAAATCTTCTTTTATATACCTTCTAGTAATTGCATGCATTTCGTATTAAGGATTGTTTATGTTTACATACCTTTATGACATGCCTAAAAAATATTGCAACTGATGGATCGCCAACACAATGGGAAGGTTTGTGATTGTTTGGGCAGGGGCGCGACGCGAAGAACCCTAACTAACTTGAGGGCGTAGTGTGAAAGTTAGTTTGAAAAAATAACTGGAGGCGCATCATATACATAGGAATGATGATAAATATAGCTTGGTTACCAATCTTATTCAACACTTGTTATCTTCAATACTCCTCGGTATAAGTTTTCAAAATAATCACGTCAAAACAACACGTCATTAAATCATTCTGTACGACCCTCCTTACACACCATTAATTATTTAACGCATCTAATATCATACCTAACACAAATATCCTTTAGTATTACTTGCATTGTTTTACTGTACTCAACTACCACCCTCCTTCCTTGCTTATGTAATGCTATTTTTGACGCGAGTGTTCCACATTACCTTGTAAAGTAAATGTTCAGATATGACCTTGAGATATGGAATAATCATCTTTTGAATATCGTCTATCGTTACAATATCCATGTTTTGATTTCTTTTCCCTTCAATATCCGTCAAAAATGCAAAACAACTAATCAATTGAATTCTTCTAGAAATCTCTCCAATTTTTGTAAAACAACCTAGCAATCGTTCCAATTTACAATGTATTGCCTATTATACATAATAGATTGGATTTTAAATACAATAGTTAAAACAATGAATCGCGCCTCTTAATTTTAATTGTTAGATTAGAATTAATAGAGATTATTGTTAGGATGTTTAGAAGTTTTCATACGCTCTGTTTGGTTTGGCTGCAAATCGTCAACTAAATTGGATGGGAAATGTACACTTTGGGAAAATGAACCGGTAAAGAATGACCAGTGAAACTGCGATGTGTTTGAGTTAAGGGATGATTTAGACGACACTTTGATCAATGTGAGTAAATTCATGTTCTTATCACGATAGTATAATATACATGTGTTAAATTGATATCAACGAAGTTCGGGGAAGAAATTCTTGGTTATGAAAAACAGAAGAAACGAGGCGTGTATGCACAGAACAGATCTTCAGCTCAAGAAGATGAGAGGTTTCATACTGAGGTTTCATACTGGGGTTTTCATGGTGAGGTTTTCATAATGAGCGATACTGAGATATACTGAGAGTTTTCATATTGAGAGATACTGAGGCTTTCATACTGAGGATTTCATACTGAGGCTTTCATGCTGAGGATTTCATAGAGAGATACTGAGATATACTGAGTGATTTTCATTCTGAGTCACACTCGATATACTGAGGAATACTCACAATACTGAGAGGTTTCGAGTACAGGCAGATCTTTTGGAGGGGTATAACTCAAAACCGTTTAAAGTGTCGAGAAATGGATCTCCAGACCCACGATCACTTGTTTAGCATGTTGCTGCTATGTTTGGCTGTTGTTTTGTTAAGCAACGACCGCTCCATTACTGGTGACTACCAGACGCACCTCTACAAGTACCTCTTCAACAATCAGCACTGCTCTCATCACAACTCTCCTGAGTATTGATTAACACCCGGAAATACATCAGCTGATTAACAAAGCCCCGGAATACATTATGCTGATCTTCATTACCCTCGGATTTCGTATTGGCCCACCTTATCTATCACCCCGGATTTAATTTCTCCACTGATGGATATCCATGGTTTGAGTAAAATGATGAATAATGATGTTCCATAAGGACAGTTTAGTAAAATTCTACTTCAATATCACCAGCAATATACAACAACTCTTTAAAACTTCAAAATAGAGCAATATTCAACAATTTGCTGATCATTTCATTTGCCTCAAATGTCTCACAAAACTCACTCACCCAACTCAAAAATTCAACCAGCCGATTGCGAATAATTATCATCATGGCCAGGCTAGGTTTATTTACCTTAATCCCATTGATAGGTATTGTAGTATATCTTATCAATCAGAAGAGTTTAATAAATGTTATCACCGATGAAGTACAGTTATCTCCCGAAGAGTTTGAGTCTTTAAGTCAATTGGGACTTTCTCACAAGAAACCTATCAAGATAATAACCTCATCTGAAGGAGGAGATTATGAACAAATCATTCATGGAAGATTTCTCCATATAACAGATTTGCATCCGGATCCTTTTTACAAGGTTGGTTCAAATCCTGAAGAACTATGTCATTCAAGTGATTATCCAAATGAAGATGGTTTTGTTGCTGGAAAATATGGAGATGCTATCTTAGGTTGTGACTCTCCTCTTGAGCTCGTCAACGATACAATTTCATGGGTTGCTGAAAATCTACGTGATAAAATCGATTTTGTTATTTGGACTGGGGACAATGTTAGACATGATAATGATCGTAGATATCCTCGTACAGAACAAGTCATATTTGACTTAAATGAACAAATTTCGGATTTATTATATGATACATTCAGAAACAAGAATCAAAGTGATATTAGAAGAATGGATGTTGAATTGGTCCCATCGTTAGGTAATAATGATGTTTATCCCCATAACTTATTTTCTCCAGGTCCAACCTTACAAACAAGAGAAATGTTCAAAATCTGGAAGAACTTCATCCCACAACCTCAATTGCACACTTTCAATAAAGGTGCCTATTTTTTTCAAGAGGTAATACCAAACCATTTAGCTGTGCTTTCATTGAACACACTTTACCTATTCCAATCCAATCCTTTGGTGGATAATTGTGATTCTAAGAAACAACCCGGTTATCAATTATTTGAATGGTTAGGTTTTGTCTTGAAAGAAATGAGAGCTAGGAACATGAAAGTTTGGCTATCTGGACATGTTCCACCAAACGGGAAAAATTATGATGAATCTTGTTTAAGAAAGTATATTGTATGGTCTCATGAATACAGAGATGTAATCATTGGTGGTGTATTTGGACATATGAATATGGATCATTTTATACCATTAGATAGTAAGGCTGCTTATAAATCGATTAAAGACTCGGTAGGACTGAAAGAGTTTGCCACTTATAAAAACTCCCTTGGAGACTCCACTTTCGACACCTTTGATATGACTGATGAAGATTCTCAAATCTTGGACGATTACATGACGTTTGGAGATGAAGTCAAAATTCAAGGTGGTACCCCAAGGAATAAGGTTAGATACATGGAATCGTTAAGAGAAACAATCTATTCAACCATAAAAGGTACAAAGAAGTCAGGTAAACATTCAGAGAGATACTCAATTGCTCATGTAACTGCAAGTGTTATCCCAACATTCAACCCAGGCTTACGTGTTTGGGAATATAATATCACAGGATTAGCAGAACAAGCTGCATTCAATGCAAAATATAAATTCACACCTTGGGATGATTTTTTTGTAGCTTTGGAAAAGATCACTTTGAAGAACGTTCTTGAGGAAGATTCAGATTTCACTATAATGAAGAAAGATAGAACCTTCCCACCAAAAATGCCAAAAAACACCCCTCTTGGTCCAGCTTATATCCCCCAGACTTTCACTCCAGAGAGGTATGTTCAATATTTTGCTGATTTAAAGCTGATCAATGAAGGCAAGAAAGATTTCAAGTATGAACTAGAATATGCTACAGATGATCCCTTATATGACTTGAAGGATTTAACTGTTGGTGAATGGTTGAAATTCGGTAGAAAATTGGGCAAACCTGTAAAAGGTATAATAGAACAAGTCAAACCAAAGAAAGGTAAGAAATCAAAGAAAGGCAAGAAACCAAAGAAGGAAAAGAAGCCAAAGAAAGAAAAGAAAGGAAAGAACGATAAAGATTTCTCTAAATTGGAAAAAATTTGGCAAAATTACTTAAGAAACACTTTCATTGATTCAGATTATGAAAATTTGGGTTATGGTTAAGTTTGTTCCGGAAGTTGGGTTGTATTAAATACTAGTAATAAGATGTTTATCAGAGGGTGTAGTTGGAGTATGTATATTACCGGTGCGAAAAATTCGTAGATAAGAATGCGAGACTGGTGATTGCAGGAGACGATCTTAATGCTTCTGTTACAGTAAATGCGTAAGCATGGCTAAATTTCCTGTAGATGTTGAGTGTTTGTTTTATTAGTTTGGGATATCGACTTTGATTCTTTGGAACTGGATAACCTTATCCTCGCTAGGGGCTCATTTATACCAAAACTGTACCCCAAATGAAGTACTGTTGGATATCTAAACTGAGGCTCCACTTGTGAAAGGGGTAATTCAATCCTGTCAATCTAAACAGAGAGTTAAGCACAGAAAACCCCAATAGAAGCAACCAGTAATTTTTCGCATAATATATCTAGGAGAATCTCACATCAAATTTCAGCACTTACCAGCCTAAGGAAGTTATATCAGCACAACCGCTAAATAAAGTATGGTTGCAAATTTAAGCTTTGCTTACCTAACACATTATCTTATCATATATTTTATCACATGACATGAAAGGGCTTTTGCCCTAGAAATAAATTTCCTATATGCAGACTGAAAAATTCTCACTACATCCACATTTTCAATTCTCACCAACTTAGATCTCTATTAAGTACCATTAAATATACCTAACGAACCAATAAGTCGAAATGGGTGGAACTAGAGAAAACAAAATCCAATACTTTGTCAAGTTAAGACAATTGCTCGAAGACCACAAGTCTATCTTCGTTGTTGGTGTTGATAATGTATCATCTCAACAAATGCACGAAACCAGAAAGTCTTTAAGAGGAAGAGGTGTTATCTTAATGGGTAAGAACACCATGGTTAGAAGAGCCGTCAGAGGTTTCCTTTCTGATTTACCAGAATATGAAAAATTATTACCTTTCATCAGAGGTAATGTTGGTTTCATTTTCACCAATGAAGATTTAAAGGACATTAGAGGAGAAATTCTCGCTAATGTTGTTGCCGCTCCAGCCAGAGCTGGTGCCGTTGCTCCAGCTGATGTTTGGATTCCAGCCGGTAACACCGGTATGGAGCCAGGTAAGACTTCTTTCTTCCAAGCTTTAGGTGTCCCAACCAAGATTGCCAGAGGTACTATTGAAATTGTCTCTGATGTTAAGGTTGTCACTGCTGGTGGTAAAGTTGGTCCATCCGAAGCTACCTTGTTAAACATGTTGAACATTTCTCCATTCACTTATGGTTTAACTATCGTTCAAGTTTACGACAATGGTCAAGTCTTCCCATCTTCTATCTTGGATATTACCGATGATGAATTAGTTTCCCACTTCTTATCTGCCATCAACGTTATCGCCTCCGTCTCTTTGGCTGTTGGTTACCCAACCTTGCCATCCGTTGGTCACTCCATTGTCAACCATTACAAGAACGTTTTGGCTGTCTCTGTTGCTACCGATTACACTTTCGAAGGTTCTGAAGCTGTTAAGGATAGATTAGCTAACCCAGAAGCTTATGCTTCTGCTGCCCCAGTTGCCTCTTCAGGTTCTGCTGCTGCCGCTTCCGAAGAAGCTGCTCCAGCTGAAGAAGAAGCTGAATCATCTGACGATGACATGGGAATGGGTTTATTCGATTAAACGTGTTACCTAGTTTAACTAAAGTGTGAGCCTAGCGAACACTTAATAAATGAAGATTTCGAGCAATAAACTGTAGTACATTGTAGTAAAAATCGATTCTGTGGTGGGATTAGAATTTTTTTTATCTGTGTTGGTAACATTTGCATTCTTATGGTGTACTCTTTACTAGGAACTGAAACATAGTTATGTTTCCCCGGAACTACACTCGCCATTCGTTATACTTCAGACTTCTCCATCCCCTGCACATAAACATCCAAAACATTTTGCATCCTATTTGTGAACAGGCTGCAAATGACCACTACAACTTACAATACTCTATTCTCAACACTTGACGATAACGAATCGCAAGGCTTTCTATTATTTGAACAGTCTGAGAGAAGGTTGCTGTTTCAACTTGCAAAGTTGGATTTAATTATTCAAGAAGATTTCAATATCCCCAGTGATTTCAAGAATGTTTTGATTATCTTAGATTTGACTGGTTTATATGTTGGACAAGATGAGAGGTTATTGTTAGGATATTCTTCATTCTTCACTATTTTGAGGGTTAATAAAATACTTGGTTTGATTGATAATTATGATTTTGGAGTTGAGCTTATTGGGAGAGTAGCTCGATTACCTTTGGAAAGAAGTGTTAGATTGGGATTGGAAGAAACGTTGATATCATTCTTAATAGAAAGAAGTCTGACGAAGAGAACAAGGGAGTTCGTCACAATGACAACTATTATAACCACGACATCAATCAATTCGATCACCTCAAAACCCACTTCATTGGCGGAAAAGGACGAGCTATCAACTTATAAATACCAATTATTCCTTCTTTCAGTCTTACCAATTAGCCATACGATTTCGTTCCTTTTGGAAGCCACATTCCCAAATTCAACGTACTACAGACTTTCGATTGATCATTTAGCAATGGTCCTAAAGAACAAAGAAATCCCTTCTTTGGAGCTTGACAAGCAACTTATTATTTTACTTGAGAAGTTAGTCAAGTCCCCGTACTTCTCTATACCACCCGCCGCATCCCAGATTAACAATATGTTGGATCATCATAAACTGTGGTCAACTGTGATAGTTCATAAGCGCACAGAAAAAGTAGACGTGGATAGTTACAGGTATTATTTGTTTGGAAGGGAAGATGGGGAGAAGATGAATAGTATTGGAAGGGCGGAGGATGTGGGGGAATACTGCAAACCTAATTTGAAGATATTCAAATGGAATATTTCCAGTTCTAATTTCTGGAAGAGATTGTATATGGTTTTTAAAAAACTCTTGCGTAGGTCTTTAAAGTGATATACTGTACATGGATTTGTCTCCTCATAACTTTTATTATATACATGTTATTGTAGGGGGAATAGGGATGCTGCAAAGTTTGAGAGCTTCAGGTGGACTTTTTGTTGATAGGTAGGACTCGTTGCAGGTGCTTGAAGTAGTAGTAGTAGCGTAAGTCAAATCAAAATTATATCACCATTTGAGTTGAATGTTTGAATTAATCATTTCAGTTTCATGATACCTTAAAAACAGTTAATATCAAACCTATCAGAATCTAATAAATCAAACATTTATAATTCAGCAGACGACTAATTCGTGTGATTTGAACAAGTACTTGGAAATCCACAGGGTTTCAATAACAAGGTTTCTAAGTACCTCGCATGAGTGATCCCAGCTACTCACATGTACGCTCATTATTCGCTCATTATCGGCGATCCAAAATGTATCATCATGGCGAAGCAGAACACCATTCCAGTACTACCTACCTAAGTCTATGCAAAACCCTAGGCTCTTCCTTAACAACCTTAACCCCGCTAACGTCATTCTTCTTCACATGTTGAGTCAACCTTTCTGGAGAAGGCCATTGTTCTGGCAATAACCCAGCCCTCTTAAACAACCAACTTACACGATCACTTATATCAGCGCCTACACCGATCCAATATTTCGATCTATCGAAATCTAATTGAACATCTTTAAATGGTTTCACACCAGCGGCCTTTTCTTCTGGAGTTAAAGGTACTGCTATTGGATTGTAGGTTCCCAATACTTCTATTGGTAATTTATCTCTTGCGGTTCTTTTCTTGGTAACAACAATGTTATATAATGGAGAATGTCTTCTCCCAAACCTTGCCAATCTTATTGTCAATGGGGATTTTATGACAGACATGGTGGTGATGTGATTTAGATGTTTAAAGGTGAAGATTTTTTGCGCACCATATTTGAGAGCGAGTTGGAGGATACAAAGGATACCAATACTTCATCAAATGAAGGTATAGACGGTACATTGTCTTTTACTAATATTTGTGTTTTACTAACTAGTATTATCAAGTAGAACATTTGGTTGTTTAGATGTATATGGGAAGTGCCAGCATCGTTTATACAATTTACACGGCAAAGTGTACATTTTGGGGTAAGTTCGACTTACAAAGTACGGTGTAACTTCAACATACAAAGAGTATCGTCATTCATTTGAAATTATCATTATGGTTAGCCTATCTCTCGCATCTGCTGGTTGTATTTCATTGTTGCACATTTTCGCAACCATTGTTGGAGAAGTCACTTGAAAAACACTATTCGACTTGTCACTAAACATGGGAATACTTGTCAGTATCTGCTTCAAAGAGAATGCTTTATAAGATCTAATGGCTGCCTTTGAAATCCAGCTCACACATGCAGGTAGTAAGCAACTCATACACAATCCACACATTCAAAACTCTTGACGATTTAACAAAACTAGAAAGGTTCTCACCAAATCACCTTCTTAAATATGACCAGATTAAACAAGAGGATGGTGTAATAACTTCATCGGAATTAATGAAGCTATTGTATCTACCAAATCTAACAAAATTATCAAAGGTTATTTATGATGGAAAGTCCCCCATAAATATTCCCACAAGTGTTAGACTGTTAGGATTAGTTGGCACGAAACTTTCCAAACCTATATCGAAGCATATTCGTCATTTATCATTGGAATCTATTGCGATTGAATATTGGGACATTCTTCCGCCAAAGCTAACCTCCTTAAACCTAGATAATCTGTGGTCTGTTTTTATGATTGATAGTTTACCTGTCACACTTCGAAAATTAACTATAAACAATTGGGACAATTCTTTAGGTATTGATATTGATTTGACATATCTAACCAATTTAAAGGGGTTTAAGCTGAATGTTGAAAAGGGTTGTTTTGCATTGCCAAAGAGTATACTCTATATTTCAGTTGAAAATGGAACCGTTGAACATTTGAGAAGATCCACAATGTATCCGAATATTAGAAGTATAAAGTTTATAAATTGTCAAGTTAGGCATTCCAACGAATTATACTGCCCGCTTTCATCTTCATTGAAAAGTATAGCCATTGACAATTTGGTCCTTGAGCCTGGTTATCAATACTTTCCAATGAATTTTGATTTGCCAACTAAACTTGTACTGTTTAGTTTAACTTCAACATTGTTCTTAGATTCAAGTGTTAAACTTTCTGGGAGTTTGAAGCATCTACACCTCAGTGTGGGCGGGTTTTATCACAAATCTGAAACAAGTTTCAACTCAATTCAAAGAGTAGAATTACCTATTGGATTACAGAAATTGTCTCTCGAGGTAGAAGATCTTCACTTACCAGACAATTGTTTATCATCTATGAAATATTTGCGAGAACTTGATCTAAAAGGAGGGATTTCATTCCTTGACGTATCATCCACCAAAATCTCCCAACTCGATGTTAGTTACAATGAATTCACTACGACAAAAAATTTGATGTTGCCTGAAACTTTATTATACCTAAACCTTTGTAAAAATCCTTTAAAAGACATAAGGATATTACCAAGATCTCTTCAAGTACTCCACTTGTCTGAAGGTAAGTTCAACTTGGATAAGAACTTTTTTGAGCAAATCGATCTCAAAGAATTGAAAGTTTCTGGATATTCCCAAAGGAAGTTGGCTAAGCTACAAGAGAATTCTGGTGCGTGTTGCGTTGAGGGGGTGGAAGTTAAGAGAGGGTGGTTGAGATAGGATGTTTCATATAATTAATTCTTCCCTTTTTTTGGATGAAGATAGAAGTTGCAAATTAAAGTTACGTTCGAATCGCAATATTGCTACAAAAATGTTCCTATTGAAGAAACTTGTTGCAGTTATACAAACACTGAGAAATTATATACGAATCTACATTATTATAATTTTTAAGAACATATTTGTTCGCTGTTTATTTCTATATTACAAGTTACAACATCTGTTGCCAAGGGTTGGATATATGAGCCGACTACAACTTCTTTCTGGCCTTAAATTTCTGCTTAGGCTTAGTAACCCTAGAGACGTTCTTACTAACAACCTTTGGCTTTTCATCATCAGACCAATCTTCACCATCTTCACCCTTTTTGCCCTTAGCCCATTTCAATTTATTCTTTTGACCTCTCAATGGAGCTTGTTTAACAGCATCCAAATAAGCGTCGATTCCAGAAGCAGTTCCTGCCAATGGATCTTCTTTATCGTTGAATACCAATTTACCATTCTTAGTCTTGAATTCCTCACGTTTATCCTTAAGATCTTTCCTTGTGGTTTTCTTTGGTTTTGAAGACGAAATTTGAGCCAAAGTTTGACGGTCCAACAAATTCAAAGGTTCCTCGCTATTCAAAATAAATTGTTTTGGTTGTAATTGTTTTCTATTAGCACCTGTTCCTTTTGGTTTTTCGTCTTCTTCAACTTCATCATCACTTACATCAGAATCATAAAGAGCTTGCTCATAAGCAGAAACGAATTTCTTTTCCTTATCTGGGTTATCATTTTCTTGTTTTTCTTCTTCATCTCTCTTCTTAGCCCTTGTTCTTGTCTTTTTGATATTTGCAACCAACTTACGGTCATCTTCTGGGATTGCAGCTTCGACTAATTCAACACCGAATTTTCTGATCAATCTTTCAACAATATGCTTTACCTTTGATTTGAAGTGACCTTTATGTTCATGCGACCATCTCATTAACTTTGTTAACATTTCATTCAAATTAGCCTTAACGAATTCTTCAGGAAGTGATAAAACTTCAACCTTAACAAAACCAATAGCTGCTTTAGCAATTTCTCTTGAATTGTGAGTTAAAAATAATTCAACAGTCAGAGCGATTTCTAAAAGTGTCTCGGTTGGTAATTGGTCCTTGAATTCAAAAACAAGACAAGAGACAGCAGTAATTGTGGCGGAAACCATATGAGGAGTTTGAGCAGCTAAACCAGCACTTACCATAGTGAAGTATTCAGGTAAAGAAGCTTGAGATGATGGAGTCTCTGGATCGAAACCAGGAACTTTCCCGTTTTCAATCACTCCTCCTTCAATCATTCTGTATCCCATTTTGTTCAAAATTTGATATGACAAACTTCTACTTCTTTCATTGGTATCTTTAGTTGACATGATGACTTCTTGTAAGATGGCCGGGATAAAGAATAAATCGGTTGATGGTAAAATATCAAGGATTAACTCGATTGCTGCTAATCTTGAAGATCTAGCAGATGGGTGTGCAATTTCAATACTGGAAATAATAACAGATTCAATTTCTCCAACAAAATTTTGAATTGAAGCCTTACCAGCTTCGGTTTCAGATAATCTTGAAAGGATTCTATATGATCTTTTTTGAAGTAAAGCATCCTTCAAACCAACAGTTGACGAAAAGATGGAAAATAATGCATTGTGAGATGAAGCAGGAACATACTTAGCCATGGAAACAACCAAATCCATCATTGTTGAACTCAATTCAGAAGAGTCGTCTGCCGAATCCATTGAAGATTTCAATAACCCACAAACCTTATTGAAGGTTGTTTCTAAATCAGTTGTTGAGATAACTTGTAAATATGTGTCAATGGTTTCTAAAACAAAACCACGTGAATCTGGACTGGTTGATGAATAAACATTGAACAATACAGATAAAATATTAGAAGCTTTAGTAGACAAATATTCCAAATTCTTCTTTGCTTCTTCAATTGGGAATTCTTCCGCAATCAAAGCATCTTCTCCGGCATAATTTACGTTTGAATCAACCAATAATCTCAAAGAATGACAGATTGGAACACGTAATTCAACCTTAGAATACATCAAATTAGATAATTGGGAAGCAAATTCATCATCGAAAGCTGTAATTAAATCTTTTGGTAAATTACAGAATTGAGGTAATAAAGACCAGATTTGATCAACAATGGTTTTGAAAATCTTTGCTGGAATTGGACCAGATACAGTTACTTTTCTTTCAAAGATTTCAACCAATGGTAAGATTTCAGATTTGAAGAATTGTAACTCGGCATTCTTTACATTTTCTCTTAAGAGTGGCAATAACCATGCTCTACCTTCACCAGTTCCATCGTCATTCAAGTTTAATGGTAAAACCAGAAGAACAACTTGTGGACCCATGGTTGAAATCGATGCAGAGATCACGTCTTCAGCTTCTTTATTATGAGGGAAAGAATCTTTTTCATTTGTACGCCATCCACCAACAACCTCAAGTATTGAAAGGAAATCTGGATTACAACGAGATCTTAATTTAAGAATAGATGCAGTTGTAAGATCAAGGATTGTTGAGGTTGCATGTTGATACTTGATTGAAAGCAATGAGGAAATATGTTCTGCTAAGAAAGTAATGAATTCATCAACTAATTCATAAGTTTCGTTATCAATTCCATTGGTTGTAGTTGGTTGTAATAAGAAGTTTTCTGGAATCGTGGTAGATACAATCGCAATCAAACAATGAGACGCAGAAGTGTAAATATCCTTGACCTCGGATTCTAAGAATTTAGACACAATTGGAATAATTGTAGTTAATTTTTCAATAGCTAATTTAGGAGATAAATTACTGAAGCTTTCAAGTGCTTTAGCAATAACCGCTAACCATGAAACAGCTAAATGACTATCGTTAATAGAAGGCTTTAAATCGAATATGATATTCAACACTTTATCAAAACGCTCGATATCAATAACGTTAGACATGCTCTTGAATAATCCTTCAAATGCATTAAAAGATGAGGATACTAAATATTGATCTGATGTTTTGGAGATCTCTAATAAAACATCACATAACGATTCAATCTTGTTGGATGGCCATGAATTAGCAGATGTAATGGATGTAATTAATTGTAAACAATGAATAATTTGAGTATTGAGGTCTTTATTAACGTTCTTCTTTGTATTTGATTTGGCAGAAACAATAAGTGATGCTAATTTATCCAAACTTACTTCGGCAGCCATAGATGATGCAATGTGAACAGGCAGTGGACTTGTTGGAGGATTACTTAAAACCTTGTTTACAGATTCTTGAGCTCTTCTTCTAACTTTTGGTCTTGGATCAAATGATAATTCTAACAATCCAATTAATCCTCTTTTAGGTGTAACTGTACCTGTGGAAGTCCATTGTTGATGATCTTGTGCTAATAATAAACTTTCCAATGCTCCGATTGTAGACCTAACTAATGGGGCTTCGGCATTTGGGGATGTAAGTGGTAATGCTAATTTGGTCAAAATCTCACTAAATTTACTTCTTAATAATGGTTTAGGAGTATATGGGAAAACAATATCCAAAAAGTAAGTGGTGGTTGTTGCTAAACTATTGTCAACAACAACTTCATTTTGAATAGCTTGATCTAATAATGATAAAAATGAAACAAAGTATGCAACTGGAGTTTTTTCATTATGTTGTTCTTCAATATTCTCTTCAACCGCAGAAAGAATAATTGCCAAATGTTTTTGGTTATCTAATTTAGACGTGATCTGGTTTCTAATCTTGGCCAAGGTATCTTCAAGGGCAAATGAATCGAGGTTCAACCCACCATCTGGATTGTTGTCTGTCATTGATGTGTAGGAGATGAGATGGATGAGATGAGTTTTTTTTTGGTAGACATAGTCACGTGAGTTGCAGCCAAAAAAATTATGCCTGGGATGAAGTGGTGTCGTGAAGCGACGGAGAGCGAATTTGATCTTGAGTGAGAGAATTTGAGAAGTTAAGCGACGGAGAGTGAATTGGATCTTGAGTGAGAGTGAATAAAGCAGCAGCCAAACTTTGTTCAGGGGGCGTACAATTAGAATTCATCTAATGAATAGGTGCAGTGTTCTAGCTACACAACGATCTTGAGAGAGTTGTTTAGTGTAGAAATATATAGATACATAGTATTTAGTGTAGAAATATATAGATACATAGTATTTAGTGGGATACTCCACTTCAGTATATTCGGACCCTTTGGGATGATACATCGCATATAATCACATACAGTGTATGATACTCACGCATCCAAGAGCAACTCTTCCAACAAACTATCAATCATCTCAATATCCAGATCATGCAACCTCATTGCCGTCTTAACAACCCTAATGTCATCTGATTCCACCAAATCAAACCTAAAGCTAAGTGGTTCAAAATCAGCGAATTCATCTCTTACTGAATATTTCTTACTCAAGAAATAACGAATATCATCCACAAGTTCGATGGTATCTGTGCTTTGTCTTTCCTTAATCCTTCCTGCAGATTCATTAATCAAATCTAGTAATTCCTTCCTTTGGTCACTGAATATGTTTGCCAAATTATAAGCAATCATTTTCGTTACATGTTGTTCTAATTTATCACAACGAGTTTGCCATGCAACACGAATAAGATCGAATGCAGAATACCCAGTCTTTTTTGATATGTCGTCATACTCATCCTGAGTGAATTTTGAAAAGTTCAGTGAGATGTTTACAGCACACATTGTTCTTAGTCTATCCAAAAACAATTCGTCGGCTGCAAATAATAGATCTATCGTTGATTCCAACGGGATATTTGGTAAATCATCATGATACAAATATGAAAGTACCATTTCTGCAACACTCGATTTGGAAACACTTGTTGAAAGTTGTACAATAGGAACATGATCTACATCGAAGACTTCCCTATCTATGATTTCAATATTTCCTGTTTTGTGAGTTCTTATTGTTGGATAGGCTAAATGACTCAGTGTGAAAATATCTGATTTAAACATGGTATCGAAGTACTCCGAACGAGTTAAGATACTTTTATTGGCAGGGTAGTAAACAACAGATCGCAAATCAGAATCAATTATAGCAACTATTATATCAGGTAATCCAGTACTTGTAAATAGGTTGAGACGCTGACTATCATTTATGTGTAATGAGATATCAATATCTTCAAAATCGATTTCATCTTCAATCTCCGTTTCCTGTTTATTTGTGAAGATATTCTTCTCTAGGAAGTTGTGAAGATCAGAACGAGCTTGCGAAACAAATTTATAAGAGTACTCATTTTTGATTTTGGAGATGATTTTCGTGGGCGTTTTCTTTTGGAAGCTAATGGTCCATGGTGTTCTGAGTGGGATGGCGCGTTCATAGATAATAGTTGGGGTGGTAGCTACATCTCCATTCGGCGATTCATTGTTAATTCCATCAACCTCATCTGAATTGCCATTTGAGATTGTAGCACTTGAATGCTCATTGTTATTCCCATGAACAGTTGAGTTTCCAGTTGAACTTGTCACTGAATGTAATGCACCTCCGTGCTTGGTAACTCCATTAGTCCGCGAAGTCACTTCAATTACTTCATCTCTGGCTTTTTGAATCTTTTCTAGACATTCCACCATATCATGCCATTTTAGTGACCTTGCTAAAACCAATAATCCCTCCAGAATATTAACATTATCTAAGGGCAACCCATCTGTTCTCAAATACAAATAATCAACCATGACTTTGAAAACCCTTGGATCTGCCACAGCTGGCATTTCAATGACCGTCTTATTCATCCAAATTCCACCATTGGTTAGTTTTTCTCTAAAGAATTCACTTCTAGCTGCCAATAAAAATCTATTTAGTCTGAAATGTTGATAATCTCTGGATAAGGCACCATTGGCATGGCCAAAATAGAAGCAAATGTCTTTAATATGAGCACCAAATCCAAATAAAATTGAACTTATATGACTTGCAAATGGTTGCAGTATATCTACCGCTTTCGATACATCATAGCTTAGTAACAAATCACGAATTGTATCATTTAAAGCACCATAAATACATCTAGCACCTTGAAATGTATCTCTATCACAAACAGCACCATTTGAAAGTAAGATACGAACAATTTCAAGGTGCCCACACAATGACAGTAAGATTAATGGTGTGTAATCCCAATCATCAACTTGATTAATATCAAGACCTTGAGTAGCAACTAGTGATTGGACAAGATCAACATCTCCAGCTCTGCAAGCATTACATAGATCGGTAAATGCTCGACGGAGAATGTCAGAGGAGTTGACATCGGAGGTCTCTGGCATGACTGATCGGTTGGAATTTTGCCACAGCGCGAACGCATAGTTATCACCAGGATACTACAACGACAAGAGTATGTATAATGATGAGGGGCATACTACAAAAACAAGAGTATGGGCAATTATGAGGGGATAAAGACTGATAAGACGATACCAGATTCACAGATTTTGGATAAAGAGAATTGGTGTTTAGAAGTCAAACAAGGGAAAGTCACCATACTTTGTAACACATATATACCGATTTACGTTTATAATTTGCTTTGGGGAACTATACCCACATTAAATGTGTATTGACAGTAATGTTATTCATACAAACGTTCAACACCCCCGATCAATTTCAAAAGAGTTGATGACATTGTACGCTATGAAAACACTCGTAGTTATCACAAAAATTTGTGCCATCACCATCTCAATTCAATGCTACCAGTTTACAATCCTAATTGCAATTCTCTTTAACCCTACAATCTTACTATCACAATTCTGCTCGGTACACTTTCTCGGCTCTCATATTATATTCGCAATTTTAACTTTTTGGTTGCAAAAACGAATCACTAACATGAGAAGAACACAATCTTTAACTAGTTTAACATCTTCCATCAAGAATGTCAAATTCCTTAAATATGAGCATCCAAAACTCTTTAGCAAATTTACAGGGCTCTTCAAAAAAAGTCCTACAATTGAATACTCATCTATATTACCAAGCAGTTCATCAACTGAAAATGAGTATGAATTAGATTCGATTCCAATGTTTGAGGAGATGTCTCCAAGTCTAAAGTCTATTAATTTAACTCCCCCGAATACTTCGCCATCCAGATTTTCTATTACACTTGTAAACAAGTTAACCGCTGACTACAAGGAGAGTGATGAAGAAATAAACGAACTACAACAACAGTTAAAGTATGTTTACGGAAATGACGAAGATTTGATTGAATCGGCTCAAGAAGCAAAACTGAATCCTAGATTTCACGTCATACTGACAGTGTTACGACAAGAACAATATCCAATTTTGATCCCATATGAAGGGGAAATCCTACCACTAAGGAAACCAAAAACCCGCGTTTTTGTTGACCTTGGTAGCCTTGATTCAACAGGCTATCATAGATTCGTAGAAAAACTACCTGAGTTCAGAAAACTCAGTTGGGAGTATAGAGACTTGAATCGGAAGAGACAGAAGAAAAAACAGCAGATGACGTATGAGGAATGCTTCAAGATACGTCCGAAGACATTAACATTTATGAGGTATTTGATCGACAAGGAGACAGAAGGAGCTCCAGAGACACAACCCCAAGGAGGATTCACCTCCTGATGACATTCTCTACAACAATCATACTACATATAGTATCATATTTATCTTATTATCTCTTTAAATATACATATCATCCTTGATAATCATTAATAAAAAGCTTATACATTTTGTGTTTAAACCGGCTAACCTTTTTGGACTTCTTTGGTGATTTTTCAACATGTTGATCATTTTGGGTTGATTCTGGTAATGGATCGGCTTCATCACCCTTTACTGGGGATGGTGTTGTTTCCTTTGATCTATCAAGATACGGGAGAGTTATCCTATGTGATTTGTCAGTAATAGGAGATCCAGGAACAGGTAACAAATCATGTAAGACGTCATTTCCATCTGCAAGTGGGTATTCATTGGAAACAGTAGGCAATGGCAATTCTTCAACAACTTTGGATTGTTTGGGCGTTTGCAAAGCATACAGATTTTCTTGAGTAGTTGAATATAATGGCACCGGTTGAACAGTAGGTGATGGTAGCTCAATCGATTGTCTTTGTTCATTAGGTTTTGACAGAGTATGCGTTCCATTAGCTGCTGCCGTGGGGAGGTCTTGTACAGAATTTAAATTCTCCTCATCTACTTCTCTCAGAATAGACGTGCGGATGTCATAAGATATCGCCTTTGCTGGTTCGAGCTCTTTTAAAGTAATTTCAGAAGATGCACCATCCAAGGAATTGTTTGCAGGGACAGCCGCCAGAATTGGAACTTCCAGCTTGTATTGAGGTGGAACTAATGGAGACTGAGCCGTTTCGTGTTGTGGAACAAATACTGGTGGCGGAGTTTGAGGTACTGGCGATTTAGTACCTCCGTAGGGAACAAATACTTGTGGTGGAGTTTGCGGGGTTCTTATTTGGTGTACATCAACCGGTGGTGCCAATTCAACATGCTCTGGATTCGAGCCATGCACTTTTTGAGCTTCGTCGACTGGACGTGAAACGCTTTGAACTTCTTCGACCGGAGGTGAATCATTTTGAACTTCTTCAACTGGAGGTGAAACCTTTGGAGCTGCAGCTTCAGGAGCAGCATCACCAGCTGGAACAGATCCAGATCCAGGGGAGGACTTCAAAGAGTTAGTTGCTGGAGTCGATGAATGTGCATTAACGGGGGAAACATGCGTAACAGTAACAACTGGAGTGACCGGAGAAATCTCATGAATCCCTTTCAAATAACCAGGAGCAGAATTTGAGACAGCTTGTTTCGATTCAGCTGATGCAGATAAATTATTAGAGACAACTTCAGGTTCAACCTTTGCAATATATTCTGGAACAACAACTCTTGGAGACTCGAGCTCTCCATTCAAAGTAGTCACGACAACCTTAGGAGATTCAAGTTGGGTTTGTACCTTGGAATCAAGGTCATTGGTTATCACACCAGGCGATCCAAGTCCAATAAGTGGAGATTCAAGAAGTTTGCCTTCATTTTTCTCTAGCGAGTTTGTTGGAGAAGAGAACTCATCTGAGTTAATAGGTGAAACAAATTCAGTCTTTGCTGGTGATTGGATACCATCTGGTGATGGATGTTGGTTTGTAGGAGATTGAAAGTGGCTTTCAGGTGAAATGAATTCACGATTTACAAGTTGCAATTGATTAAGAGGAGATATGAGCTCACTTGGTTCGTAAGGTGATTCAAACATTTTTTTGGCAACTTCACGGTTTTCGTTTGTTTCATTCAACCCATTCTTAGTACTCGTTTCTGACACAACTGGCACTTTAGTCTCTGGCAAAGTAGCTTCTTCAACCAATCTCTCTACTTCACTTCTCTCTGGAATGTCGTCATGAACTTCCTCCTCGAGAATCTTTTCTGGAGTAACAAAAGTCGATGTAGTTGGCATAGGAGGGGTTAAAGGATCAGGTGATGGAGCAGTGCCATCACTAAATAGTGATTCCACGCCATTTGTACCGTTAGTACTGTTATTATCACCAACCACACCCCCTACACTAAGAGTGTTACTATCCTGCAGGCCTCTTCTTTTAAATAGCCCGAACCTTTTCTTTTCTTTCTTGTCGAGTTTTCCTTGTAATTTATCCAATTTTGCCCGAACTTTGGCTTCTCTTGCAGCTTCTTTAGCAGCCAATTTTTCCAGCTCAAGTTGCAGTTTTCTTTCTTGTTCAAGCAATTTCCTTTCTTCCTCGATTAATTTCTTTTCTTCCTTTGCCTTCTCTTTACGCAGTTTGGCATCTTTTCCATCTCTCATTGAGTGAGTAGCGAATTCCTTGGGATGACTTCCATAAGCAATCTTTGGTTCCACGGGTTCAGGTTTTGGAACCGGAGGTCCCTTGATTGGCTTGGTATCTCCAAGGACTTCTTGTGGGACTGCACGGTCACCATATACATTCTTATAAGCAGCCTGCATTGCAGCAGCGTAGAAATCTGCTGGGATTTCATTTGAAGTTGCCTTGACTGGTTTTGCCTTATAAGCTGGAATGTTTATTGTCTCAACTCTTTCATCGAATTGGATGGTAGAATTCGCCAGCACTTGAGAATGTATGTCATCAGTGTGTCGGCGTGGCAGGGACATCTTGTGTTTTTGTGGAGATGGCGCCACCTTCGTTGGTATTACTTTTACAGGGATAATCTCAGGTTCATCCACACTGCTTGCAAAATTCTTGTATGGATGATCCAATTTTTGTTGTTGCTCTTCAAGAGATTCCAGAGCATCTTTGAATTCATCATCGGATATTGAATTTGGAGATTTTAGTATTGATCTTAAAGGTTTGATCCCATTGGGATGTGGTTCCGATTTGTTTATTTGTGGATATTGGGAGTTATGAGTTAACGAGTTCTTGTGAGTATTTTCCTCCGTTCTCTCTGCAATGGACTTTGTTGTCTTCTTTGGACTAGTATTCGCACTTGTATTTGAACTTGGCCTTATATCTTTATCTACGTTCAATCTTAAATTCTCCCCCATGTTATCTAATTCATAATTATAATCAAAATCTTGTAGATCTTCGTCTATTTTATCCAAATTTATATGAGTTAGCGAATTTGCACGATCATTTCCTAAACTGGTAATGGAATTTGTTCTAGAGTTGTTTCTTGAATTTCCTCTTGAAATATTCTTCGTTGTAGTTTCGATTATATTGGAACCGTCACTTAAAGTTCGAACAGTACGAGTTGTGATTGATTTTGTGCGACCTTGGGAATCCACAACTCTGGTTGTTTTGGTGACGACGATTTCTTCAGAATCGTCAATATCTTCTTCAGTATGTTCTTGTGCAGGTGACCTCAGGGCACTTGATAACGAATTATACCGAGGTTGACCTTGTTGGACTTGTCTTTGAGGATTACCTGTAGCATATGAAGGTTTTGGATTATAAACATACTGTCTTAATTGGCCACTATTACTTGTCAAAGAAGTTGCTCTTCCTTTTGGACGTGGTTGATGGGATTGCTGTTGATAATTTTGTCTCGGTTGCAGTTGTTGTTGCTGCTTCTGTTCCTCCTTTTGTTTATACGATCTAATTGCAGCTACAGCTGCTTGATCTGCCCCATTACTCATACTTTGAGCTCTACGTGGAGGTAATCCAGTATTGTCAATTCCACTTGTATTATTATTGTCATAACGATGTATCAACTCATTATATTTAGCAAATCCTTGATATTGTTCTGCTCGTTTCTTTATGTTAGTATTGGTTGATTCATCACTTCGCTTATTATACTTACAGATCTAGAGCTGAAGAATCCAACCATGATATGTTGTGTGGATTTTTGAACAACCCTTTAGCAATTTGAGGGACGGCAGAAAAATAGCAAAACTGTACAAAGATGTACAAGAGTTAAAATCTGGATTTCCAGGTTAAGAGAGGTCAAAATCAACAATACTGAATGAAATTTGTGAAAAATAAAGAATTTCAGTCTAACCATAGTGATTTTAAGCCATGTTGACGAGACTGGGGTGCCTACCATTCAGTTTCTCGCTACTTACGGAAATGCATAATCTACGCAAAAATGGCGTGGAAGTTCCTGGCACGTGAAGAATGTGAAATACGTACTCTAATTAAGGTTTGTGTGGTGATGGAATAAATGGCTTGTCTGTTTTGGGAAGTAATGAGTAGAGCAAGTGAAAACCAGAATTTCAGTTAGCAAACAATGGATCTCGTGAAAGCGGTACAAATAACGAAGTGCTGTCAATATTAACTTGTGGCGTATTTTTACTTAGCTGAACAGCAAAAAACAATTATGCAAGGACTAACAAAAACCTGCGAGTTAGAGTACTTGTGAGTCTGCTTTAAAAGGGTATGTCGAGGGATTGTCTTCGACTTCCTGAAGAGCCAATATTGATTAATGAACAAAAGCTTTGTTAATGCTGCGGCGTATATCTAAAATATTTCTACTGTCACATATTTATTCCTTTCGTGCACATTATCAGAGGTAAAGGTCATATCTGACAGTTTGAGGCGATCTCCGTGACTTTCTTGAATGGGTTTCTGCTTCTGATTTCTACAAATTTGGGTGCAAATTCGCCGATAAATGCATTACGCAACTCTTGATCACAACATCCACGATACGTAGAAGAATAAGCTGAATGTGATAACTTTTCAGTGATTCCTATAGGGGATTACAAGCTCCAAGCGTAATCAACAATGACTTGGGCTAATAAAAGCTAATCTCGATGTAGGGGTATACATAAGAACACCAAGGGTGCTACTAGCGACTGGATAAATTTGCTCATATTCACCCCGATTGAAATTCTCCAAAAATCTAATCCTCTTCAAATACTAACATCCCTGGAGTCAATCAAAATATTGTATGTATGTCCCTTATATAGTCAGATTTGGCTGCAAAATTCAAATTAGTAATTCATGAGTAATATCAAATTGATTACAAACCAAAGGTGTAAAGAACTTCACAATTTATTAATCGAATCAACTTCTACATGAGTCCCGCATTACCATCTGTATTCTTCAGTCATGGAGGACCAAGTTTCATCTTTAGAACAGAAGGAAACCCAGCAGCTCATGATTTTCTTAAACAATGGGGGACTACAATCAAATCATGGAACCCAAAATTTATAATTGTTGTGAGTGCTCATTGGCATTCCTCAAGCAAGAATGAAGTTAATATTGCTGTACCTAAAGTTGGCGATGAGAATGAATTGATTTATGATTTCGGAGGCTTTCCGAATCATTATTATAAAGAAAAATTCCACTCTTCAACTTCGATACCAATCGCGATCAAAATCAGAGATCTGTTACGTCAAAGTGGATTTAAAAGTAATTTAATAGATAGAGGTATTGATCATGGTGTTTGGGTACCCTTTAAAGTTGCATTTGGTGAAGAAGTAGACCAAAAGATTCCAGTATTTCAAGTTAGTTTGGCTGGATATGGAGATGACTTCGAAGCTCAATATAACTTAGGCAAAGCATTGAATAAATTTAGAAACGAAGGTGCATTGGTTATTACTTCAGGAATGTCCGTTCATAATTTGTACGATTTGAGAAGTTCCTCAGGAGGTCCAAAGCCATATTCAATTGAATTTAATCAAATGCTAAGAGACATAATTGAAGTTACAACAAATGGAGTTGATTTGTTAAAGAAGTTTGAAAAATTATCTGAAAAAAAGATTTTTAGACAAGCTCATCCTTCTCCTGAACATTTTGCGCCATTAGTTGTTAGTTCGGGATTGCTTTCAGACGGTGAGAAGGTTAAAGAGGTTTTCAATGCAGAACAGTTGAGCGTGGGATGGGGGTTTTACGAATTGATGTAAGATGCGAGTGTGGCAACTGCCACACTTTTAAAGTTTCATTGTACTAGCTGCCTTCACCTTAGTATTGCAAGATTCATCAACACAAGAATAAGCCAATAATTATTGCCCTCCATATGTGTAAAGCGATATAGTTGTTGGTTTTGCAACATTTCGCACTGATTCACCCATCTGCACTGAGGCTACTAGCTCTGGTGTATCTACTAACTGATAAGACCCAAGTCTCCTCTTCTTGCATAACTCTTTACATAAGGAATATCATTCCAACCTACTATTTACATACAGAATATCATCCAACCTACTAGTTTCATCCTTTATATTTTTTATTGGTATTTACCTCTATATATTACTTCAAAACATCCTTTAATGCACCTTCGATTTCTTTTTCACTTAACCCATCTAACTGAGTCTTTACTTCTCTGCCTTTTTCAAATCTTGCAACTAAAACTGGAGCAATTCCATAACTTTCTCTGATCAAGATTGGTAATTTATAATTGGTTTGAGTTTTCAAGGCTTGATAGTTGGTCGTAAGAAAATTTCTTAATGGAACAGATGCTTCACCGGTTTGTGAAAGTTGGAATCTCAACTCACGTAAGGTGGTAGGTACGATGAATTTGGCAGACATGTTGGTAACAATATTTTGATGATTTTCTACTGGTTAAATTGAGAAGGTCGTGTGAAATGGCAAGATATGATGACTAGAAATTATGGTAGTATGATATGAGTTACACGCAATATGATATAAGAAGGGGAATAATTCGAGGTGTTAGGTTGGTTTGTTAAGTTTAATGGATAATATCAGTTGCATTGAACATTAATTTTTGACAGGGATTTTTTTTTGAATTGTTTGCTTGGAGCGTTTTCTCTCTAAAAGTCGGTTGAGCTGAATTGGAAGCAGAAAACGTAAACAGAGCCTGATTAAGAAATTCAAGTAGGCTTTAATGATCTTCATTGAGTGGAAAATTATACGGGAGCATTTATGCTGCTACTCATCACCTGTCAATGAGGTTGCAAAAGGCATGAAAGCATCTCCTTTGCACATCTTACATATTTTGGAGACATGTCACTAACTTGAGTAATAAGAATAGGATCACATACTTTGATCTCTAGATTTCAATTTGGAGACATAAAATTTCCCATACTCTCAACAGTTACTTGCAATTCACCCCAATCCCATACTCACTCAAGAAAATCCTAAGCCAACCTCATACAGTCCTCCTCTCGAGCTTTTTTCACCATTGAGTGGCAATGTCTCGCCTCCAAAATAAGATCACATGAACTTCATTATTTTGCACTGGAACATCACTCTAGAGATTAAGTTATGGGATGGTCTGGAATTAATCAGTCTGCTCAGCGGTTACTTTCATTTCATCCACAAGGATTCAAAACTACTAGTATTGGTCATTCAAGCTATTGTAAATAAACTCCGAATCGTCATCTATGTACTGAGATACGCCAAACTTCGGAATATCGTGTTCTGACAAACTTGAATCTAGTTACCTTTCTTCTCATTTTGCAACCACTCACGTGCACTCAAGTTTACGAGCAATTTAACTAAAATGCTTACTCAATTCAATGAAACGCAAACATGGTACAAAATTAAACAACTCAAACTCGTAGGGATTGGTCAAAACAGTATGTAAGCTTCAATATGTCAAAGTAATCGTTTTAAACCATTTCCGTACACATCCCACATAAACATCTTTAATACAACTTTATTCCAAGGAAATAAGTGCATTTAAACGACGCTTGTACAACCTTAGACCTCTTCTCTACATCCACGTTGATAAGGAATCTTAAATTGCATTGCTCTGATAAGGGCACACATAGTAATTCATGTACATCGGAGATTGCTTTTTCCCGCGATGGCAATTTTTTCATTAACGGATTACCGATACGAGGATTGCAAAAGATACTTATAAAGGGATTAATCCGAGGGTGGTTATAACACAATTTTTTTAATTCATTATTATGTTTGATCAAAAATTGACCTTGGATAAACCAAAGAGATCAAGCGGATTACTTTGGAGTGCAATTACAATTGCTCTTGTGTTTGTATGGGTATTCACCACCTATACTACATCAAGCGAAGGTTTATTTGGTACTTCAGTCAAGGATTTATTTGTAACTCCACTCAATCATTTGATTAACCAAGAAATTCCAATTATACCTGTTTCCAATTATTATGAGCTTCATGCTCCATCGAAGAATCTTGATGTATATGAATTATTTGAACTGGCTGTATCTGATGATATTGTTACTGTGCCATTCACCAATGCTACATTTACAGGAGCATCCATTGAATTGAATCTTATCAATAAAGCTTTAGTTGACTCATTTGAAACTCCAATTTTTGAGATTGTTATTGGAAATGTCACTGTCATTAGAACAACTGCTCCTCCTGGTGAATTATTAAGTTACACCAATGCAACCACAGTATTTGATATCTCATCTTATCTCTCCTTAATTAACGGTAAGAAGTTTGATGTTAAAATTGTTACGTTATATGGAGATTCTTCATTGATTGAAATCTCAGCAAAGTTCCTCCTTACGCGTACTCCACCAGCTGAAGTGATTGAAGTTTTTGAATCTGACGTATTCAAAAAAATTGCTCCTGCCGATAAAGTTCTTTCATTAACAGACTGGACATTTGATATTCCTGCTGTCTCCACTAATACCACAGCTGTTGAATTGAATTTATTCATCTCCTCAATCGAAGAAGAATCCAGCTACTTCAAATCACTCTCTCCTTTACGTTATTTCAATGTTTTTATTGATGCAGTTTACGTTGGTACTATCAATATAATTCCAACATTATTCCATGAAGACGATATCTCAACTGATAACTTTAAGCCTGTTGTTTCGCATGGTCAATTTTCAGGTCATATCTACACCTTAGATTTGATTGCTTATTTACCATTACTTTGGAAAGGTTCTAATATCAAAATAGAATTATTGAACCCATTCAAGGATTTACCAGTGGAGCTGAAGGGCCCTATTTCAAATGGCTTAGTATCTCCAGATTGGCTTGTTTCAGGTAATTTGTTGTTATGGGAATCTTCGAAGATCGCATCAGCAAAGGGTAAATTGCAACCTCAAACAAATAGTGAATCAATCAATGGGGTCTCAAAAGTACATAAGGTATACTCGCCTTGGCAACCAAAAATTACAAAATCAACTTTCCATGCAAAATTACATACGATTCAAGAGACTCAATTATACTTGACATTGGAAAATAATGCTACTTTCTCATACAACATTACCCAAAAAAGTACATCCAAATTTAAAATTGACA
The DNA here is from genome assembly GCA_030570035.1 of Kodamaea derodonti. Classification (NCBI taxonomy): domain Eukaryota; kingdom Fungi; phylum Ascomycota; class Pichiomycetes; order Serinales; family Debaryomycetaceae; genus Kodamaea; species Kodamaea derodonti. Next base: position 84,591 of record JAJLUU010000010.1, read on the forward strand.
ATTTCAATAAAGAAATTAATAACCATGGTCCATATGCTGATGATTCTACAATTACATCCGCTATTGATTATGAAGGAAAGGCAAAATCCACTATTTCGATTGTTTCCAACTTTGCAAAGATTTTGGTTCATGAAGCCGAATCTAAATCTGATATTGAGATTGGTTATTCGAAAGATGAGAAGAAAGGACCTTTGGGCGTTACCCCTCAATCTTTAAGAGTTAGCATTAAAAATGAATTTTCGACTCCTAAAAGGGTTGAAAAATCAAAGGAAAGTTTAGTTAATCTGAAAAAGAGCGTTATTTCTACCTTTGAGTATGCTTTGAATGATTTTAAAGATAAGGCTACTATTATTGGTTCAAAGAGCGCTTAATCGAGCGATAGCTGGTTCAAGTGCTTTTATATAATGAAGCGGGTTTAATTGATTTAATCAAGCTCAGGCGATTTGTTCAAGCACAATTTAATCAAGCTCAGGCAGTTTAATGAGTTGGAGATAATATTGAGAGGACCGTACTTTTCCATTAGTTAGTGTTTACCGATAATATCAGACCTTTTTAGTTCATATCTCCAAAATCAGACGTTATTTTTGTTCCACTCCTCTTAAATAAAAATCACATTAGGTAATCAATTTTGCACCCAAATTTAACCGCGGTCTCGTATCTTATCTCGGAGAATTCCGAATTAGACAGTTATACATACAAAATCGGTTGTCCGCGTATTTCATCTATTCATCTATATAATTTTGAGTACGATAAGAAAGTCGATAAGCAAGAGAAGCGATAAAGTTTATTTTGATGTAAAATGTTGTCAATGTCATTTTCAATAGAAATAATAATGGTATTCTTGATATTCTGGTATGTGCAATGCATTTTCGGTAAAAAAAACCGATATTAACAGTCCGTTCTTACTCTGTCATCTTTTGGTAATATGCTCCCTTATGGTCATACCTCAGTGTCGTCTCAGAATCCGTTTATAAAATCCAGTCAAATATCTTTCATTTGACTTAAGACATCCAGCCCCTTGATATTATGAATGTCCTCAACCATTTGAGGTAACCCTGTTTCTATACTTCTTACAACAGCATCAATGCACAATAACACACTTATCCCATCATCTGCAGTACAGCAAGGTTCCTCCTCTCCTCTAATGACCCTCACAAAATGATCCAATTGTAAATCAAAAGGTAAAGACTCTTTTAGACCTGCTCTATCTTCAACCAAAGCTGTTTGAGTAACTGGTTTTAACCACGATTCTTCTCCTTTATCACCCGGTTGATGAAACAAGGTAAGATCTGGAACCGATAATGTACCCTTGGAACCAAAAATTCTATAGAACCCTTGTAAATCTTCAACCAATGGAACAGTTGGGTTTTCACCCGTACCACTTTCGAAATTGAAAGGAGATGTTATATTATCCGAACATATGAAAGTACCCATTATCCCATTTTTAAATTTGATAGTAAGGGCAGCACCTTCATCAACGTTTGGATATTGCTTTCTTTGTTTCTTTAATAATTCAGCATAAATACGTTCTACTGGTCCAAATAAATATTGTAGTAAATCTAAATCATGTACCAAATTTATAAGTAATACTCCACCGCCAGTTGCACAATCTGTTCTCCAAGGACTTTCTTCGAAATATTTTGCTGGTTTCTTTAAAGTCCAACTTCCTTGAATTGCAATAATCTCCCCAACAGCAGGTAAGTTCCTCTTAGCCTCCACTATATAAGGATTAAAACGACGATGATGTCCTACCAATAACTGAACTTTCCCTTGTGCGAATTCTTTAAGTGCAGCAGCATCTCTTGGATTACTACTAAGTGGTTTTTCAACAAGAAGATGAATACCATGTTGAGCTAATTCTGCTGCAATAGCTATATGAGTGTGGTTCGGGGTGCAAATTATCGCACCGTCTGGAAGTGGTAAACGGTTTTGCTGGCAATGTTGTATCATTTGTTGTATCAGTTGGAAATGGGTTGTGTTCAATTGTTTGGCAATCGATATTGAGTGAATCAGTGGGTCAATAAGTCCAAATAACTTACAATTGGTGTTTTTTTGAACATGACTTGCGTGACGTGGTCCTATTAATCCGGCTCCAACAACAATAATGCTGACTACTTGTGGGATAGTCATCTTATATTTGGTACGAATTTCTATAAAATTTTCTATGGGGTATACCGAATAAATAAAAAAGAAATTGAGTCATCGCCTGTATCGGAGATCACGTGGAACTTTTCAATAGGCGACTAATAACCGGGCGGCTTAAAAACGAAAGAACCCTCTCCACAATTCAAGATTTTCACGTGATCCAACTGTCTTTTAAGGGTAATTTATAATCATAGGAGGTGAGGTATTTCTTGAGTGGGTAACGTTTATTTATTCGGGTGAGAGGTAGTTCTAAGACAATGGGATTTCTGGAAAGTTTATACTACTTTGTCTGTTTAACACACTGACTAGGGAAATTTGTATGAAGTATATCGATAGTTGTTTAGTTAGAATTACGTGGAGAGGTCAGACTTCGAATTAAGTCAATTGGTATGTTATAATTGCTTGCTTCTCCAATTTTGTTCATGTGAGTTGGGCACACAGGGTTTGACTGAGGTGCGGAAGCATTCAAAGAGATCGAACTTTGACAAAACCTTTTTGCGGCATAATAGCAGAATGTTTTCGATCGATCCCATCACTGACCCAATACCCCCGATTCATTATTTAACATTCTCAAGCAAGCCTCTTTACAGCTTCATCGATCAACCCTACCAATTTACCCTCGTCTTGTAAAGCATAAATTTCCTTTTCAGTACCAATATACTTTCCCCCGATGAAAACTCTAGGGATATTCTTCAGGCCCGTCTTTTCAAGTATATATTCACTGATTTCTTTACCATGATTATCTACGTCAGCTTCTAAAATTGCGACGTTTTCTTTAGCTGTGATTTCGCTGAACAATTTTTTAGTGGCTCTGGCATCTGGGCACCATGTCTAAACGTTAGTATTATGATCTAGTACTTCAATTCAATTACTTACCTCTGATGAGATGAACACAGCATTTGAGGAGATCAAATCTTCAGTTTCCTTAATAATTTGTGAGGAAGACATTGGGTAAAATTTATTTATGTTCGTGGGAATTTTGTTCTTATATAACTGTGGATTAGTTATGTGCAAATTTCAATTGTGGTGGCACCTGGTTTAGTTATTGTACGCGTGAGGATATTCATGCGATACTTGTCCTGGATATCATGTATTGGTTAGGACGCCCTTAAAGAGGATTGCCCTTTGTTGTGTAACGGGCTTATAAGTTGTCAAAATGAAATTTTCTTCGAAAGATTGAGTTGGAGTAGAATAGATAGGCAATATACCTCCTCTGATTGAGAAATGCTATTATGTATGTGGCTCACGCTCTGGAGGCGGAAGCATATTGGGGGCAAATTGGCAATATTCAACCGAATTTACAAACAATGCAGGCGGTTTACCAATATATTCAGACATCAATCGACCCCCAAATCTTATCATGACACTGTCGAGTCTTGTGTTAGAACATTTCCAAGTCTATTTGTTAGAATATCGTCAAGCCTATTTGTTTCAATGTCAGAATATTATCAAGTCCATGTGTTAACATTCTGTAGCAGTGACAAATATCTCACAACCTCTTTACATTTCGCACCATCACAAATCTACACTCTCCATTCATGTCCTTCGATATCAACTGGGAAAAACTAACAGCAGATAATGAAATCAATCAAACAATCAAGGAATGGCTAGACGATCAATTCAAAAGCATTCTGCTTCCGTCATACATCGATAACCTAACGGTAACAGATTTCAGTCTCGGAGATCAACCTCCAGAAATATCCATACGTCATGTTGGAGATCCATTTGAAGATTTCTATGAAGAGCATGATGAAGTTAAGGTGAAATCAACCTTTGAAGAAGATGTAGTTAATGTTGAGGAAGAAGAAGATGAAGCTAGAAATGAAATCCGAGACGAAGAAACTAAAGAGGAAGTCAAACATCAAAATATCTTCTCTGAAACAACTGAAGAAATCCCTGAAACATCCGGAGAAATCCCACCACTAGAGCGTCTACGTACGTCGCTGTTAATAATGGGAAATTCCCTAAACTACCTCCATAATTACAGTAGTACAACTAGTATCATTGGTTTGGGCCCAACCACACGATCTGAATCTCCAATAAATAGTCTTCGAGCTTCGAAATTGAAAATCAAATCAAAAGTAGGAACTCCTATGGTGGAAAGTGTTCCAGCTGCTTCAAATGATGACATACAATTCATATTGGAACTAGCTTATTCGGGTAATTTGAAACTTGAAGTGACCGTGAATTTACTTGTAAATTACCCTTCGCCTAATTTCATTTCATTACCTATAAAACTACACATCACGGAATTGGATATTCATTCAATTGTGGCTGTAGCGTATTTGAAGAAATGTGTTTATTTCTCATTTTTATGTGATATAAATGATTCAGCTTCAGATTACTTCACATCGGGAGTAGTACCTCCTGGAAATACTACCGCTCAAAACAACCCTGCTAGTAGTGGCGGTAACTTTGTAGATTACACTCCAGGTACCAATAATAGAGAAAGGATAGATATCATAAAAAAAATCAGAATCGAATCTGAAATCGGGGAGGTTGAAAACAATGTTTTGAGAAACGTTGGAAAGGTAGAGAGGTTTGTTGTGGATCAATTGAGGGGAATAATTAGGGATGAGGTTGCATGGCCAAGTTGGGTTTGTTTGGATGTGGGGGATGACGAAGAAGAATTAATAGAGGAGGGTCCGCCTTGAGTTGAACTTCTCAACAAATCATGTAAACGTTTTGAAGAGTCCTTGATCAAGGCTAATTCGAGTACGAGCAGTTTCAGTTTACATTTTTATGAATGGTATACGAATTGAATTCCCGTAAATTTTAGGAGAAATCGAAATTCAACACGACAATTGTGTAGGGTTGGATTGAACACTGCGTTCACGACAGATTGCAGCATAATATTTGTAGTGAAATTATCATGACTGGATCATTGTTAATTAAGAGTGCGGACGCGTTACACATACTTGGTAAATGTTAGGCTCTTAGATGTTGGAACTCAGTCTTACATGTAAAAGTCCCTTGTAAACTCATATGAACCACTTAACGTCATCTAAATAGACACAGTAAACTTCCAGTTCAAACTTAACCTCCTAAATTTAGTCTGAGTAGATTATTTGGCAATACGACCTTTCAAAACTCTCTAGCAAACAACCCTATTTTACTATCCAAATAGATGCCCGAATTTGTGCCACTCAATATGCGGTTGTTTAAGTTCCAGAATAAGGCAGCAGCAAGGCAGCATTTAGCAATCAATTCGCCCACGGTGGTTGCAAATAGCCCTTATCGAAATTCAATACAAATCAAACACTACCATGGTGTTTTTATTTTTAACGCGTAGATCAAATTACTATATAAGACACCGTAAGAACCTCCAACGGAGCCTAGAAACGAATTGATTGTTGTACTCATTACATAATCAGCTCCTACATCAAATCTCACCGTACCAATATTTGCTTGAACAAGTATGGCAATCAACGAACTCGTAGCTTATTTTCAATTTGAAAAGGTATTAGTATCTGATCCTCAAACCAAATCAATATCATTACTTGGAACCATTAAAGGAGATGCCGCTATTTTGAGTATTGAAAAGTCCCATTTTATCTTAACTGATGATGTTGATGTTCAAGATATTATTGATGATTCTGCAGAAATTGATCATAATGATGTTTATTTCTGGTCTTCTGTTAATTTGAAACAGAAGTTGAAAACAAACCCTGGTGCTAAATTGAATGTGATCTATCCTGCCACGGAAACTCATATTCGTAAATTCAACCAACAGAAGTTTCACTATTTTATTGAAACTCCAGAGATCTATAAGAAGCATGTTGTACCTTATATTGAATCCATGAAAGGAGATAGAATCAAATGGGTTTACAATATTTTATTTGAGGGTAAAGAAAGTGAAACATTCATTTATCATGATAAAGATCCAGAGACTGGATTTGTTGTTCTACCAGATATGAAATGGGATAGAATTAATTTGGATGCATTGTATGTTAGCACAATTGTTAACCGTAAAGATATCTCATCAATCAGGGATTTGAATTCTACCCATTTATCCTTTTTGAAAGATTTAAGGAAAAGAATCGTTGATGTAACAAGTGAAAAGTATGATATCGAAAAGGATCAATTGAGATTATTTGTTCACTATCAACCTAGTTATTATCATTTCCATATTCATGTTGTTAATATTAAACATCAAGGATTAAAAGATGGTTTGAATGTTGGGAAAGCTATCTTGTTGGATGATGTGATTGGGAACATTGAATTGGTTGGGGATTATTATGAGAGGAAGAGTATTGGATATTTGATCGGAGAGAACCATGGGTTGTGGAGTAAGCTCGAATCAGCTTAATTAGGCGATAGCTTAATCATTTCGAGATTATTTCAGTTGAGTTGACAAACACGTGTACTACAAATTAGCTGATAGCTCCTTGTAGGCAATTGCAAGCTACTGAATGAGCATTTGACACGTCATCTAAGATGACTTTAGTCAATTGTGTCAGTAGGGTTTACGCTACTGAATGAGCACCTTTGATACGTCATCTAAGATGACTTTAGTCAATTGTGTCAGTAGTGGCATCAAGCTACTGAATGAGCTTTTGACACGTCATCTAAGATGACTTTAGTCAATTGTGTAGTAGTGAACCACACTTGATCCGTCAATCAAAATGACTTTAGTCAATTGTGGCAGTATAGAATTGCACGATCAACCCTATTATAAAACCGCCAATGTGCCTACGTAAGAATTTACCCAGTCACTTGCGCCTGAGGGTGTTGAACATAATACAAAGAACTGTTCAATTTAATAGAGATCGCTGGATAACTCTTCTATACTAAAACCATTCACTTCAACCTGTACTTTCAAATGCAAAGTTTATTATGATACAATTATTTTCTATACATCCATAGACAGTTCCAGTTGCAAATCGTAGATCCGCCTTCTGAGGCTTTATGCATAATTAAATTCACTCTCATTCGAATTCACTGCCTTTTTAGCCATCCTCAACAATTTCTTTCTTGGGTCTTCTTTAGTCTTCTTCGGAGCACCCATCGAAAGTCCTTCGTTTTGACCACCAACAGATTTACCCAATCTTTTTGGAGTTTCTCTCAATCCAAATGATTTTGCCAAATGACCTAAATGTAACAATTTGATATTGAAGAAATTTCTCTCTGTTGATAAATGTGTTGCATAAGCTCTAACATGAGATGTGAATCCTTGAACTGCTTTATTATGGGCAGCAGTGTCTTCCAATAACCACCTCTCGACATCCAAATGCCATGTCGTTGCGTGAACATCCCATTTTCCATCCTTCTTCTTTGGGTCATCTTTCCTATCGTCCTTTTTCTTTTGATCTTTCTTAACATCATCCTCTTGAGGCTTTTCAGCAAATCCGGCTTTCAAGATGTTTTCATAATGCACAACTCTTAAGTTTTCATCATTTGGGTGAACAACACGTAATTTACCATCAACATATCCTTCTTCTATTCCAGGAAGTAAGAACAAATGAGCAGTACCTTCTTTACCTACTCTAGCGGATCTACCAATTCTATGCAAATGGTCATCAATGTTAAATGGAGGATCATATTCGATTACATTGGAAATATTTGGTAAATCCAACCCACGAGATGCAACATCAGTACAAAAAAGAACAGAGTGCTTGGTTGAACTTGAGGTCATGAATGCCTGTAAGGTGGAAGTACGGACTGCTTGAGTCAACGATCCATGAAGTTTATAGATGGTACTATTATGACCAAGAAGTGGAGATGTAAGCACACCTATTTCTTCAGTGGCAGATTCGTCACCTTCTTCATCGACAGGAAATTGTCTTTCCACAAGTTTTCCTTCAGCATTCTTTACTTTTCTTAATTTGTATCCGAAACGTGTAAAGACATCGAAATGATAATTCACTGAATCGGAACATGAGAAGAAAACAATTGTCTTGGATGGAACTCCAGATGCATTGATAGCAGCAGTTTGGGTTTTGAGAAGTGCAGCTAGTGAAACCAATCTCAATTTAGGAGGAACTACGACAACGTTTTGTATTAATTGATCTGGAGCAGTTTGATCTTGAGCAGGTTCCAGTTGATCTTCTTCGTCAAACTGAATGGTTCCTTCGACTGAATCAACGCTTATCATTTCTGGATCATTCAAAAGAATACTTCCCAATTGTTTTACGTTATTTTGCATTGTAGCAGAACAAAGTACATTGACTCTCTTTGTTGGTAAACCAGGCCATTTCGATGTAGTTTCATGAATCCTGGAATTTCTCGTGATCTTTTCTGTAATCTTCGTGATTGTTTCTTCGAAACCTAATTCAATCAACTTATCACCTTCATCTAAAATCAACCATCTCAATTGACCAATATTTAATGATTCAGTATTCTCCATATGATCCGCCAATCTACCTGGCGTAGCTACTAAGATATTTACACCTTTTCTAAGCCTTGCCTTTTCTGATTTCTTCTTCTCTCCACCAATGACAATTCCTGGAACAATATTATTACAACATCTGGTTAAAGTTTCCATGACGCTATAGATTTGATTTGCTAATTCTCTTGTTGGTGTAAGAATGATTGCAAACAACCCAGAGTCACGAGTGATTTTATTACCATGTTCCAGCATCAATTTATCGAATACTGGAAGAAGGAATGAAAGCGTTTTTCCGGACCCAGTTTGTGCTTTCACGAACAAATCTCTTTCACGATGTAACATTTTTGGAATAACCAGTCGTTGTACTTTTGTTGGTGTTTTAAAACGAAGTGTTTCTGTTAAGTGTTTGTCTAATTTTGCATTTATTCCAAGACCATTGAACGAGGTGGCATCCACTAATGGTGCATTTGAAGGAGCTGAAATAGCTTCAGACTCTTTAGATGGTTTTAATTGGGAACTGGATTCATTGGAGGTGAATAAACTCGATACGTAAGAGTTATTCTTACCCCCAAACTCACCTTTATTTTCAGCAAATCTGATCTTCTTTGATGATGGACCATGAGATGGTTCTGAAGAACGCTTTCCGTCAGAAGGTCTGGAATCTCTTACAGGTCTCGACATGGCTTCTCTTTCGGGATGTCTCTTTGGTCCGCTTGTTTCATCCTTTTTCTCTCTATTATATGTTAATCTCAGATTAGACACTAATGTACTATTGACGCTAGTGCCTGGAGTCGATGATCTTCCATCCAAAGAAAGTTGTAACTTCCGTCTTTCTCTCCAATGACCTCCTTTAACCTTTTTACTAACTTTTGGAGCATCAGCAGACGGAGCTGCAAAGTTTAACATCATTCCACCATCTTCATCCATGGTAGCTAAGTTTGTATGGTTTGATGGAAAATTAAAATTCGCGATGAGATGATCGTAGATTTGTGGAGACAGGTATCGATTTGCAGCTAGTGCGATAATAGTTACGAGTGTGTGTATCAGAGATCCTGAAGGTGTGTCAGCTTGCTAAAGAGGTGTCAACTGGTGTATCAGCTCTGCTGAAGGTTATCAGTTATTTCAGATTGTCATCTACGTATGTATTATATTAGTATATAAAGTTATGACTACTGTAACTTCTACCGCAGCCTTATTCCAGAGTCACTTAAGCAAGTTTAAGCAGGTTGTGTTGTCTCAAATTGTGTTACCTTTGACTGCACTATCGCAGACAGTTAAAGGAGTTTCCATCAGGCCAACATGTCCTTGACATAATCCCCAAATCTTGTCTCCGTAACCAACCTCAGCCCATTAGCACCATCGATCAAGGTCTCCCTCAATCCCTCTACCTCGTCTCCGGATTTCCATTTCAATCCGCTCCATTCCTCCTCATTATATCTCTTCACATGTCTCAAACTTTCACCCAATTGGTTACCGAAACCTGCGTCACCTTGTTGTTGTGGATTCGCTTTACCAGAAGTTTGTAAAATTTGAACGTTTGCAGTTCTGTTACCTGAAGCGGTGGCTGCGTCTTGATTCTCTGCTCTTCTTTGAGTCATGGCTAAGGTATCTAAATCATCCAAATATTTGAATGATGGTCTAAGTTGAGCAGTGCTATCTACAGGTATCAAAACAACTTTTCTATTGCCATCTGAATCTTGAACAATTTGTCCAACGTAAAGTCCACCACCTGTTTTGTCAAGTACACCTTGTAAACCTTGTTCGCCAATGCTGTCTCCCCAGGTTTCAACCCTACCTGTATCAAAGAATTTTGCGGTATCTAAAGGAACCTTTACCTCCAAATAATTTGACTCTTCTTTGATGAGTGCTTTGTATGTGCTTTCATTCAAGGGACGAGTTTTTGGTCTACCTGGATATTGTAGTATATGAATTGTTTGGTTTTTCGAAGGAAGGGTATTCAATACTAATGGGATTGAATCTATGATTGGGTCATCAGCAAATGTTTCTTCTTCGTAATGCTCTTCGTCTTCTTCAACGAAAAGGTTGGACATGTTTGGATAACTTTGGTTTGGTAGGAGTAGATGTTTAAAAAGTGCGTAAGACAATCAAAAATGTGTTGCACCGAATTTGAGATGATCTCATCGAGGTCGAATGAATGGGGCAAATCCTTAGAAATATATACGTGAGAGGTAGGAATCTATATATATGTGAGATTTCAGGAATCTATGCGGTGTATTCAAGGTGGGTATCGGTCCATAAAGTATAAATTTCATTGTAAAGCACAGTATCTCTACTTCCAAAGGGCAAACAAACCTATATCTAAGCCAACAAAATTCCACACCAAACTTCATAACTATCCACTACAATTCTCACAATATTACACCTTTAGCTCTCAAACCACAACTTCTTCACGTCTAAAACTCACTTTAAGTGCAAGCTCGCAGATCGAAAAATATTACTCACTACTAAGACATGACAGACTTTGACATCACCAAGACGTACCTTCGATTCCTCGAAGAGGATAAAGATATGACCATGCCAATTGCAGCCATTGAGTCACTTGTAACCATGTTGAAAATCAAACAGCCAAGTACATCAAGTGAGTTAATGGAATTAGTCTCATGTAATGTAACTCAATTAAAATCGTCAATCTCAAATGCTATTTCTTTATCAGCAGGTTGTGATTTGTTTACCAGGTTTGTTAAGCGTACTACAACCCTGTATTCTGATTGGGAATCGTGTCGTACTAATTTGGTTGAAAATGGAGAATTATTTGTTCAAAGAGCCAAAGAATCTAGAAACAAACTGGCTGAATATGGAGTGGCATTTATTAAAGATGACGATGTCATTTTAGTGCATTCGTTCAGTAGAGTTGTTTATTTATTATTATTAAAAGCTAAAACCGAAAAGTTGGTTAGATTTAGAGTGATCGTAACTGAATCTAGACCAACTGGTAAAGGTTACCATATGGCCAAATTATTACAAGAAGCTGGAATTCCAGTAGAAGTTATCGTGGACAATGCTGTTGGGTTTGTAATCCATAAAGTGGATAAGATTTTAGTAGGTGCAGAAGGTGTTGCAGAAACAGGTGGAATTATAAATCATATTGGACTGTACCAAATTGGTTGCTTAGCTCAAGCAAATCATAAACCATTTTATGTTGTGACGGAATCACATAAATTCGTAAGATTGTATCCATTGGCTCCAAATGATTTGCCAACTGCAATTAGAGAACAAATACTGGGTGAACAAATCGAAGTTGAAAGTGGAGAGGATCCATTGTTGAATATACAATTGATTGATTTTACTCCTCATGAGTATATCACCGCATTGATTACTGATTTGGGGGTGTTGACACCTAGTGCTGTCTCGGAGGAGTTGATTAAGATATGGTATGATTGATTGGCGGAGTCTGAGAACCACAGGGTGTACTACAAGCCTCTCGGTACTAATAATCTACGTTCATCCTTGTTTATCTAGAAATAACTTTTTATCAACATGTACATACACACAACTCTGTATTTACTTTTAATACTGATACATTTTGGTTCCATGGCTTGTACTACCCTTTTATCCCTCTGGGTTTCAACAACTACTAAGCTCAGTATTTCACCAGACTGTTCAGTCTTGAGTTATCGAAGGCTGGTTGCAATTGACAAGTGTAGATACAACTCACAACACCTGCGACTATGGGAATGCACCTATGCTATTACAATCCGGTTTGCAGGAATCTACTTCGCCGACTAGGAACTAATTCGCTCGGCCAACTCCATTAAAAGCTCTTCGCTCGCTAAGACAGTTCTTGTATAACGTCTCCCAATTTCAACTTCAAATCATCTAAATCATAATACCCACATCCAGCACTCTCAACCTCTACGCATTTCACTCCCAAATCCTCCAATTTCTGCGTATCCACAAATATAGTCTCCTTCATATAGACAATATGAGTCAAGAAGGTATTCCAAGGAATCGATTGATCGCTTGAATTCATAGAATAAAGAGCCAGCTCAACAATAACTCTAACGAAATCAAGACCGTTCATGCCAAACGTTTCTCTATCTGAAGAACCATTCAATAATAAAATCTTTTTGCGTGAAGGACCATGGGCTAATGCTTTGCCAACCCCTTTTAATATAATAATAGGTACAATACTTGTCATTAACAGACCGATCAGATAAATCACAACTTCAGACAGTGCCAATGTCGATACCACCTTAGGGTCAGCAGTTGGACAGATTTCTTGACCATAAGGAGAAACATAAAATATTCTTTGAATTGGAGATAATAAAGGTTCGATGTTTTCAGATTTATTGAAGTGAAGTTGTGATTTCTTTAATTCTGGATGAGTATACAGAGGCACATTGCCTGATTCTTCTTCCGAATCAGACTCAAAATCATTTCTAGAAGGCGTAATTTGAGGTGTTATTGAGAGCCTTGTTGATGGCCGCAAATGTCTATCTGGTCTTGGGTCATCCAAGTGAGTTGAGTGATCTGGCTCCGATAGACCATTTAAATGTGACGACAGAGAAAACCCTGAACTTAGGTACTCTCCATCTTCTCTAGATGGTGATGATGGTCTTGTTTTATTCAAAGGAGGTGGATAGATAGTGTTGGCTGAAGGATGGCTTATCTGAGATTGGCCAGTTATGATTAATCCATTCTCTAATACTGCACTTATATGATATGTAAAATTGGTATTAATACAAGGCAAAACAATTGTAGTATCATTAATTCCAGTCAATTTCATAAACATCTCGATACTGGAATCTAACAGACCAACAAACAACCTAACTCCAGTTAAGAATAGATTTCCTACATTTGCTAATTCATGACGAAATTGTCTCTGTGAATTATACGATTTTGAACGTTTCAACAATTCAACATTAACATGAATGAAAAATGACCTGAAGATCTCTTTACTACAATTACTAATTGAATTCCATAAAGGATGAGTACCTTCAACTAACTGATTCCATTGAGATTTGGCTTCATTTCTATCTTCAGGTAATCTATAACTCAATAAGGATCTCAAACCTTCATCCGGTATGAGTCTAGTTAGGCGCGATCTGATATCTCCAATTGCAGGACCTCCGATAATTCGGATTAATTCTGACGTAGATCCTCCATTATCTGAGATTGGTAGGATATAACAAACTTTGTCTGATAAAGTCAGAAGTAACGGAACGAGTTCATTGGTTGCTGTTCCGCCGCTGATGATTGATATGTTAGGCATAAACTTTACTATTTACGTGTGCGTGTTTTTATCTGCGTCTGGGGTAAAGCTCGTGCGTGGCTAAATGTTATCAACACTGGAACAGGTGACTGTAGAGGCTAGGGTGAATATTTGCGTATTGAAGTATTTCCTGTATTGAGAGTTTACTTCATCATAATCTTCATTGTTTGGTTCCTTCCAGGGTCTTTGCAAATTTGATCAAGTCCTGTAAATGCAGAACATTAAAATGCAACAAGATAAGTAAAAGTAAACCACTTTGGAATTTGCAGCCAAACTTTAAAACAAGATCTATCTTAAGAGGATGGAAAATGCCAAGTATGCCACATAAAGTTTATTTAATCACGGCCATGAGTTAGAACTTTACAGCTTTTGTCTCGTCATTCCACTCTACCGTCGTAATCAGCCTGAATACCTTCTTCACATTTTCCCTTATTCCCCATGGTAATAGTTTTACAATATTTCCACCCGAATTTCGGATTGAATAGAGAATCAGATAATGTATAACAAGTTCTACAGTACTCTCTTCATTTATCCTACTCCATCAACCTCCCCCAGTTCGAATCCCAGACTCCACCTCTCGGCAATCACCTGCCGAAACAACAGTCACCTTGAGGGTGCGTAATACCGTGACTGATCCGATTTTATCATACTGACACAAAACCACCCTCACAGTGAAAAACTTTTCAAGGTGTACGAAAAATTTAAGCAGCTCTCTAGAAATATTTCAACCATAATATTCTTCTATCAAATATGTCTGACCAAGAAGTTTTAGTTTTAAGAGGAACCTTAGAGGGACACAATGGATGGGTTACATCCCTTGCCACCACTCCAGCTCACCCAGACTTATTATTATCTGGTTCTAGAGATAACACTTTAATCAAATGGAAGTTAACTGGAGGTGAAGACTCTCAATACGGTACTGCCAAGAAGTCTTTCATTGGTCACTCTCACATTGTCCAAGATGTTACCATCTCTGCCGATGGTGCTTATGCTTTATCTGCCTCTTGGGATAAAACTTTGAGATTATGGGACTTAGAATCTGGTGAATGTACCCAAAGATTCGTTGGTCACACCGGTGATGTTTTATCCGTTTCCATCGCTAAGAACTTGAGACAAATTGTTTCTGCTTCCCGTGATAAGACCGTTAAGGTTTGGAACACCATTGGTGAATGTATGGCCACTTTAAAGAGTCACTCTGATTGGGTTTCTGCCGTCAGAATCTCCCCATCAGACACCTCTGCTTCAGTTATCTCTGCTTCATGGGATAAGACTGTTAAGGTATGTTTTTTTGTTTACTAACGTTTTTTTTATGATATTCCCCGTTTTTTGTGATGAACAACCAATATTTGCTACTTCAGATGCGTAATCTGCGCAAGTGAGACATACCTTATCACCAAGATCTCTGATATAAATCATTGGGAATATCTATTTATTGAAATATTTTTTACTAACATCATATAGTCTTGGGATTTAAATGACTACTCTGTCAACGCCGATTTCATCGGTCACACCGGTTACATTTCATGTATCACTTTATCTCCAGATGGATCATTATGTGCCTCTGCTGGTAAGGATGGTGTTATCATCTTATGGGATTTAAACTCAAATGCCACTTTATATACCTTGAACGCTTCTTCCGAAGTTCATGCTTTAGCTTTCTCTCCAAACAGATACTGGTTAGCTGCTGCCACCACCACCGGAATTAAGATCTTCAAGTTACAAGAAAGAACTTTATTAGATGAATTGAAACCAGAATTTTCCACTGGTGTCAAGGCTAGAGACCCAGAAGCCGTTTCATTGGCTTGGTCTGCTGATGGTCAAAACTTATTCGCTGGTTACACTGATAACGTTATCAGAGTCTGGCAAGTTATGACTCCATCTGCTTAGTTTTATGGAATAAAAATAGTAATAGGAATTTTGAACGAGTAGCGAAGCGACTTGTTTGTAGACTGTAAGTTCATTGTGTTGGATCTTGACTGTAGTAAACAGAGGAAAGAAATGATGCGCCTCATTATCGCGCGATAGAGACCGCTAATTTTGGGTGCAAAAAAGTAAAATTGACCTTAACAAGTCATATAGCAAGTCGTTGACAAATTCAAATGAAGTACAGTGCTAGGCTAGAAACTATCGAACTAACGACCGAAAATTTAATATATCAAAAGATCTTCAAAAAAAATAAGAAGTGATTCCGCCCAGGATCGAACTGGGGACGTTCTGCGTGTTAAGCAGGTGCCATAACCAACTAGACCACGCAACCTTTTCTTATGAAAGTAAAGAGTTTGATATTACTATACTGTGATTCTTAAAGCCTTCACAACATTGGCTGCGAATGTGGTGCATCGTAGTCCTCAGGCGCATCTCTTTTTAAAAAATTGAGGAATACCAATTGATTATCTGTATAAAATCAGTAAGCAAGATTACAAAATTTGTATAACAATGCTTTTAACGTTCCTCTGATACGATTACTCTTACAAGTACACCAAAAATTAAAGTATTTTCTCCTATGACAGTTGAACCCTTTGCAGCCAAACAGAAATGATTGACTTATTTTATTTTAAGCTATTTCCTATGTAAAATTTAACGTCCTAAAAGATGATTGATGGATTCTCAAATGTACCCTTGAATCTGCACTTGCAGCTCGGAGGTGGCATCCCAATACCGATCCTTTGGATCCCTCCACTCACTCCAACATACAAGGATCTGTTCCACTCACTCAAACATATAAACCTTCCCGCTGGCGCTCGCACCAACCACCCAATTCTGAGTAGGATGGAATGCACAAACTGCAGGCACAGCCCCAACACTTTCAGATAAGTGCCCTAAGATCTCTCCATTCTGGTCATAGATATCAAACCCACGATTCATATTAGCAATGACAAATTTCTGAACTCCATCTTGCGGCTGTGGGTGCCATCTTGCCTTAAGAATCGACACCCATCTTCCAGACTGACAGTTATGTTTTATTTTATTAACTGGGGTGATATTTTCAGGGATTTCATCTGCTTCTACAGGTTTGGTTGATTTTGGTTGATAATCAGACTTCCAATTAGAAACGACTGGTTTTTCATTTAGATTGAAAATATTAATCAAATCGTCATAACCATTACAAACCAATCGATTTTCGGAATTCCAATCCACAGTTGAAACGGAGAGCTTCGAATGGAAACTTCCGTATGGATGTGGCGAGGTTTGATCTTCGTATTCAGACCACGTTGGGGTTTCAGTTTTACGCAAATCCCATATTCTCATTGTTCTATCGAGAGAACTAGTTGCAATTTGATGATCTGCATTAGGATTGATACTGAAGCCACCAATCTTTTTGTCGTGCAATCGAAGTAATTGGCCTTGCTTGAAAGGTTCTCTTGTGTCATATTTGAAGAACTCCCCTGATAATGTTGTCATGTATAGAATATTTGAGTTCAAAGGCATATTAATATCTGACACTCCCGACTCATCCAAATAACACAATTCACTCAGGGAGAGTTTATTTAAATCTAATTGACGAACTGAACCGTCATATGAACTCGTATAGATCTGACTGAAGTTGGTGCTTGGGGTCAATACTTTCGAAACATGTTTACCATGTGGTTTCAAAATAGTAACAGAAGGTGATGATGAGTCCGTGGTTGTATCATCAACGGCCCAAATTCCAAGATTACCAATAACATCACCTCCAAAAACGATTCTATCAGTGGTTGAGGGATGGAAATTGATGGAAGTGGTTCTGTTATAAGTAAGTTTAATATCTAACGGATCATGCTTTTGATAAATGTTTAAGGCGTCAAACTCTTTCCTTTTCAGTTCAAGTACCTTATCATTATAATCCTGTTTTGTACGGATTAGATGATAGAAATCACCAGTTGAAAATTTGTCACCAAGTGATTGCAATAATGATAGTACTTCAGAATCATCTGATACTTCTTCCTTCACCTCCCCATTTGATGGCTCCTCTTTAACATTTTCAACCTTTACACCTCTACGATCTCCATTCTTGGTCGATACCAAATCAATCAAATTGAAATCTCCAAATAAACGCGTTGACTTCAAAGTCTCTATTTCTTGTTTTCTCTTCCTTTCAGCCTCTAATTCTTCTTGTTGACGAGCAAACTCTTCTGGATTTTCTGTTTCCATGTTAATCCCAGCAATTCTACGGGATTTCCTCATAGGTTCTGTTGGTTCAGCATTTCTAGACGCTCTAGTAGATCTAGTTGATCTGCTACTTTTGGTGGCTTTTTTAACTGGAGTTGGAAGCTCCTTTTTAATGGATTGGGAAATTGAATCCAAATCAAGCTTACGCAAGAGTTCCTTATTACGTTGGATGTTTTCTTGACGTTGTTTTTCAAATTCTGATATAACCATTGGTGTGAATGAATTATTACTAGGCGCGTTTGGTGGAAATTACGAAAAACATCTCACGTCAAGCATACAATTAGGTTACACGAATACTATGGCAATCTCGATCGCAATATTAGGTATATAATCACTATGTAATTGTTTAAGCCCACAAGGGTTAACCATTACCAACATGGCGACAGCAATGAGACTTACTATGCAATATCTGGCTTCTGACGTACTCGCTCTAACCTGTACACTCCCAAAGTATCCTCTAACACTCATTATCATCTCGCAGGATCCTGAGGACATCCCCTCCCAAATAAAGACTCCCGCAAATAACTACCCCCCTAGCATCATTATTCTCTCTCTTAAACCGCTCAACATTTTTGATTGCAACCTCAACACTTTCATCGGATAATTCCAAATCTATATCATCTATAAACCCAGCAGCCTCCTTAGTCAATGCATCAATACTTTGACTTGATACCCAAGGCATATTCTCTGGCTGGGTGTAAGTTGTAAAAACAACTTTATCGCCTTTTTGGAGAAGGTGCTTAAACAAATTTGCAGCAGATTTTCCTTTGGTGAGAGCTATTATGAAAATAACACCTGCTGGATATTCTGTTTGTATATACTTGGATAATTCTATAGCTGCGCTTTCATTATGTGCACCATCTAAGAGAATATCTAAGTTTCGTACCTTCAAACTTTGTAGTCTTCCGGGCCAAACTGTATTGAGAATACCATCGGCCGTACTTTGTTTGGAAATACCTGGGAAGTATGATGTCAATAAAGAGACCACTTTCAATGCAATTGATAGGTTTTGAACCTGATAAGATCCCTTTAATGGGGTTAATTTTAAAAGCTCTTCATCTCCAGTACTGATTTCATAAACTTTAGAATTCACTTTTCTTGCAGTTTCATTAACCACGTCCAAAACTGCTTTGTCATTAGTTGCATCTACAACACAAGGAATGCCTTCTTTAATTATACCTGCCTTTTCAAAAGCAATTTCAGCCAAGGTGCCCCCAAGGAAAGATTCATGATCAAGTCCTATTTTAGTGATTGCAGTCGCTATTACTCCAAAATCACCATTTGGTCCTAGAACGTTGGTAGCGTCCAATCTTCCACCCAAGCCCACTTCGATTATTGCAATTTCTACTTTCTCCAATTCAAAGATCTTAAAAGCTGTAATTGTTAGAAGCTCGAATTCAGTGCAATGTAGTTTCAACAGAGCATCTTGATCTTTAACTAGTTGGCTCACAACTTCAAATTTAGACATTGGATATATCTCATTGTCTATGGTAACGCAATCATTATAATATACCATGTGTGGAGAAGTGAACTTTCCATTACGGACTTTTGAAGAAGTTAGGATCAGTGAAATATATGAGGCTGTCAGTCCCTTACCATTGGTCCCTGCAATATGTATTGTTGGATAGATTGATTTGTGAGGATTCTTCATGTGAGAAAGCAATCGCGTGACTCTGGAGAGTCCCAAGTCTATGACCATGATGTGGATGTATTGGTATTAAAACTTGTATCGGCATTTGTGAGGATCTTAGTGCGTGAAGAAAAATGCTCCGAAATTTATTAGAGGAGTTGCAGATAGAATTGGTGGTAATGTCAATTGGTATGAGAATGGTTTTATATTGGATAAGGTTCAAACAGGTAGTTCTGAAGTGATGATTATGTGAATTTTGAGTGGAGTACACAGAATCTTAATAGTAGTTTAAACCAAGCAATTGAGGTACTGTTCCTCATCAGCCAAGTACTATAACGAACATATTTCCTTTAATTAAAAAGGAAATTATTCGAACTACTGTAGAGTTGAATATCTCGGTTTTGGCAAATGCATGTATAGTTTTTCAATATCGGCTGCAAAATGGTTGCAGGGGAAAATCCGACTGATTCAGCAAGTGAGGACATAGAAAATGTAGGACCACAGAAGGAGGTGCTGCGCTGCATCAAAGGAAGAGAAACACATCGAAGAGAAACAAGAGATATGCAGAGTTGCAGTTATTGAGAAGAGGCAATATGAGCATTCGAATGTCCCACAACATTCCACTCTCAACTTATGAATCAACTTCCGCGGATCACCCCAGGATGTTCAAACTAATTGAAACGGACCATTTCTTGAAACCCATACATTCTTTACTAACTCATTAAGGAAATCTGAAACAGTATTTAATAAGCAATTAATGAAACATTCTCGGGATAGGGGGCCTCTAGAAATAGGCCAAATCTGAATTGCTGGGTTCAGATTCGAGAGTTATTTGGGTGTGAAAAAGACACACATTTTAGCAGGACTGATTTGCAGGTACAGCCTGAATACCTGCAACTTCGTATATGTTCTGCCTTACTCCTGCGTCTCTTTGAAGGTTCTGTGAGCATCCTTAGTAGGTGCTATACGGTATACCTATATTGTAGAAATTCAGTTCTCTGCTTGGAATGATTAATGCTACAGATCTTATGTATATTGTATTACTCGACTACAAACAGCAGCAAAGTAATTACGTTTGCAGTTTTCTCGCAAGCTAACTCGTAATGCAGCTCTATCAAATAATTTCTAGCGCTTGGTAATTCACACTGCTGATAAATATTCATGAAGTAAACAAAGTTTTTCTTAATTTGCAGCCAAATTTTTAAATATTTCCAAATAAAATGGAAGTAAAAATTCCAAAGAAACACCCTAATGAACATGAAATCTAAACCATTAGAATTATCTTGTACTTATTATCAATATTCAATCATATACAAGATTCACCTTGAACTCGATTGGATGTAGAAATAGATGCTCCAAAATGGATATTTTCGTGGCGCAGTGGAAAAGAGATTTTGTAACGAGTTCGAATCTGGAAGCCGAATTAAAGTTAATATAAACGAGGGTTTCATACTAGCACGGAAGAAAGTACTTGATAATTAAATGCCGGACTAATACTTCAATTATCCTGTAGAACCTTCAATGTCATAGTGTCTTGGTTTATAGAATGATACTAAAAAATACGTTCAAAAGTGCCAACCCACACATCGATAGTCATGTATGTCTGTATCACCCTTTTTAAGTTTGCAATCTTTCGTTATACAACGTAGAGGCATTGTGTCAGATTCGTGAAGGATCGATGAGTTATCTCCTTGAGATTTAGTGATACCTGGGTAGACCTAAGGCGGTTTGCTTAGAGATATATATTTCCATAACAGGGCCAAGGGGGATTTATCCGCATACAACTCAAAACTATCCTATTAAAAAGTTAATTGTCAATTTCGATTGGGCAATATTAGAATACATAGTTGGGAATATGTCAGGCCAATTGTCACTGATAATGACATATACAAGCAGATCACCATTTATACTTTTTTAGTCAACTTCAACACCCTTAAAAAATACCAAATTTAAACGAATAATGTTTTCGAGCTAGTTAATTTCATTCATACCTTGTTCATCTCAAACATAGCTTGATTACATTGTCCGAAATTTCACACTTCCCATCCGATAGTGCTTAAATTTACTTGCTATCGCACTCAATTACTCCTACACTTTGATCATTGTTTATATTATTTAACAACTGCCTAATTATGCAATAATTCGCCTTTCTATAAAGCTAACTTATACGAGCCATCCTTTTTATCCTACCTACATGCTTGGTGTCATATCCATTAAACAAGATTCACTCACATAATTATCGTCCTCTTAGCCTTCTCCCATATACTTCTGTATTCAGTATAACCTACCGTGATTTAAAATCTTCACGTGACGCATTCTCTACTAATACAAGCATACGTTTCAAGTAAGAACCAGGGTGAGAATGTGTATATAAGAATTTCCGCATGGTACCTACTCAGTACAGAATGGGAGGTAAGGGCAGGTTTATTTACTAATTCGACATCGTGTACTAGATCCTTACTTCAATAAGAAATTCCTAAGAATGTGAGTATTCACGGGAAATGGATCATCTCGTCTGAGGATCTATTTTATATCACAAAAATAAGCCGTATAGGTTTTGTATACAAATGTATATGGTTTGTATCTAAACGCTATTTAGTTTTATCTCTTATAGGTTTGTCATATCAAGTTGTAGGGACCACCTCGCCTTTCTTTTTACACCTTGATCGTTTCAGGAAGTCAAAAAATCATCACGAAAAACAGAACCAAAAAAGAGACTAAAAAAAAAAAGGCAAACTAAACACGACCTCTTTTACCAAGTATGACTCCAAGTGGTGCAGTGTATATTTGTATAAAGCAGTTTAATGCTAGATTAGGAGATGAATTAAGTTTGAAAGTAGGTGATAAACTTGAAGTTCTCGCAGATGATAGCGAATATAATGATGGATGGTATATGGGTAAAAATACAGTAACTAATGAAGTTGGACTTTATCCGAAATCTTTCACTCAAGTTTTACAAGAACAAGCCCCAGGCAACTTATTGAGATCTAGGTCAAGAAAAGTCATTCCGAATTCAAAGAAATCTTTACCAAGTACTCCAGGTATAAACATAAGCCACAGTGGAAGTACAACAACACTTGGTAATTTCGAGTATTCAGCAAATTCAACAATGAGTGAAATAGATAAAGCTTTACAAGAGTTGCAAGTGAATTCTTTTGAAAACAGTTCCCATGATACTTCTTCTCATTATGATAATATCGAAGATGAGATTCCCTTGAATATGAAAAAGGCCAACTTATTAAGTTCACTTTCCACTGGTCATCTTCCTGGAAATGGTCATTCGAATGGAAGTTCTCATAATGTGAGTACTCTTAATGGCAACGGTAGTCTTGGTAATCTTAATAATAATATTAGTAATGGTAATATTTCATCAATTAATAATGGAAATATTTCAACTACTAACGGTCATATCCCTTCAACAAGATCTACAAGTATAGCGACTCATTCAACCATTTCAACAGCTACTCATTCAACTTCAGCAACTTCACCGGCTAATTTTTCGTCTCCATTTCCAAATGGTTCAGGTGGTCAATTCAGTACTCCAGCTTCAGGTAATGGCTCAACATCCAATGGAACTGCCCCTCCAATCATATCCAATTCTTCCGGAACAGCACGTCATCTGAGAAATCCATCAACTCAATCACTTACAGAAGATATCAACCCACTAAAAGCTTTAGAATGGACTCCTCAACAAGTTCTGCTGTACTTTGCCATAGTTTTAGGTTTTGATTTAGATATTGCAGGAAAATTTGCAAGACATAAAATTACAGGTGCTATCTTATTCCAACTTGATTTGGCTCATTTAAAAGAATTGGAAATAGATTCCTTCGGAACAAGATTCGAGATTCATAAAGAAATCGAAAAATTAAGACAGATAAGCTCTCGTAATCAAAAACATAAAACTATGAGTCGTTCCAATAGCTCGATGAAAAATACCATTCCAGAGAATACACTGAAAGAATCAATAAAGGTATCCACTCCAACAAAAGAGATCAAGGAACCAACTTATCCTATTAAAGAATCATCTCGAGAACCTGACACGTATACTACCACAGACCCTGGTGCTCCGTACGCTTCAAGAGATACAAGTACAAAAGACCCTTACACAACAAGAGATCCAGGCCCAAGTCTAAAAGATTCCTTCACCTCACCAGAAAGACATGGTAGGTCAACTACACAATTAATGCCTTCAGTTTCAATAAATCATCAACGTAAGAGATCCCAATCTTTGGACGAAAAGAGAAATAGTATTCTTTTTAGCCCAACAGCATTTGCTCTGCCTCGCAAAGCTCCAGAACCACCAGCTCATCCAAGTCCTATTAATAGAGGTTACAAATTCGGTGGTAGTTTGAGTCCAGATCCAAATTCTTACATGACTCGTACTAATGCAAATGCAGGTAGTAGACCAGCATCCCTGGTATACGAATCTTCAGTGATTAGTCATAGCCGTAATATTTCGAATTCGCTGGCTGGTCTTAATCATCATCGTAGAAATTCATCAGCAGTTTCAGGAAATCATAATAACACTAATAACAGACATTCTGGATTTTTCCTGTTCCTTTCAGGAAATGGAGACGATAAGAAGAAGCTTCAATCTAACAATTTATATAAGAAAAATGATGCAATTGATAATAGTGATAGTGAAGATGATGAAATTGCACTTGATGGACCACCTAATTCAGGATTTGGAAAGTTGATTTCCCCTGCTAAGCTCAAGCGTGAGAATTCTCTCATTGCCTCACCAAAGGAGAGTCCTATTTTGAAGACTCCAAAACAACGTGACACTACTTTGGATGATTCATTGGAAGATATTGGTGCCTATACTGCTCTGCCTAAGAAGCTGAAATCAGTATCGTATCAAAAGAAGGAAGATAGAAAATCCGACTTGAAGGAAGAAAGAAGATCCACTTCAGATACTTCACCAGCAGTACAAATATCTCGTTTGAAGACATTAAGAACAACTTCAACTCAAAACTTCCGTAGTCTTACACAATCAAAGAAACTGAAAACTTCTGCTTTCCAAGAAGGGATTAGAGATTGTTCTGCAGAGGAGGCAACAAAGGATTCCGATTATTCAGGATGGATGTCTAAACGTTCTGGTAATAGTTTAAGTTGGAGATCGAGATATTTTGCTCTTCATGGAACAAGATTATCATATTTTACATCTTTCAAGGATAAGAAGGAAAAGGGCCTTATTGATATTACTGCTCATAAAGTTGTTCCTGTTAATCCTGATAACGAAACAGGCAATGATAAATATATTGCAATGTATGCACTGTCTACTGGTTATGGTAGATACTGCTTCAAGTTGGTTCCTCCTGCACCTGGTTTCAAAAAGGGTCTTACTTTCACACAACCAAAGACACACTATTTTGCTGTGGACACTATCGAAGAAATGCGTGGTTGGTTGAAGGCATTAATGGTGGCTACAATCGACATTGACGATACTGTCCCAGTGGTTAGCAGTTGCTCTACTCCAACAGTTAGTTTGGCGAAAGCCCAAGAATTGTTGGCCAAAGCAAGAGAAGAAACCAGACTTAAAGATGAAGAATTACGTGCAAAGGGCTACCTTAGAGATGGTGTGAACACTGCCAATACTGATCCTGCGAATCTGACTACAATTACACTTGATACAGCAAATACCACTAATAATACCAACACCAATACTAATATCACTGGATTTGGATTGGATAGTGATTATGGTCAATATTTGAATGAACTTAATAGTGATATTCAAACGTCGTTGGACTCAAATAACTCACCTAATATCGATTCAGTAGGAGAAACCACTGTTTCATCAATTCCATTGAAACCATCAACTCAACCAAAGTTATCTATTGACACAACAGGAGCTAATAATAAAAATATAAAGACTCCTTCAACTCCTCAACTTTCACTGCCTTCTACTACTGGATTTGCATCTCCATATTTATTGGCGTCGGGGCTTTTATCTCCAAAACTGGCTAATAGTTCCCCAGCTAGAACTCCAGGCTCTGCTAATGCCCAAGACTATTTCCAAGATCATAAATCTCTGGATAGCACCCCAAAACGTGGAGGCAAGAAGAATAAGAATTCCGAGAAGATGTTGGCATATACTAGTGATGGTTCGGGTAACCATACATTTGTTATTAAACAGAGGAAGTAGTCACCATGTGACGATATTTAGATATTTTTATACTAGTGATATTAAACGATGGTATTTGAGAGTGTAGTGTGTGAGAGCGAAGTGTGTTTGAGAGTGTAGTGTGCGAGAGCGAAGTGTGTTTGAGAGTGTAGTGTGAGAGTGTAGTGTATTTGAGATAGTGTGTATTTGACAGCGTAGCAGTTCAACAGTGTAGCAGGATTTCGTTTGCTTGAACTTGATTTACACTCGCACTCCGATCTTTGCTTGGTCAGTGCTCCAGATCAGGTTCGATTTGTGGAGTTTTTTTGTTTACAAATTCAGTGAGAAGACACATCTGAAGAGGATCTGTAACTCATATACAATCACATCCTGATGCAGTCATTAGATGGAGGATCGGCCGATCCTGTGTTCATACAACAACATTTAAGATCTATAATCATACACTCGTTAGACTCATTCAATTATAATAATGCTGAATTTGGATGCGAGAGATTGATTGCAATGGATAGAGATAACTTAGATCTGATTCATTTATATTGCCTTACTTTGTTCTATCAAGGTAAATACAAATCAGTTTATAGCCATTTAGTAGGACTGTTGAATCAAAATCATTTAGGATGTTCATATTTGTTTGCACAATCATGTCTTAAATTGAAGAAGTACAAGGAAGGTATTTATCAACTAGTGAAGTTGAATTATTTATATAACGAATCTTCATTAGATGGAGGTAAGCAGTCGCCCCCATTACATTTCACAACATCCAGTCAAAAATTCCAATACGAACAAAATAGAAGTATATCTCCAGATTCGTCAACTATTTATCATCTTCTAGGAGATTTGTTCAAAGGTATAAATGACGTTAAGAGTAGTGCATTGAATTATTCAGAAGCTTTAAAATTCAATCAATTTGATTTTGAAGCACTTCAAGAGCTATGTAAACTAGGTGTTGAAGTGAGAGTAAAATCAATATATAAACCTCAGGTGAGATTCATACAGGAAGATATTTTGGGAAAGGGAAATGGTAGCGGAACTGGAAATGGAAGTGGTGGAGTGAGCGGAAGTGGGGGACTCTTCAATGATATGCCAAATCCATTTTCTTCGCATACCGATGATGACACATTTTCCACTCCACGAATAAAGTCTACCCCAATCCCAGATGCTCCATTGAGAAGAACAAATCTAAATACGTCTAATTTTGAATTTGCAAAGCCAAATTTCCCTATTGACGATAAAAAACCAAGAAGAGAAAGCACATATTCTCGAATAACCTCAAGACTTATATCTCAACCGCTTCAGCCAAAACATACAGACACACCGGCAAAAAAGCCTCGTGCAACTTTGAAAAGAAGCAGTTCACATGAAGAATCATTGCCTAGTCCGTCCCCTGGACCCCTGGCAAAAAAAGAGATAAGTCGTAGTAATCTTCATCTATTGGCAATGTACACCATATTTGCCAAAAGTTGCAAGTGTATGGCCAAGTATGATTGTTACAAGGCAATCAGATTACTTGAATCATTAAGTGAACATGAAAAAGAATCATCTGCATGGGTGATGAGTAAGTTAGGAAGGTTACACTATGAGATTGTGAACTATAAGCAATCTGAACATTTCTTTGTAAAATTGAGAAGATTAGATAGAACGAGGTTAGAAGATATGGAGTATTATTCGACTTTGTTGTGGCATCTACATAAAAAAGTGGAGCTTACGTATCTTTGTAACGAACTTCATGATCTAGATGCAAATTCTCCAATCACCTGGTGTGCTGTAGGAAATTTATTTTCACTTACACGCGAACCAGATGAAGCAATAAAATGCTTCCAAAAAGCTACCAAGCTTGATGAGAACTTCACATACGCTTATACACTCAAGGGTCATGAATATTTCGGCAATGATAATTATGAAATGGCATTAGAGAACTTCAGGAAATCTTTACTTATTGATCCACGCCATTATAACGCATTATATGGTATTGGAATGGTTTGTATAAACTTAGGTGATTATCATAAAGCTGATTACCATTTCAGAAAAGCAGTTCTGATAAATCCTATCAATATTATTTTGATTTGTTGTATTGGAATGGTTTTGGAGAAATTGGGCAAGAAGAACCTAGCATTGAGGCAATACGAATTGGCAAATAAATTACAGCCTTTAAATCCTTTACCTATATTCAAGCGTGCACAATTACTTTTTGCAATGCAACAATTTCCTCAAGCACTTAAGAATTTCGAAATCTTGAAAGAATTGGCACCAGATGAAGCATCTGTTCATTTCTTGCTCGGGCAACTATACAATATTCAAGATGATAAGTTTAGGGCGATTAGGGAGTTCACTATTGCATTGAATTTGGATCCGAAGGGGGATTATTTGATCAGAGAGGCGATGGAATCGTTGAAGAAGTAAACCTCGCTTGAGCGAACGAGGGATGTAAGCTAAGCGAGGGAAGGTAAACTTTAAGCTAAGCGAGGAACGGTAACAGATTCAGACTACGTAGTAAATCCTAGTTGTTCTTCAAGCAAGATGTGGAGAATGTAGATAGATCTGGAAAAGTCAGAATATTACATAATCCTTTAATTGGCGAGATTGCTGAATTCTTTTGGATATAATAAAAGGATTCCCAAGAGAACTTCCGAACATGAGACATTTATAGAATCGTCAATACACTTCTCTTCTCGAAGTCTGAGTAAATTCTCTGCACGATTTGTAAAAAATATATAAAATCTTTATCTAATCAAGATGATCAACGGTATCTCAACTGGCCGAAACAGCTCCTAAATAGCCGAGATAAAGTCTAATTTAGATTCCGATTAAATTGAAGTATTTTTCAGTCGGAACCCAAACATCATAATCACCACACCGCCTAAATCAACACAGCTCACATCTAATGGAAGCCACATACCTTCTCTGAGAATTATTATTTCTTTATTGTGACATTATATCGCAATTCGCGGTGTGGTTGGAACTTTTCCGTGTAATCTCTTTGTTGATAATAATGTACGGCTCATACTTCGGCCAATTCTTGACACAATTGCTAGATAAGTACTTATCTATAGATATGAAAGCACCTATTCCTCTGTAGAATAGATAAGTGCACATGGAACACCCCCAATCCTCTATATGAACTTTCACCTATATAAGATCCCAAATTTCCTATCATAGGAATACCTGCCAAAGCCCAATCTCGCCAAGTCACCTAAGTAAAAATTTTGCGCGTGCATCAAAAAACCAAACACATACTTCTTTAACAGAACAATCAAGCAATGAGAATAAGGTTGATGGTTATAGCGGTGATTCAGATCCTCAGTCTGGTTACCGCTCTTGATCTTGACTTTAAACCTAATTATTATAAAAAAGGAGATAAAGTCGACTTATTAGTAAATAAAGTTGAATCAGATCATACTCAACTACCATTTCCATATTATAGTTTACCATTTGTATGTCCACTGACACCCTCCACCAAACCTTTACCAATGTCTTTAGGTGCCATATTAAAAGGTGATCGTATATGGGAATCGAACTATGAATTGAAATTCGGTATAGATATGAAATGTATGAGATTATGTGATTTGATTGCAACTGAATCAGGATTGAAAAAAGCTGCAGGATTAATCAAAGATGGATACGTGGTTCATTGGTTAGTTGATGGTTTACCTGGTGCAACCACGTTTGTCCTGTCTCATAATAATAAATATTATGCTGCCGGATTTCCAATGGGGTTTGTAGAAAAGGGTATCAGTTATTTATACAATCATGTTATGATTGTGATAAGATATCATAAAGATAAAGTTACAAAACAGAATACAATTGTTGGATTTGAAGTATATCCAAAGAGTGTAAGTGATGAAACTTGTCCTGGAGCACTGAAAAAGTACAAAAATTTCCCAGTGACTGTTGATAAAAGACTCGTGAATGCAGCAAAAGAAAAAGGAGAGAAATTCAAAGTTCGTATTCCTTGGACATATTCTGTTTATTGGAGAGAAGATAACTCCGTGGACTACGCACTGAGATGGGATATGTATTATGAAAACGAATCGATCACAACCGACCATAAAATTCACTGGTTGTCGATTATAAATTCCTTGGTGCTTCTATTTTTCCTTTCCTTGATTGTTGCTGTCGTTTTAATTAGGGTACTTAAAAAAGATATCCAATCTCAACAACCTTCATTGCCTGTTGCAAAAGACGAATCAAATAATAACAGTTGGAAGTCGTTAATCGATGAAGTAAGTAAGCCACCTCAATTTGGTTTATTGCTAACACTTTTAGTCACTTCGGGTATTCAATTATTAGTTGCATGTATTGGAGTCATTGTTATTCATTTTGTCAATACCCAATTTAATGTGGCTTCTCATGGAGGTAGATCAAACACTTTCTTTAATGTTCATTCGGGAAGTATTTATTCAGTTTCAATATTCTTTTTCATATTATCAGGAGCTGTTTCATCATATTTCGGAATAATTCTTCATAAATTATTCCACAATGGGAGACTTAATACTGAATATCCTATTCGTGATACTATTTCATTATCAATAATTTTCAGTGGATCTGTTCCAAGTGTGATATTTTCACTTGTTCTTTTCCTTAATTTCTTTGTTTGGGCAAAACAATCATCTTATGCCCTTCCATTAGGTACTATCGTAGTACTCATATCATTATTCCTTGCTGTTGAAATTCCTTTGGGAATTATAGGGGGATACTTTGGTAATTTACGTAAATTCGATCAAAATTCAGTATTGAATAGTAATCAAGTACCACCTCAAAAATCGCCATTTTCATTGAAAAAAAATACTGCAACATATCTTAGAATTTTGACATCACGATCATGGATTCAAAATCCAATAATTAGTACTATTATTTTTGGATTGATTCCATTCTTCATAGTATATGTTGAATTGGCCTTTGTTTTCAATTCAATTTGGTTCGAAAAAACTACATTCTATTATATGTATGGGTTTTTGTTGGTCACTGTAATTTTATTGGTTGCAATTGTTATTGAAACAACAATTGTGGCTGTTTATATACTCCTTGCAGTATATAACAATCCAAACTGGCATTGGTTAAGTTTCAGAGTTGGTGCAAGTGTGGGATTTTATATCTTCGTTTATGCAATCTTTTACTTCGTGTTTTACTTGGATGTTAAAGACTTCTTTAGTGCGTTATTATATTTTGGTTATATGGGAATAACTTGCACCTTGATAGGGTTGACTTTTGGTTCTGTAGCAGGTATTACAGGGTTGATATTTATCAAGAATATTTACAGTGCGATCAAGTTAGATTAGTTATAGAATAAATTGAGAGGAGCAAATAGGCTTCAATCGTATCGGATGTAGATAGCGATAGAAACTGGCAAAATTAGACCCATAAGTGCAGTTCGGGAATTGAGGGTTGTATGAAAAGATTATCCTTGGAGAGATACGAGAACTACGACCAAGACCACTGGCTTGTTATTTCTTAGTAAACTTTATATTTTATATACTTAATCCAAAGAAGATGCACCAGTAATGATATCAACTAATTCGTTAGTAATAACAGCTTGTCTAGATCTGTTATACAAAATGGTGTAGGAGTTAATCATATCACCAGCATTCTTGGATGCATTTTCCATAGCATTTCTTCTAGCTGAAATTTCAGAAGCATGTCCTTCAGCCATGGCAGTCAAAAGAGTGTTGGCTAATGAGAATTCAGAAATGGTTTCTGTAATGTCTTCGGCTTCTAATTCATACTTGGATAAACCTGGAGCCTTTTCAATGGCATCAGCAGCAAAGACTGAGAACTTAGATGGTTCGAAAGCGACACCACTGACGAATTTGTTGTATAAAACTTCAACATCTTCATATTTACCTAACTTGGCAATTTCATCAGTAATTAATGCAACTTCATTGAAGGTTGGGGCATCTTTACCAACTCCACTGAAGGATAATTTTAAGTGATCAGCATGAGTTCTTAATAATTGCATCTTAACCTTTTCACCAATAGTTACGATATCAACGTTTTGGTTTAAAGCTTCAGCTCTCTTTCTAGCTGATTTAGAGATTTGAGAATGGATAGAACCACATAAACCTTTATCTGATGAGACGACAATCAATAAAGTCTTAGCAGATTCATCAAGAACTGCAGGTTCAGTGTTTTCATTGAATTCATTATCAGTATCTTTGAAGATTCTTGAAGCTTGCATGGCTCTTGTTGCTTTGTTTAAACGAGTAGAAGCAACAATCTTCATGGTCTTGGTGATCTTTTCAATGTTCTTAATAGACTTAAGACGCATTTCAATTTCACGTAATGTAGCATAGTTTCTGAAAGTTAGTATATTTGATTCGGCTAACGGAGCAATTCGTTGATCTTCTTCCTATACATACCTTGAACCCGCAGAGCGGACAAGTTGATTAGCACCTAAACGAAACATCTTGTTGTAATTTGTTCTAGCGTTCGAATTTTTACTGTTTTTTCAGTGGTGGTCCGAATTGGTCGTGAGGTTTGATTGGCCCAAAAGTTGGCCATTCTGCACGACCCGAAAATGTGATCTGCCCTATAATGCATTACTTATGAAAGCTTCATAAGACATTGGTGAGTTAACATCGTTTACAATCACTATACAAATGTTCTCTACAAGTCTCTCTAATATACATAATTTAGTATATACGTATATACATTAATGATCTTTGATCAAATGACTTTTGTTCTCTTGAGTGAGATGAAGGATAATATAGCTGTGATATACTTCATAATAGCTTTACGGGTGTAGTTCACCGTTCTCTATGATTCGATTGGCTTGCTCTAAGTTGAATGAAGTTCGAATTAGGGTCTCTCTAGTGTTTTCGGTTTCCGAAGTGGTAATAAGATACATCAAATAATCCGCATACGCTGGATAGCACACCTCACCAACATGCTTAGTAAAACAACTCTTTGCTACGATCGACTGCTCTGCTCGATATCTACTTAGAAGGATCATTCTTTTGGTATCCCATATATCCCAGTAATGGATACGTTTCAAGCATCTTCATGTACTTCAAAACCAAAGGTTTGCAATTCTTTTGAGCATCATCTCTATGATATATCTTACACTTTGATATAGCATCATGTGTAATTCTTAATTCGTGACTTCTTATCCATTGTTCTCTCATGAACGATGTTCTTGCTTGTTGAACCTCTGGGAATTTTTCGTAATCAACGTCATCGAATGAAACCAATTCAGGTCTTTTGTGATTATCGTAATTATCCAATCCTATTATGTTAGTATTGTTAGTGGTTGGTGGGGGTTAATTGTACATACCCATGTTAGCTGCTCAAGGTTGATTATTTTGAACAATTTTAACTGGTTCTTTTAATTAGAGATCACGTGATTGAAAAATTGTAGGAGAGACTGGTTGACTTAGTTGGAATTGGTAAGGGCAGAGATTGTGGTCAATGAGTTAGGCAGAGTCGATTTGGAAAATCAAGCAGGTTACTTTCAATTTCATTGGGGAAGGCTTTTTTTTTGAAGGGAATCTCAAGAGCTATGATTGAGTGATTAGGTTCACAAGTTATGTCCTTTTACGCATTATGGTGTCTCTTCGCAGCCCTTGACATTTTCAACTACTTCAAATAGAGCCTTCTTTTTGGTAGCCCAGTTTTCTCAGAAATTGACCATCCATTTAGTTGCAAAATGACCTAATTAGGATAAATTCTTAAATAACATAATTTAACTAGCCACCTTCACAAATCAAAAATAAAGTTAAACAGGTGTTCGTAATATTTGACTGTACCAATTGATTCTTCTCTTGCAGTAGATACGAAATTCTCCAAAATGACACTATTTGTAACCAAATTCTTGTGCATATCAGTTATTAAGCGAACCCACAACACATGACCACCAACACCTTACACCCAACATCTTGTAAGCCTCATAATCCAATCACCCCCCACGTAAGACCCCTAAAAATTGCATCAAGGTGAACAAATTAAACTCGCGTATTTTTCCTAACAAAAAACCACCTTCTTCATACCATGGTGGACTCGAAAGTCAATGAGGAAGTCCTTATTAAAGAGGAAAGTAAAGGACTTATTCTTTCATTTAATGCTAATTTAATTGCCTATGCTCATACATTCTTTGCATATAGTGCATTTTTATCTGCGTTAATTATTGGATGTTGGTTACATTACTATAAAATTGTGCAAAACGCTTCGTATGGTTATCCAGACGAATGGTTTCCAAGTGTTTCTGCTGCAATTGGTGATAGATATCCTGAAAGATCTGTTTTCCAAATCTTGATTGCTGTCACTTCAGGACCTAGATTTTTACTTATATTATTCAATTTCCTAATTTTATTCAAAGAAAATTCATCTGCTCCTTATATCGGGGCAATTGCTGGTATAATAAGAACCTTTACGTGTGGTGGATGGGTTTATATCACTTCTACAGATGACCATGATTTCCATGACATTTTCATGATCAGTTACATGGTCTTGACTATTCCTTGGACAATCGCAATAACAACCCTTTCTCCAAAAAATTCGTTCGAGAGAAAGGGTAGATTCTATACTGGCTCTGCCTTTTTTGCTGCCATTGTTCCGTTAATTTATTGGTTCATTCAACATAAAGTCCATGACAGACCTGGTGCATATTCCGTGTATGCGTACTTCGAATGGGCATTGATTTTGTTAGATGTAGGATTTGATTCCTGGTCAATTGTGGATTTCTCCAGCATTGAAGTCAGACTTTACGGGACAGGAATTCAATTGGCAAGGTCTTCAAAAGCGAATCAAGTAATCACTGAAGTTCCAGAAAAGACTTCAAAAGAGCCAGAGGTTTATTCCAACGATTTTACAACCTTAGAATTTGCAGCAAACTTAGCAAACTCTTTTGTATTTTGGTCTGTAATCACCTCATTCTTCCTTTGTGTTTGGTACTTCCCATTATGGAAGATGGGGATTTCAGGATTTGAGGCTTCCATTGTTACGCTTATAATTGGACCTTTGTTTTTGCTAATAACCCCATTAAGAAATTTCTATACCAAATACCCTGCATTTACACGTGGTTTGAGTGTATTATTTGGAGTTGCTTGTTACAAGTTCCCATTGCCAGAAAGTAGATTACTTAGTGTCAGTGTTGGAGCAGCTTTTGGTGTGATTTCCGTGATTGTTGAGCAAAAATCATATTGGTCTCATCCTTCTAAATATTCTTCGTTTTTGGCAACTTTTTCACTTGGTTTAATCGCCACAGTGGCTGCAAAATTCCTGAATTATTCGAACAACCCTATCTGGCCAGTCATGCATAAAGACAATGGTGGAAATAATGATATCGGTGTTCTTGTTGGATTACTTGGTGCTTTGTTCACCCCAACCTTACTTAAATCTGAAAGGTTGGCAGTGAAAACTACGGTCCAAAAAACGAATTCATTATTCTTATCTGCATTGGGATTCGGTGGACTTTTCTTTTCTTACCATCTATATTTATCTGATCTGGCTTCATTGACTATTTGGAGTTGGGAAGGTTATCCAATCCGTGGACCTACTCCAATTACAGGTGCCCCGGGAATTTTTATTGCATTGGGACTTGGCTTAATCAGTAGCTTGAAATTTGATGAGAATGTTTTCACCTCATGGTGGTTCTCAGCCATTGGAGGTCTTAGTGCTGCTGTCTTGCTTTATGCAAGACATTGGGTTGGTTATGCAGGTGCAGTTGGGTACACATACTATTTAATATCCATAACTCCAGCAATTTTTAAATCGACAATCGGTCACAATCCGGCATTACTCTTTTCAACTGCTTTCCTTGTCGAAATTCTTTTGTCATTGTCCAGTGTTTGGGTTGTTGCGTATGCGTTTGTCCCAGGTGGACCCCTTTTGCGTGAAAGAACAGACATTGTGTTACTTGCGTCGCATTTGTCTGTATTTGCTGGTTTGGTGAACTTGAAGTTGAGCAAATCTCCGGTAGTCAAATCGTCTAGCACATTGATTAAACAAGTTTTCACTACACTTACGGTATTGTTGGCTATATCTGCTTCCACATTCATTAGAAGATATCCCAACGTTGAACATAAACCGTATAATGAAGAATCCAAATCATTCACTACAGGTATTTGGTGCGTTCACTTTGGTTTGGATAATGACATGTGGCTGTCTGAAATAAGAATGGCCAACTTGATCAGAGACGCTCAAGTTGATATTATTGGTTTGTTAGAAACAGACACCCAACGTCTTATTGGTGGTAACAGAGACTTCACACAAACTATAGCTGAAGAATTAGGTATGTACGTGGACTACGGTCCTGGCCCAAATAAGCATACATGGGGTGCAGCACTCTTATCCAAATTTCCAATCAAAGAGTCTAAGCACTTTTTGATGCCATCCCCGGTAGGTGAATTGGCGCCGGCCATCTTAGCCACTTTGGAAATTTATGGAGACCTCGTAGATATTGTTGTCTTCCATTCTGGTCAAGAAGAAGACGAGGAAGACCGTAGATTACAAAGTTTGGGAATACAAAAAATCATGGGTGACTCAACAAGACCTCTTGTTTTATTGAGTTACTTGGTTACACATCCATTAGAAGGTAATTATAACACATATGTCAGTGAAGAATCGAGAGTATATGACATTGACAATACCGATTGGGATAGATGGTGCGAGTACATCTTATTTAGAGATTTAAAGAAAGTCGCTTATGCCAGAATTTCAAGATCTACAATTACAGACACAGAACTTCAGGTGGCCAAGTTTAAATTGTTATCTGATGAGGAACGTGAAGATAACGACACCGACTTCTTGTACGGAAATCACTTTGTCAATGAAGATGAGATTGATGAGAACTTGAGAATGCCACAACTTCTTAGAGGAGACGGGGTTAGAGGGCATAGATATCATGTCTTTGATGAACCACGGTACTTTGCTCAAAAAATAAATTATGACCTATAAACGTATCGTTGATAGACTGATGCCTTTCTATTTATTGATATCATTTTCGTTTTAGAGCTTCTAGAATGATTCGTGTATATTGTACCCTTTATGACTGTTTTTTATGCTATTTACTTAATCGACATACTTAATGCTTCGTATAACCCACGGCACCGTTAGTTACGCTGTCACTTTTAAATGTTTGAAGAATGGTGTTGATGCCTTTTTTCATACAACTTTACCTTTTTTCTAATTCTTTTAAGTTGCCATTTGATTGGAACAAATGGTAACACACCTTTCCTTTCTTCGTATAATCTGATTTCTAACCAGACTATGACAAACAACCAATATGCTATATAACTGATGACACTACCATATGTGGCAGAGTTGGTCCAACCAAAGATGGCATTGAACACCATCCACCAACCATCTTTCAAACCATCGCAACAATTGACATGCCAAACACTTTTGGAAATGTCATATGAACCCGGACCACTTCCTGTTTCTCCCACATCTAGTCCACCACAACGACGAACGTATTGTTCTAATTCCAAAAACCAAACTCCACGAGACATCAACCCTGCACTCACAATGTAAAGAAAGCAAGTTGAGCATATCAAGAAGTATTGGAGAGAAAGTTTGTTTCCACCTTTATAGAGTAAATATCCCATTGTTGACCCGAATAAAAGTCCCGCTACCACCGAAACAGCGATTGCAGAAAGAGGTTGAGTTACACCGGCACCTCCAATAAACACCACTGCTTCCAACCCTTCTCTTAATGTGGTTACAAGCGGTAAGATTGCAAGGAAATATTTCTTTCCAAATCTCTTTCTTCTACTTGATTTGATTTTTGAAGCAACTTCGAAAGCGGCAGTACCGAAAGATGATGAGCCCGATACAGCATCACCTCCAGTTAATGGTTGATTTGAATCAATACTCTCTCTTTGATTATATGGCTCTTCCACGAATTTTGGAATATCTTCATCGTCAACAATTCCAGCAACAGCAACAGCTGCTGCATCATCATGAGAACCATGTTGGTCGTAGGCGTCTCCCAATTTAATCCACCATTTGATTTTCATTACCTTGTTAATACGTAACAAACCAATTCCCATTATGGTGATGATCACACTTGACAAGAGTGAAAATAACCCTTCCCAAATACGTTCAGCATAAGCCCAATAATCTTTACCTATAAGGTAAAAGCATACGACAAATACGACACCTATGATGAAACATATCACTAATCCCAATATAGCGCCCATCCATACTTGTAACTTGAGTTTTCTCTGTTTCAGCTCGTGTTTTTTAAGTTGTTCAGAAGCATCTGAATTTTCGTCTCTTGAAGCAGCTCTTTGATTAATGAATGATAAGAGAACTGATATGATAATTGCAGTCTCTAGCGTCTCACGCAAGATGATGAAGAATATTTGTATTGAAAAGTACTCTTCAATATCAAACATCGTATAGATTGGAAAGTTGGATCAGAAAAAATATAAATTGAGATGGTACCAGTAAGGAAGATACCAAATTATGGAGTTCGTACTGCGTAACGGTAATAGTTCTGGGTATGATATTCTACAGATTAAGTGGTATATTGAATTCTTCTTTATTACTATTATTATAGAATTGTGGTAAATGCTAATAATGGAGAGAACTTCTAAACATGCCAAGTAAGCCCGGAATTTGTGTTAGTATGGAAAACAACGTTAGATACTACATAAATTTCAACTTGATTTTATTGTGAGGATCTCGTACTCTTGAAGTTGAATGAATGCTAGTCTTCACAGCGACTAGTGGCTCAATTACGCTGGGACGTGTATTCAACTATGTAGAGAATCGTATTCAATCACTTTTGTAATTGCATTCAATCGCTCTTGCAATTTCATTCAATCACTTAGCATTGTCAAATTCATCTCTATGCTGGAGCAAAATCGATTGTAGCAGTTAAACAAGTGATGAATACATCCTTGCTTGTGTAAGCTCTAGCAACAACAGAGTATCTTCCTGGAGGAACCTCAGCAGGGATTTCAACAGTTTTTTTGATAACTTGTTCACCTTTAAGAATAGGACATTCTAAGTCAACTTTGGTGATTTCTTCACATAAGTCATAAGTTTCATGAACCAATTTGATGAATCCATATTTCACTTCAACATCAACGTACGCACCCTCATCAACATCTTGAGATAAGAAACCAGTTGCGATGAAGGTAATATTTTGACCACGTTCAGGTGGATTAGGGTCAATAATAAGTTTTTGTAAATTCAAAATCTGTGGCTGGTTAGCATCACATTGAGAAACAGGAGAGTTACCTGGAATTGGCTTGACATCTGGACCAGGGAATGGTGCTGATGATAATCCACCAAGTGAAATGGCTAATTGCGGCGGAGCTTCAAGGTTGAACACATCTAAAGCTTTTTGGAAATCGCTGGATGGCACAAGTTGTCCATTGATAGTACCAGCTGTCAATGCTAATATGGCAAATTTTGTAAATGAAACCATTTTTTCTATAATTTATCTAATATAACGAAAGACGGAGGATGACTTATGTATATATAATAAAATGACAATGAGTGTACAAAATAGATATTACAAAAATCTTGAATTTCGAGGGGCTTTACCGGTGTGGTTGCCCCCATTCGCGTGACACATGGGATTTTTGGTAGCGCACCTGAGTTGCTATCTGTATGCGAATGCGGAGAGATAAGATAGACAAGTGCATTACTGGTTATTGTGAGGTCAATGCTTTTGGAAAGTTAAAATGTACCTTGGTGGGAGATACACGAAGGTATTAAGCGGAGTTCCACTTTGGATGAGAGTTATTGGTGTGGCGCAACTCTTAGGGGTCCGATGTCCGTCGCTTTATGCAGAAGTACAGTGTATGTAGTCAGAGCAGTGTAGTAGATAGTGATAATCAGCAACTAGAGAACAGTCTATGTCAGTAGTCGAACAGTCTTAGAGTGTCAGTCAGTTAACAGTCTATGTCAATAGTAGAGCAAGTACACAGATAATATGCATAATGGATTGAATGTAAACGATACTAATTATATATTAACCAGCTATAACCAAATTCGCAGTCATCGTATCAGAACGTTCACGAATCAACTTGGTTTGGATTTTGAAAAGTTCATTATAAATTGCAGGTCCTTGAGGAATCTTCAATAATTCCACTATCTTCTCATCTGACAATTTCCATACAACAGAATCATTGACAGTTTGATAGCGTACTTCCCTGAAGTTAGCACCGACTTCATATAAATCTCCAAATGCACAATTAGGTAAAATACTACTACGCAATGTTCTGTTATCACTCTCAAAAACAAATTCGGATCGAACAAGACCAGATTGAACAATGAAAAATGCAGGGGTGTCTTTGGAGGTGTTGTAGAATTCGTATTCTTCCGGCACTTTTTCTTTGATGAAATATGATGTCAACTGAGACCAAAATTCTTCATCTTTATCTGAAAGACCTTGGAATGTAATCATAATCAATGGCAATGGTTGTTTCTTGAATGAAGAATCAGTTGACGTATAGTATTTATTTTGGAATTTTTGTTCATCGTAAACAGTTCTAGTTGCGGCTTGGAAAACATGATTGGTACGGGGGGTTGCACCATAATCAAAGTGTGATAATTTAGCCAGTCCTGGAGTACCACTAGCACCTAGAACATTATTTATGGCAGTTGCGCCTGCTGATGCACTTGGAGTTGAGCTTGAGGAGCGTCCCCTTAAACCTGGAACATTAATCTTTTTCTTAGTGACTTGTTGGCGTTCTTGAATGGTTTTATAAGTCTGTAAAAATGTATTTTCACACCATTCTAATGCATAATTTAATGTACTAAAAAGTTGGATACAATGACCATCATCACAATTATCCCATAAACCAGCATCTCTTAACGCCTTGATGATTTCATCTTCTTCAACTACTGATGAAAAGATCAATTGAGTACCAAATTCATTGGTCAAGTTCAAGATTCTTCTAAACCCTTCAGAAGCCGAAAAGTCAATGGAGCTGACTCCATTCATATCAATAATCAAGTATTTTATTGGGTTGTTTTGGAATACTTCGTTTTCAAATCTAGTTCTGATATCATGTTCAACTCCACCAATAGACCCAAAAAAGAGTGTACCCTGTAATTTGAAAATACAGATTTGGTTTCCAACATTACGAAGGAATTCTTGTTGTTTAGGATGACGCAAAACAGTCAGTCTTGCAACGGTACCAGAATAAACACCTTTAACAACAGGAGCTCTTGCTGCAACTACAACAAAAGAAAGACAAGCAAGTAGGATCCCAACAATAATACCAACCACGAAATCAACTGCTCCCATTGTAACAACAATAATAATCACAGTGTAATACTCGATAGTACGAAGTCTTCCATAGGTATCTATCAATGCTTCCTTAAGTAATTCGTATCCTAATAAGTAAATCAATGCACCAACAACACACACTGGGATATATCCAATAACGACAGGACCAGCCATCATTACACCAGCTGTAGCAATGGCCAACATTACACCAGCCAATCTATCATCTGCACCGGCACGTACAAATAACACGGAATTAGTATAAACCAAATAGTTTTGAATCGACCCAAGTAAACCAGAAATTACATTGGAGTAACCGTGGGCAACTAGTTCACGATCGACATCAAATTGATCCATTCCAACACTAACAGCTAATGCTGGCACATTGATAGGAACGTGTAAAATACCGAAGAAAGTCAATGCCAACATCAGAGGGAATTGTCTCAAGATTGCAAACCAATCGACCAAATGAAATTTATACAACAGATAAAATCCATACCAAGGTTCATGGCCCTCAACAGTTGGGAAGACCCAACCAGAATTCCTAGCCAGATCCAAAGACCAAGCTGGAACAATAGCAACGATAATATGGAAAAGGAAAAACACGGTTATGAAATAAAGTGGGACTAATAACGTATTATGGTAACGATGTTGTAAAACAACCAAAAATGCAGCTAAAGCTAATGGGACAGTCCATTCGAGTACTACCACATAATTAGCAAATAATAACTTGAAGGTTTCATGATTATATTCCAAACCACCTTCAAGTCTTGAAGATACTTCGATACCGGTGGCAACAAGGAAATAACCCACACCACCAATACAGCCGACAAGAATATGTCTTGGAAAGAAACCAACCAAAACGCCCAACTTACATTTACCTAACGTGTAAAACACAAGACCTGTCACAATTGACAGGACAGCATAAGTAGTGATTGTTGTTGCAATGATTGCATCCTGGCCAGCGCCCAGCATTTGAGAAGCAATTGATAAAGCCATTGTATGGAAGAAAGGAGTAACTTCAATCATTTCTGAACCAATCCCAGACTTGAAAGCAGATCCACCAAGGGAGAATACCAATTGAGATACAATTGTAGACATATAAAACATCGATAAACCTGCTGGGGCTAGACTCGAGAAAATCTGTTCACTTACTGGGAACATAATCATACCGTAAGATAAACCATCTAAGATATTGAGAAGGGTACCCAAAAACACAGCCGGAGTATATTTTATTGGTTTGATAACACATTGCTCGAATAAAGAAAGTTGTTGAACAACTGGTTCTTTACGTTTATATTGGCCAATTTCCAAGTCTGGAGAATTACTGGGAATCTCAAGATAATTATGTTCAACTGGTTCATCTGTATATTTTTTATATGGTTGGTTATTGAGCAATGGAGTTGTATCAGTGGCAGGACTTATTGTGTTATTTCCGGGACTTAAGGCTATTGGACTTTGATCTTCATAAGAGTATTCCAGTACAGCATTTTCATCGGCCTCATCTTCGGTAACACCTATGCTTGCTAAATTTGCCAGTTGTTCATGAATTTGACTCCCGGTATAAATTGCAGGGGAATTCGGAATGATACTTGGGCGATGCCCTCCCATACTTACATAGCTTCTACCTGTGTAATCAAAGGTATTTGGACTTGCCATACTATGCAGAAATGATGAAAATGCTTCTGAAATGGATATTTTCCTTTTACTTTGGGTGTTTGAATTGGGGAACTGTGGATTGAAATCAGATGGGTCTGACGATTCAGCATCAACCACCATTTTATTAGGTCGTGATCCTATTTGGGGCTTATTTGCGCTCATTAATTAAAAAGGGTTTTAATGTATGATGTTGGAATTGGTTTGGTTGTAAAGTTAACTTAATTGTCTGAAAAATATCGATCAAATTAACTATGCGGATAAATGAACTCGACTTAAGCTTTTTTCTCAATGCTAATGATAGAAGTCAATCCAAGATGTTGAACCCTTGTGAAAAATTTGATAAAAAGAGTGCTATCTATATTAAGTTTTTTGTACTCGAAATATTTTGTGATTTTTGATTGCAATCTTCGCCAATAAGAGTGGCAAAGTTGAAGGATACTCCAAAAAAGAATCAACAATAAACCTATTAGAGAAACTATCGTGAAAAATAACTTCAAGTCATCGTGGGGATCAAACTAAATTAGGTATATTCATGTATAAGATGTAATTTCGGGAAGTTATTGTTCAATACCAAGGGCACGTGAACTTTCTTCAATAGAATTTTGTGTTGGGGGGTGTACATTGATCAACACGAGTTGATTGAGTTAACGGAAGCGAGACAACAATGGAGAGTTCATATTAATCTGTGAGGAAAATTTTTACAATGTCGATTGCAAAAAAGTCATGATATTGAAAAATTTGCAAAGTCATGGTGAAGTCATGATATTGCAAAAAAATCATGGTATTGCAAATAATGATTAATTACAAAAGAAAACAAAATTGCAGAGCGTTAAAGTTTATTACTCTCCTGCGTGATGTTCCAGGATTGATGGAGACCCTTTTTTGGTGAATCAATTGATGTACTGTGCTTGTTCAAAGTACATCGAATTTGTAAGTTCTAAGTGCATCGTCTATAAATTGTACGTTGAAAATCTCTTTGACTCGCAATTGCTTGATATGGTGACTTTTGTAAGGTCTCCATCACTCCCGTAACTGCATAGATTACACTCCTATATTTTCTCGTAGCAAGTGAAAAATCTTGAAACAAGCCACATCAACAAAAACCTCAATACATATATAAAGTATGTAAAATTCACTAAGTATTGAGTGATTCTACAAGCTCATCGATTTTCAAAGTTTTTCATTTTGATTTTCATTTTCAATCCAATTTCGATTTTCATTTTCAGATGCCCATGTTGCTGTGTTGAAAATTTTTCATCCTCTCCACATAAACGCTATATAACCTACGTACACCTCAATAGAGCATCTCTCAGCATCGAAACATCACCTTACTATTCATTTTCCATAT
Organism: Kodamaea derodonti; assembly: GCA_030570035.1. Classification (NCBI taxonomy): domain Eukaryota; kingdom Fungi; phylum Ascomycota; class Pichiomycetes; order Serinales; family Debaryomycetaceae; genus Kodamaea; species Kodamaea derodonti. Next base: position 128,385 of record JAJLUU010000010.1, read on the forward strand.
CCGAAGATTTACCTTTTAAACGTTTCAATCCCCTCCACACTTCCCAAAAACCCTACTGATCTTACATCGCGGCTAATGACTCAGTGCCGTTTTGGTAAATTCTGCATACATATAAAATTTTTCACCAATATAAATATCCAATTTTCCACTCCTCTCCCTTTTTTCTATTTTTCAAAACTATTGCTAAAGATGCTTACGAATTTGTTGAGTTCGGTGCCAAAATTGGCCAGAGCTAGACTCACATTGTCATCCAAATTCTCAACATTCAGTCCATTGCTTAAGCAACCAATTTATGCTGGTGGGGAACTTTTAAAGAATTTCACAGATGATCATGCCCATAATCTTGTGGACGTTAAAAAGGTTTTGGTCATTGGTTCAGGTGGGTTATCAATTGGTCAAGCTGGGGAATTTGACTATTCTGGTTCGCAGGCGATCAAGGCATTAAAAGAAGCAAACAAGACTTCCATCTTAATTAATCCAAATATCGCTACCAATCAAACTTCCCATTCATTGGCCGATGAGATTTATTATTTACCAGTTACTGCTGAATATATCACCTACATTATTGAACGTGAACGTCCAGATGGGATCTTACTTACTTTCGGTGGTCAAACCGGTTTGAACGTTGGTGTTAAGTTGGACAAAATGGGTGTTTTTGAAAGATATGGTGTCAAGGTCTTAGGAACCCCAATCAAAACCTTGGAAACCTCTGAAGATCGTGATCTTTTCGGTAAAGCCTTGAAAGAAATTAATATTCCAATTGCCGAATCTATTGCCGTTGAAACCGTCGATGATGCACTTGCTGCTGCCGAATCGGTAGGTTACCCAATTATTGTTCGTTCTGCTTATTCCCTTGGTGGATTGGGTTCTGGATTTGCCAATGACGCCGAAGAGTTGAAGAACTTGGCTTCTCAATCTTTATCTCTTGCCCCGCAAATTCTTGTTGAAAAATCCTTGAAGGGATGGAAAGAAGTTGAATATGAAGTTGTTCGTGATCGTGTAGGTAATTGTATTACCGTTTGTAATATGGAAAATTTCGATCCGTTAGGTGTTCACACTGGTGATTCCATCGTTGTTGCTCCTTCCCAAACCTTATCTGATGAAGAATATCATATGTTACGTTCTGCTGCAATCAAGATTATTAGACACTTAGGTGTAGTTGGTGAATGTAATGTTCAATATGCTTTACAACCTGATGGATTGGACTACAGAGTCATTGAAGTCAATGCTCGTTTATCTCGTTCTTCTGCCTTAGCTTCTAAAGCAACTGGTTATCCATTAGCTTATACTGCCGCTAAGATTGCTTTAGGACACACTTTACCTGAATTGCCAAACCCAGTCACCAAAACCACTTCTGCTAATTTCGAACCTTCTTTGGATTATGTTGTTACAAAGATCCCAAGATGGGATTTGGCCAAGTTCCAACATGTCAAGCGTGACATTGGTTCTGCCATGAAATCTGTCGGAGAAGTTATGGCTATCGGTCGTAACTTTGAGGAATCTTTCCAAAAAGCTATTCGTCAAGTTGATCCTTCATACATCGGTTTCCAAGGTGACTCAACCATTGAAAACTTGGATGATGTATTGGCAAATCCAACAGACAGAAGATGGTTGGCCGTTGGACAAGCTTTGATTCATGAAAACTACAGTGTTGACAAAGTTAATGAAATCTCCAAGATCGATAAATGGTTCTTGTACAAGTTAATGAACATTGTTAACATGTATAGAGAATTGGAAGCTGCCGGTTCTCTTGCTAGCATTAATAGTGATTTATTAAGAAGAGCAAAGAAATTAGGTTTCTCAGATAAGCAAATTGGACTCAGTGTTAAAGCTGGTGAATTGGAAGTCAGATCAGTTAGAAAACTGTTTGGAATCTTACCATTCGTTAAGAAGATTGATACTTTAGCTGCTGAATTCCCTGCCGATACTAATTACTTGTACACTACCTATAATGCTACTTCTTCAGATGTTACTTTTGATGAAAATGGAACACTTGTATTAGGTTCTGGTGTCTACCGTATTGGTTCTTCTGTCGAATTCGATTGGTGTGCTGTTTCCACCGCCCGCGCTTTAAGAAAGGCAGGACGTAAGACCATTATGATCAACTATAACCCAGAAACCGTGTCTACCGATTTCGATGAGGTTGACAGATTATATTTCGAAGAATTATCTTTGGAAAGAGTTTTGGATATCTACGAGTTAGAAACTGCTCAAGGTGTTGTTGTCAGTGTTGGTGGTCAATTACCTCAAAACATTGCTCTTGAATTACAAAATCAAGGATGTGAAGTCTTGGGTACTGATCCAGAAGATATCGATAAAGCTGAAGATCGTCACAAGTTCTCGTCTATCTTAGATTCCATTGGAGTTGATCAACCTCAATGGAAGGAATTGACTTCTATTGAAGAAGCTGAAAAGTTTGCAAATGAAGTTGGATACCCAGTCTTAGTCCGTCCTTCTTACGTTTTATCTGGTGCCGCTATGTCTGTTATCACCAACCAAAGTGAATTAGAATCCAAATTGTCTAACGCTTCCAAGGTGTCTCAAGATCACCCTGTTGTTATCTCCAAATTTATCGAAGGTGCTCAAGAAATCGATATTGATGGTGTCTCAAGTGAAGGTAAAGTATTGGTACATGCCGTTTCTGAACATGTTGAAAATGCAGGTGTACATTCCGGTGATGCCACCTTAGTTTTACCTCCACAAAGCTTGTCACCAGTTATCATGGAAAGATTGAAGGTTATCGCCGATAAGGTTGCTGCTGCCTGGAAGATTACTGGTCCATTCAATATGCAAATCATTAAGAATGACCAAAATGGTACCTTAGATGATGCATCTTGTGAATTGAAGGTTATTGAATGTAACATCAGAGCTTCTCGTTCTTTCCCATTCGTTTCCAAGGTTTTGGGTGTCAACTTCATTGATGTTGCCGTTGCTGCCTTGATCAAAGAAAACGTTCCTGCTCCAGTCAACTTGATGGACAAGGAATACAACTACGTTGCCACCAAGGTCCCACAATTCTCTTTCACTAGATTAGCTGGTGCTGATCCATTCTTGGGTGTTGAAATGTCTTCTACTGGTGAAATTGCTTGTTTCGGTAAGGATTTGGTAGAAGCATACTGGACATCTATCCAATCCACCATGAACTTTATTGTTCCACAAGCTGGTCAAGGTTTATTATTTGGTGGTGATTTAACTAACGCTAAGTTAGGTAACGTTGCTGCTACTACAAGTGGATTGGGATACAACTACTACGCCGCATCTCAACCTGTTGCCGATTACTTACTGCAATACGTTTCAGAACCTGTTGAAGTAATCAGTTTCCCAAAGACTGATAAAAGACAACTCCGTGAAATCTTCCAAGATAAGAAGGTTGGAGGTGTCTTCAACTTGGCCAAATCTAGAGCTGAAGATTTGTTAGACGAAGATTATGTTATGAGAAGAAATGCAATTGATTTTGGTCTTCCATTATTTAATGAACCAAACACGTCCCTTTTGTTTGCGCAATGTTTAAAGGCTAATATTGCTAACAAGTTACCATTCGATGTTATTCCAGAAAATGTTGTGATTCCTGCTGAAGTCAAGAGATGGAGTGAATTTATCGGTGGAAAACCAGTATAAGTTAAGGACAAAAACTAGTGTGTACTAATAGGATATATATATATGAAATGTGTAGACCACAACGAAGTACAGAATGTTGAGATATACTCTAAATATCTACCTCAAAATTATAAATATAAAAAAGTGAAGAATTATTGATTAATTGTAGATGAGGGCCAGATGATAGTGACGACTTCGGGCTGTATACCACACTTCTGAGCTTAGAACAACTTGAGCTTAGAACAACTTGAGCTTAAAACAACTTGAGCTTAGAACAACTTGAGCTTAGAACAACTGCTGAGTTTATGGTGTGTGTTGCTCTGGGGTAAAATTTGTAGTGTCAACAGCTCCCCATCGGGTGGCGGAATGATTAAACCAACAACTTCCATCACAAACGAAGACCCATTGGGCATTTCAGGATGTAGAGTGAGTCCAGGAAATCGCCATGAAGTCTGACCCTTCACATCGTATATCAAGTCAGCATAACATAAATATATCTGGTACCCGGTCTCAGTCACTTCAACCAAAGTCGTGAAATTTTGCCACCTCGCAGTACGTTCCCTACAAAAGATCAACCTCCTGCTCAACCACCGTATTCTTGATCCTCAACAAAAGTTGAGTCTTCAACTTGTCCAACTTGGAAAACTGATCATAGTTAAAAACCTTCTCTGAGAAATCTTCCACATCGCCATTACCTATTGATTCAAGAATATCTTGGATTAATTTGGATTCTCTTGTTTGTTCCCAAGAAGGATCTTCGTTCAAATAATCCTGGTTTTTCTTTTCAACTTCAACAATATCATCTAAACATAAAACACACAATAAATTCTTGAAATAGTAGTCTTTCATACTCCATCTGGACAAGTTGTTGTTTGCCAGATTCTTTATAATATTATCATATAGTTCAACGGCTTTTTTGAAGTTATTAGACAATGCCGATAAATCTGCGCATTTCAAGTAAGATTTATTTGCTAACGCTTGAGCATGGTCAGTAGTAAAATAATCACCAGCCTGTTCATATGTCTTAACAGCATTTTCAATATCATTTATAGATTCATATAATTCACCCAAATCGTTAGTGAAATTAGCAGCTCTTCTAAATTGACCGTTATGTGTTAAGAAAATATCGATTGCTTTAGATAATGCATTTATTGCTTCAACAGGCGCAACACCTTTATAACATTTATAAGCTTCAATCAAATGGTTTGCAACATCATTATGATTACCTAAAGATTCTTGGATTTCGGAAGCCCTAACAAATTGATTCCCAGCATTAGTAAATTCTTTCTTTAAACGGTATGAATTTGCAGCTTGAATATATAAATCGGTTGCTTCTTCAGAGCGAGTTGATTGTGACGATCCAGATAAAAATGATAAGAAACCAGTCTGAGGTTTCATTAACTTATCAGCTTCATTGATTAAGGCTTGTGGGTCTGACATGATATTATTTGGTTGTCTTTAAGGTACTTTTTGATTTCACTTTTGAGGGCCAGAAAAAAGTCACCCTCGTAAACACAAACAAATAGCTTTTGCAGAATAACAAACTAAGACTTCATTAGTACGAATAACATAGCGTAACTAAGACTACGAATAACACCAAGGAATCTCCTTTAATAAACACTCAACTGAACAACCTAATCGCCCATGACCGAAACAAGAAGACTACAAAAAATCAGATACGAAAGACTAGAACTCGTATGCAGAAAAGCCCTCGAACAATCTATAAAAAAGTCATTATCAATAGAACTGTTGAAAGCATGCTATCCCGATCTAGTTAATTCCACTTCAGGTATGAAAGCATTGACAACTTCAAGGAAACAAATCATAGATTTCTGGCATAAACAATCAATGAGAGAATTCCATCTTATATTTAATGAAAGAGACGTAGAACAAAAGCTAAACGAATTGGATGAAATAATCCAAACAGCACAATTTAGAAAAGCAAGTAAGAAAGAAGATCCCGTACATATTGAAAAATTGGACTCTGATGAAATCATACAATCGACCTTGTTAACTCATTCAACAGAATCAATAGAAAATTTGAATATGATTTACGCGGGACTATCTCAAGATAACGCTGCTTTATATGAAGAATTAAAAGGATTGGCCAATACTGGACAGGAAATCAAGGGAGAGATAGAGGACGTTTTGAGTGAATTGAATAAAGAACTACAAACTTTGGAAGATCAAAGTGAAAAACTACAATTGAATGATTTAATAAATTCGTTTGTGAGTGAGTATTGATCGAGCTTGGAAAGATCCTGTTGATATGCAAGCCAGCAGAAACACCAACCCAAGATGTCATCGTAATATATACAAGGAAGCGGGCATCGAGGGCAAGTTAATAATGTAATAAATACAAGAACCAAGAGGCGAATGTAGTGCCAGCAGAAGATTCCAATGAAATTTGAAACTCGCTAGATAGGAATGTGGAGGTTTGACATATTTATCCGTTCTCTTTTCCATCACACATCCTTTCAAGTTGCACTTCAATAGTATCACATATTATTCATGTTCCATTTAACGTCTTTCTTCATCCTTAAGAAGAGCATACTTCTCCTTAGCAACTTCATTGTACAGGGAGACTCTCTTTTGTAAATCGACAATTTTGTCAGCCTTCTTTTGTTGCTTTTCAGACAAGTTGATCAATTGTTTGTCACCCCAAACCTTGAAGTCTTGGAAGTACTGTCTTCCCATGTTGAACTCTCTCTCCACAACGTCATCAGTTAATCCTAACTTTGAGATTGTGAAATAATACGTTTCCGGTTTGTCTTTCTTTAAATATTTCAATATACTTTGTCTTTGTTGAACCAACTGTCTAACCACTTGTGTATGGTCCTTATCTTTTGGATTTTGTTTCACATGATCCATACCAAAGTGAATCTTTACAGTCATGACAGCAGCTTGCACTTCTGGAGATGCAGTATCACCTTCGTGTCTTTGAAACTCTTTTCTCGCTAAACTTATAGCCGAGCTTCTTCTGTCTTGAGCATTTGTATTCTTGACATTAAGAATAGTCAATAACGCTCTCTTTTTCTTTTCTTCTATTTCGATTGTAGATTGACGTAAGGTTGGTCCTGCTTTATCAAGAGCAACTTTTTCCGCTCCATATAATAACTTTTCAAATTCAATTCTATCATATCCATAAGCCAAACGATTTTCCTGATCTTGTAAAGTATCTCTGATTTCTTTCATGAACTTGTTTTGAGAATCCCCTAAAACAGGATCCACTTCGAATTGTAAGTTTCTAGATTGGTATTTTTTGAAGTTATTAACGTCTCTGACAATCTGTTTCTTCAATCTGACTTCTTTTCTTCTTAATGTTCTCTGTTTGGATTTGCTAGCATCTTCGGAAATAATTTGCCTAGCAGCCCATGTCGGTTGAATCTTGGTTATAGCATCTTTAACAGGGGTACCTGTAGAAAGGAGTCTATACGTAGTTCTAAGCATATTCTACAACTGCGTTCAAACTTCTCTCTCAAATTTGATGTATCTTGAAAGATTTTTTGGTGTCGGCGCACGACCTTGGATTTTTCACTAAGTTTAGGAGCATACATTATTTGCAGTTATCGATGTCATGGAGGATAAACTCATTCAACTTAAGTCGCTATCCAAAAAGTGGTTTCCAAACATTCCCAAGAAGTTTAATAGTAAACTATTGATTAATCCTGTTCATCAGATTGTATTTGGGGAGAACAGCGTTGATTGTTTAGGCTTCTTGAATGAAGCTAAGTACTTTGAAAATGTCCTTTGGCATAATTTCAATCAAGATGCAAGTATAAATCATATTGAATTGATATTGGTTTTATTCGAATTTGATATTAGATTGTTTGAGCCTGTTAAATTGAACGAATTATTGATAAGATCGATGAGTTTGAATGTACAAAATTATAGATCTTTATCTATAGTAGTAGAGTTCATAACGAAATTGTCTAAATTTTATTTAGTTAACGACACAGTGACTGAGATAATGAAACCAATGTTTGATATTAGGATTTTAAGTTGTTTACCTCAATATGAGAGCTTGTTAGGTGATGAAAAAAGCTCATTTGACAGTTCGTTAGACCATTACAACAATTCCACGGGAATAGAAAAGGCCCATTTAACCTTGAAAATCAATTGGTTCTTCAAATTACTAAATTTCAACCTGGATGCTTTGACGTTGGAGAAGAAACACTACGTGGAAAAGATCTTAGATTTCTCGATTTATGTCAGCTCATCCGATAATTTCCCATATTTGGTAAAGGTTATAAAACAAACAAATATACCAACCTTAATTCGAAGTCTTCCGAATTTGAACAATGATCAGCTGATCGTACAACTATCTCATATACTATCGTACTACCTATATCCAGAATCTTCGTTGGAAAGTTTACAGAAAATCATCTTTGAGATTTATCCGAAATTGAAGGGGTTGAGTGAATTCATAGGCATTCCTTCCAAAGAGAGCTATTCTAAAGCTCAATTGAATACATTTTTGTTGCAGAATTTCAGTAAGGAACAATTGGATTTGATCTTAGTCAAACTAGCAGACATAAAGGATACAAACTTTATCACCGCAGAGTTGGAGCCTGTGGATTTAGTGGTTAATACTATCACTGATCTAATATACAAATATGAATTTCTTAGGTTGAAAGTTTTAACTGAGAGAGATGTTTTGGATGACATATCTACAATTGAGTTCCCAACACCTTCGAAATCATTAACTGTGAAATCCTTAATAACTAGCACGTTTTCAGATATCCATTCGAGACTCGCATTAGAAATTAACTCCCATGTTTCAAGCGTTTTATCAAGAATTAGCGTGGATTCAAACTTGGGAGTTAAAGGGACAAGTAAGTACCTCCATAACGTTGCATCAATAAAGAAAATCGAATTTGAGAAATACGATTTAACTTTAAATACTGGCACTACAAACGAGTATATTATTCTCGTAGAGATCATAAAGCCAAATAAGTATTCGCCATATAAAAGAGTACAAACCCATGGGTTGAATTTGCTTCGGGTGGGGAAAGTACTTGAAAACCAAAGCCAGGGTAAAAAGACTAAGTTGACTGTCATTTGTAACGGTTCTAGTAAAGTCGAATCTTTTGACAACAGAATCAACTTCGCTATCAGCTTGCCAATTAACTTACTACTTAAGGTATTACAGAACTTGAACTCTCCTGTTGAAGCATTCCATAACTTGGAGGAATTCTTTGAAGGAGAAAAAATAGTTGCAGAGTTCCAAGATGACCAGGGGGTCAAGAAACAGAAGAAGGACATTCTGAATCCGGATACAACTCGAGGTGACTTTACCAAGACCCTCAAATCAATAATAACGAAAAACATTACAGTCATAAAAGCGAAACCCCACAGTGGAACCAAAACACTCATTACAAACGCATTAAATAACTTCAGCAATGAAAGAACCTTAATAATAGCTTCATCACAAAATTTCATCACTTCATTCCCCAATACCGATGGGCTCATCAAATACGGTGACTCAAACTACCTCACGTTTTTAAAGAAGAAAATCGACACCTCAATAAAACTTGTAGCTGGGTTATTTGATTTTAAAGGTGATAGCAAATTCAAATTCGATATACGAAACCTATCTTACTATGAAAATCAAATCAAGATAGTTTGGAAAAATTATCTCAAAGACATAAAAGACAAGTCATCTTTATTAACCTTTCCATTGAATCCAACAGCAAAATATTCCAAGTTACAGGATGTGATTAATTATTATACAAGGATTGTGAAGGCGATCAATTTCTTGAAAGAAACCACCCCAATTAGTGATTTGGTATTATCCTCAAGCAAACTTGATCAAGTTTGGACTTACTTGTACAATACCAACAATGTTATAATCAATTTTGAAGATTACGTGGATTTGAACAACAAAGAAATTGTTAAGAATACCTTCAGTAACGTCTTTATTATAAACGGGGAGAAATATACACTCCCTGTAGTTTTCAGAAACAATGCCGTCGATGTGAAAAGGTTGGTAGTATTTGATGGTGAGTTGGTGAATCTATTTCAAAATCAAATCACGGCTCCTAGTCAAATTTATAACGTCAGACAGGAGTTCTCGGAAGAAAGCAGCTACTCTGGACGTAGTTTCAATCCTGGGTTTAGGTACGTTTCTCAGTACATCAAAATTGCAGACCAGGTTCAAGAAATCGAGTACTGTGTTTTGATATTTCAGTACATGAAGTTAATAGGTTACCCTGCTGACAGTATATGTATTAGCGTATCCAATTTGGTCCAACGAGCCTTACTCCAGGAAGTTTTAGGTGCAAAGAGCATAGCTGAATCCCCGAGTATAATCATTGCAAATGCAGTCGAACACAAGCTCGATTCTTTTGATTACTGCATTGCGTCTTTGCATGGTTCGTTAGACTCGACAAGAAAATATGGAAGATTGGGAAACTATTACGTTGGTGCTCTGAATTGGAGTTGTCTTGACTTGCCAAAAACAGACCAGTTAGTATTAACCAAGGGCGAGAGCTATAACTCAAAGGAGAGTACCCAAAACGAGTATGTGGTGAGTGGTAAAGACCAATTTCAGCTGTATATATCACAACTTAAGAAGAGAAAGTAGTACATATTCTGTAATACATATTAATAGAGGTAAATAGATAAATAGAGATAATAGAGGTAATAGAGATAATAGAGGTAATAGAGATAATAGAGGTAATAGAGGAAATAGAGGTAATAGAGATAATAGTGATAATGTAATACAGAGACAATAATACAGACTATATAATTGAGTACACAGCTCTCCATATAGGCATTCTGTTTTCCCGTGTTTTGACAGACTTCGTGTGATCACTTTTTGCAGTCATTACGTAACTGGCTGACGCAAATTTTTGCTGAAAAATATCTGAAGAATTTAACTCAGAAATCCATCAAAGGCAAATCATGCAAAGAGCTTTATTCGCAGCAAGAAGAGCTGTTGTTGTACGCAATGTCAACACAGCAACCAGAATGATAAGACAACCGTTAGTCACACCGTTATCGTACTCAGTTCGTTTCAACACAACCAAAGCTGAACCAGTTGTAGAAGAAGCCAAAGAAGCCGAACAACCTGAAGTCGAACAAGAAGTAGTTGAACTCAGTCCATTGGAACAAGTCCAAGAACAATTAGTCAAGAAAGACAAAGAATTAGCAGACATGAAGAACCATTATGCCAGAGCTATTGCAGACTTCCGTAACTTACAAGAATCAACTAAAAAAGAAGTACTGAAAGCTAAGGACTTTGCCTTACAGAAATTTGCTAAGGATTTGTTAGAATCCTTAGACAACTTCAGTCTTGCCTTAGGAGCTATTAAGCCAGAATTGTTGGAGGAAAATTCCGAAGTTAAAACCTTCCATGAAGGTGTTTCAATGACAAGAACTGTTTTTGAAAAAACTTTAAAGAGACACGGAGTTGAAAAGATAGATCCTCTTGGAGAACAATTCGATCCAAATAAGCATGAAGCTACTTTTGAAATCCTGCAACCTGACAAAGTACCAGGTACTGTTTTCCATGTCCAACAACCAGGGTATACCTTGAACTCCAGGGTTTTAAGACCTGCAAAGGTTGGGCTTGTGAAGGACACTTCTGAGTAGTTACACTGAATGTTGACGTTAAATAGCAATAATTGTAAATAGAATATATTGAGTGGCATAGTGAACACTAGAATTTTCAAACCTGTAGGAGGGAGCATTGTGAGAATTATCTTCATTCTGGAGTGTATAGGGGATTCTTGATATCAAGGACTTCCATGGCAAATAAATCAAAACCATTAAGGAGATCCACTCAACACTTTTAAAGTATATTTCAATTCTTTTCTATAGACTCCAGAATGGAGACATATTGGCATATCATGTGACTAGATTGATGGAAATTTCATCCACCGAAACATCCCTGCGATCTGACTCTTCAAGCAAGCGCCGTAAATCCTCCAACGGCCACGTGAAGTGACTCACTCAGTCGCCAACACAAACCCATGCTAAAAAAACCGGGGCACAAGAGAAGAAATATCCTCGCCTTATCCAGTGCGATTGCGAACTATAAAAGTGAATAATATACGCTGAAAAAAATCTTTCAACATAATTAACCATGCTTTCAGTTAGATCATTACGTCAATTCTCAACAAGTAGAACAGTACTTGAAACTTTGAAGATCGGATTAATTCCAGGTGATGGAATTGGCCGTGAAGTTATTCCAGCCGGACGTGCTATCTTGGAAAACTTGCCAAAGAAATTCGATTTGAATTTTGAATTCGTACACTTAGATGCTGGTTTTGAGTTATTCCAGAAAACAGGTACTGCCTTACCAGATAAGACTGTTGAAGTTTTGAAAAATGAATGTGACGGTGCCCTTTTTGGTGCTGTCTCATCTCCAACCGTGAAAGTAGAAGGTTACTCTTCTCCAATTGTTGCATTGAGAAAGAAGTTGGGACTTTACGCTAATGTACGTCCTGTCAAATATGTCGAAGGTACAGGCAGACCAGTAGATATGGTCATTGTACGTGAAAATACTGAAGATTTATACGTCAAAGAAGAAAGAACCTTCAAAGCTCCAGACGGTACTTTGGTCGCAGAAGCTATTAAAAGAATCACAGAAACTGCATCCACAAGAATTGCAAAGATTGCTTTTGATATTGCTTTACAAAGACAGGTTGTAAGAGATGCTAGCTCCGGTGCATCATTACACGCTAAACCATCTGTAACAGTCACTCACAAATCAAATGTCTTATCTCAATCAGATGGTTTGTTCCGTGAAACTTGTCGTAGAGTGTATGACGCTAATCCAGAAGAATATGGATCTATTGATTATAAAGAACAAATCGTTGATTCAATGGTTTATCGTATGTTCAGAGAACCAGAAATCTTTGATGTAGTTGTTGCTCCAAACTTATATGGTGATATTTTAAGTGATGGTGCTGCTGCTCTTGTTGGATCTCTTGGAGTTGTGCCTTCTGCTAATGTTGGTGATTCTTTTGCAATTGGTGAACCTTGTCATGGTTCTGCTCCAGATATTGAAGGTAAGGGTATTTCAAATCCAATTGCAACTATAAGATCTGCTGCCTTAATGTTGGAATTCATGGGACATCCAGAAGCTGCCGCCAGCATTTACGAAGCTGTTGATGCAAACTTGTCTGAAGATCAAATCAAGACTCCAGATTTGGGTGGTGAATCAAGCACACAACAAGTTGTTGACGACATTGTTAGACGTTTGTAATGTATATAATAAAAGATATAAGATATAGGACTCTTTCGAAGAAGCGGATGATGTGTAGAGGTTAGAGTAGCGAATGATTTTCAGATTTAATTTTATTAAGAAATATTGAATTAATTGACTCTCTGAAGAACAAAATGCATAAACAAAACCATCAATATGGCTTGAACTTGAGGTCCTTCTTCTTCTTTCTATCCTTTTTGTCCTTCTTATCTTTCTTGTCCTTTTTCTCTTCCTTTTCTTCGTTCTCTTTCTTGTCCTTCTTGTGTTTCTTTTCCTTCTTCTCTTTCTTCTCCTTCTTTTCCTTCTTCTCACTCTCAGGAGTTTCCGATTTGTCCTTCTTGTCCTTCTTCTCTTTCTTTTCCTTCTTCACTTTATTGGAAAACTCGATTGGCAATTCCCAAAGTTTGATACTACCATCCTCTCCACACGTTAAAACCTTCTTAGGTGAAACAAATACAAAATCTCTGACAACCTCATCACCATGAGCACCATCAAAGACAATTATGTTATTCACATCGAAGGTCTCGTTGTTAACGTTAAATGGAAGAAGCAGTATCTTATTCTTTGAATGAGAACCGTAAGCAATCCAACCATGTGGATTGATCTCAATTACGTACTCGCAATCTGGCCATAATTGTCTAACATCACCTAGATCAGTTGGATCAGGTTCAGTGTTTTCCTCATAATTTGTATCATTCAATTCGTTGAAGGAAATCGTTTCCATATGAGATAAAACAGTAATTCTATTTGGTTGTGTGAAATGACAAGAATGCACAGACGTATAGTTTATAACTTGATGTTGAGCATCTTCTTCCTCCTCCTGTGTTAAATCGTAAATATTAACATATCCATCAGTCAGTCCAGACATAAGATAATTTGCATTTGTTGGATGGAATTTTATATCTGTGATATCATCCTGATGGGAGTCAATAAATGACCTCACAAGTTGTCCATTCGTTAAGTCCCACAAATGTAATTCAGCATCAACACCAACTAACTCAGTACCTCCAGCCAAGATATTATTGTGGTATCCAAGTGAAAGAAATGGTGATCTTTTGGTATTGGAAAATGTATGCAATGGTTGACTATTACTAGCATTCAAATCCCAAACCTTAACACCATCTGTAGAACAAGAAGCTAATGCAAAGTCATTGATCTTTATAATCGAATTTATGCTGGATTCATGTGCTTTGTCGATGCTCCAAATTGGATTTTGAGACAATGAACTTAACAGGTGGGCAATTAAGGACCCTCCACTATGGGAAGAAACAAACGAATTGTTGTGCTCAAAGTATTGCAATCTCAATACCCAATTATCCGCCACATTCAGCTTCCAGGTGTATTGAAGTTGTGCTTGCATTGTAGTGCTCATCGGTATTTTCGTGCGACAGTTTATTTTGCAGTCAATATTATGGGAAATTGTCATGAGGACTGATAAAGCGTGAATTGGATCAATTGTCACGACTGGAATGAGTAGACATTTGAAATCTTCAACACAGTTAAAGGCTGCTTCCATATAAAAATTATTACGTATTGATAGGAAATAATGGGAATAAAAACTCTTTTACATTCAAACGTTTAAAACAATAAATTAAGAATATCTAGCAATCTCCTCGAACCTCCTTTAAAAACGACTCCCCAACACTCCCCCCTATCTCTATGTAATCTCTATGTAATCTCTGTGTTTATCCTAACGTAATCCTCTATATGTCCCACGTGACCTGTTATCTTTTGCATATGCGGGATGAGATGTAGATTATAAACAAACCATCAGCAATGAGTAGTGTAGTCAAAAAGACGACCCATTTCGTACCCAAGCTCAAGAAATCTGGCCTAAAGAAGAAAGTTATCAGAAAGGTCGATAAACAAACAGATTCCCCTGCTCCTACACAAGTTGACGATGAAGCCAAAGATGATGTTTCAAGAGATGATCAACTAGGTTCACTACTAAAAGAAGATGCTGAAAACTACCAACAAGCAACACCTGAAGCCACTCAAATAGAAAATTCCAATGAGCTCCCCATAATTGAGGCCAATGAAGATGAAGTTGATCCGATAGACAGTACCAATCAACCCAATGATGATGATATCTTCAGAACTCCATCTGAAAATCGTAGACAATTTACCGCAGTACAAAGGCGATTATCCGGAATAACGCCTCCTGTTTTGAAGAGTAGGTCCGGATCCGTATCTAATGAGTCTGAATCACATACACCTGCCAAGATTGGAATCCCAATTGCCAAATCAAAGAGAAGAAGATCGCTGGTAGCTCGTGTTAGGAAAACATCTTCTGTTAAAGAAGTAGAGGTTGCAGAGCCTGACGTTATTGAACCTCCAAAACCTGCAAGAATCTCGGTTCCGTCTAGAATTGTAACGAAAGATCGCTCTCCAGAACTTTCAGCGGAGAAACCTGTAACTAACTCTTTCCTTGCAGCTTTAAGAGAGACTGACGCAGAATTTGTAATGGGCCTCGATGAAAGCTCCCTGAAATTAATAAAATACAAGTTGAGAGAGTCATCATCCGATGATAAAGTTAAGACTGAAGATAAACTTCTGCATCTCCCCCTTGCTCCCGTAGACTTAAAGACCAGTATTGAACGCTTGCTGCAATTACCCAGGTCTGTTAATGACAAAGATGCCAAATTGTTTTCGGAGGTATCGCTCGATATTGATAAAATGACCATGGCAGAGTTGTGTAAACCAACCTTACCATTTGGAAGAGTAAGTTCCAACTTTGCATCAGTGAAAGCTGCTCAGGAAACCATTAAAAAAAAGCGTGAGCAGCGCAGCCAAGACCGTTTCACAGCCAGAGAGCAACGTATCTCACTCGTCGAAGTTGCTCGTATCAATGGTACCGCTGAAATTGAGGACGAGGAAGCTGAAGAAGAAGCCAGGAAGAAGCGTAAGCTAAAGGAAATGGAATTGGACGATGATACAACCGTGAGTTCTAGTTTGCAATTGATGATTGCTCCAGATGGTAAGATCAGTTATGATACTGATTCTGCAGTTGTAAGTCGTCACTCAAGACTTGATAATAGCAGTTTGTCAAGAGAAATCTCTAATCCCTTTGAGAACCCAGTAACTTCTTTCACGTATTCGAAACGAAGCCATACAGACAGGTGGAGCGCAGAGGAGGTAGAGCAATTCTATGAGGCTCTCAGTACACTTGGTACCGATTTTTCACTCATAGCGCAAATTTTCCCGTATAGGACAAGAAAGCAGATCAAGCTGAAATTCAATTTAGAGGAGAAGAAATATCCTGAAATTATTGCCGCAGCACTTAAGCGTAAGTTACCTGCAAACTTTAAGGAATATTGTACTGTGTCCAAGAAAGATATTAAGAGTATGGATTTCTACGAAGAACAGTTGAGACAGGTTAGGGTACAGCATGAGACTCATATGGCAGTGATCGAAAAAGAAAGGGAACGTGCTTACAAGGAGGATGCTGAAGCAAGTAGAAGACGTGAAATTGAAATAAGAACTGGGGCTAAACCAATGACCAGAACAGAGAAAATAAAAGAGTTGCGTAAGAACCAACTGGTCGTGGGGTCTATTGATGATGCAAAAAAGAGTAAATAGAGTTGGTTAAATGTATAATTATTAGGTATTATTATTTGAATTAGACATGTGATAACTCCGAGTTGTAGATATCCAATCATGTATTGAGACGATAACTTTAAAATCCAAAGGTCCACGAGTGCAAGATCCTACGAAGTATCAATATGACTGGGGCTCGAAGAAATCATAACCTCGAATCGAACGTTTGATTGGCTTCTGCATAACCATTATTTCAATTTGAAGTTAATACTTTGTACATAACTCCATGACAACTTGCGCATTATAACTCTTGCGAAAAAAAAATAGAGGGATTTTAAATAGTTAAAGCCCGCTTCACCAAGCCATTCGTACTGGGGTATAATTTGCAGCCACGTTGGAAAATTAATCACAAAATGGCTCATCCACAGGTCGGATCGAAAGCTAACAAATATTCACCTCGGGGATAGGGCAATTTTCAACAAAACTAAACAAAACACTAGTTTGGTCACTACCATTTCAGGTTCCTGAATTCCCCCGCAGACGACGGGCTGAATACTACATTGGCGACATTTGCTCCAATTTCTTCTCTTGGTATTGCAAATTGTTCAAAAATAAAACATTGGCGCCATACGTCTGACAGGTGGAGAAACTTTCGGCGTACAATGCGCTTGTAATAAATTAAAGCATTCGCACTCGTTTATCACCATTTTAAGCCCCAGAATGTTTACACTTTTAATGCTTCAAGGGTAATTTCCTTATTCTTTTGGCCGTTGATTCTATTTTCAGCTGCATGAATGAGTATCAAATTTCAAAGAGACGTTGCACTTTGGTCATTCACATCATTAATCACCTCTTGACCGAATAACATTATCTCTGATGTTCAGTTGATTATTATTACTCCCAAAATTTGACTTGTTTATAGTGTGAACCCCAGGAGAAGTGAAATTATTTCAAGCTTCCCGTGTATAGTTGCAAATTAGGATGAATTTCCATGTATCCGCTTTGTAATTCCTGATTATAGCTTTTTATTTTCACACGCATTGCAGTTATCTTGAGATGCGTATTGTATTTGCAGCCGAACAATCAAACATCACAATTGGCATGTTAGGTTAACGACACATGGACAATCGTTTTGTAGGTTAACTGAAAAGTATATAATCCGGTATTCTTCCCAGAATAAAGCTCATCAATTACAAGATTGTATAATGAAATTCAACTTCTATGCTTTGTTGCTGATGGTTACACTTGCCTCTGCCGGGCTTTTGAATCAAGCAGTTCCTCCAAGTCAAGATCCATTCTATACCCCACCCTCAAATCTCGCTAGTAGCTCTCCGGGAGATATTTTGAGATCAAGACCAATTCCAACCCAATTGAGGTCAGTGGTGTTACCACTCAAGGTAAAGAACACTTGGCAATTGTTGGTTAGGTCTACTGATATCAACGGAAACCCAAGTGCAATTGTCACCACTATCATTCAACCATTTAATGCCGACCCTACCAAGTTGGTCAGTTATCAAATTGCTGAAGATGCTGTAGGATCAGATTGTGATATATCGTATGCAATCTCTGTGGGTGCTCCTCCACTTTCCACCATTGTAACAGAGGCAGAAATGATTCTTGTCTCTGCTGCTTTAAATGAAGGATGGTACATTAATGCGCCAGACTATGAGGGTCTCAATGGACAATTTACTGTCGGGGTACAATCTGGACAAGCTACCTTAGATTCGGTGAGAGCTGCCTTGAAATTCTCACAATCAGGTATTGACCCAAATGCTAAAACTGTGTTGTGGGGATATTCCGGGGGATCTATTGCAGCTGGATGGGCAGCTGCATTGCAACCCAACTATGCTCCAGACTTGCTGAACAATTTGATTGGTGCAGCTGTTGGAGGATTCATGGGCAATGTTACCTTGACGGCTGAAGTTGCTGACGGTAGTATCTTTGCTGGCTTAATTCCTCTTGCATTCCATGGATTAGCTAATGCCTATCCGCAATTAGGTCCATATGTTCAAGAGCAATTGTACGATTGGGCAAAATCAAAATATAGCACTGCTGCAACAACATGTACTCTTCCAACTTGTATCAATTTCGTTGGAGCCGAATTCTTTAGTGGACCAGCCAAGTTCTTGAAGAATGGATGGGATTTCATTAGATCTCCGATAGTTTCCGAAGTTATTGCTAATAACACATTGGCACTTACAAATGATGGTAATTTGCCTCAAATTCCAATATTTGTATTCCAAACCAAACATGATGAACTTGTTCCATATGTTGGGGTTCAAAGGATTGTTGATAACTGGTGTAGTTGGGGAATTGGATCTTTGGAATTTGCTCTTGATGATATTGGGGGGCATGTTTCCGAATTCGTTGTTGGTAATCCTGCTGCTTTAGCTTGGGTTAAGAATATTTTCAATGGCGGTCAGCCTGTTCAAGGTTGTGTTACAACTCAAAGAGTTTCGAACATATTTTACCCTGGCGCTTCACTTGATTTAGCATACACGTTGGCTTCAGCAGTTAAAGGAATTATTATTGGATTGGGACCTCAATTCCCAATTCCAATGCCTAATTTTGGACCACTTTTGTAGGGAGTGACATCAGGGATGTGCTCAGGGCTAATTGCCATTCGTTGGTGGTAGCTGATAAAATGATTGGTAAGGTCAATGATTTACCTTAGCTGATAATTGGATATTGATTGGTAAGGTCAATGATTACTTTATAGGTATATGAACTATTATTGCACTTAATAACTGTAATTTGTAAGGGCTATCTATTGAGTGATTTTGTTTCGATAAATCATACGTTACACTCTCATCCCTTCGCTATCACACCACACTCCTCATCCCTCACTATCACACCACATTATCAATCTGCAAACGCGAACCAAAAAATAGTAGTATAAGTATGACAATATATCCAATTACTTTAGAACAATTACAGGTATTTCCATTACCTAGGAATATAGAATTATTACCTGAATCCAATATTTATGAATTCGTTAGAAGTGCTGAGTTACTTAATGGTTATTTGAGGAGTTTATCAACTTATAAAACTTTTAATCAGGAGGTTATTGAATTAGTAGAAACTGTAATAAAAACATACAGTGAAACCGTTGAGTTGATCAAGGATTATGATGATATAACAGAACATATTAAATCTCAATTAAATGAACTTCAGCAACTATATAAAGATTTTACAAACTCACAAGTTAATCAATATCAACTACTAGCGAATAATTATAATCTTGAGTTCTTAATCAAGATCAAATTCAAGAATATCATTGAATTGAACAATAATGAATCATTGGAATTAATAAAACAATTTAACGCTGATTCATCCGAAACTAAATTTGAATCAGATTTGAATAAATTCATAGGTGATTTTAGATCAAGTAGACTGAAATATCATTTACGTAAGGAGAAATTAAATAGATGGAATGAGGAGAGGGTGAGTGGGGCTCTATAGGGAGAATTATGTCTTTAAGTCCATTTGTGAGGACTTCACTTACCGTTTCGACGCCCTTAAATCCATCATAATGGAAACAATAATAATTTCGAAATGATGATTATATATTCCTTAATCCAAACCATCTTCAGGTTCTAAATCCAATTGCCTCAGTCAAGGTCCATTAGATAACGTCCTTAAATCCATTTTATATTTTTGCTCACTTTTGTTACACCAACGGGAATCTGACTTCCAGTCGTCCGAAATCTTTTATTTTTCCCTGTGTTCGGACTAACTCTCCGAGAGTGATCACAATCAACGAAATACTACACAATTGATTGAAATAATGATAAGCAATAGGCTTAAATGTAACGTTGTTTGTACCCCTCTATTGCCGTAGAAATCTCATTCTCAATGAAAAGAATCTCTTTGATTGGCTCTTTTGTGAAAATTGCAAATTGGTTAGAAAAAAAATGTAGGGGGACAAACGGGAAGATAAAAAAAAAATAATCTTTCAATTAAGACCTCTTCTTTTCTTTAAAAAGATGAACACTTTGCAAATGACATTGGGTAAGAGACTTTTCTCTACCAGTACCAGAGCATTTGCTCAAATTAATGGTACAACAGTAAAGAAGACCAGTGGATTCCGTAAGGCTTGGAGATATACCAAAGCAATTACCGTTACTGGTATTCTCGGTGGTACGGGTTTTGTAGGTTATAAGATTTTTCGTGAAGGTAATCCTGCTGATCAAGCCAAACAAGTTCCATTCTTTGAAAATGGTCAAAAGAAGAAAACAATTGTTATCTTAGGTTCTGGTTGGGGTTCTATTTCTTTCTTGAAGAATTTAGATACTTCATTATATAATGTTGTGGTTGTTTCCCCAAGAAACTACTTCTTGTTTACTCCATTGTTACCATCATGTCCAACCGGTACTGTTGAATTAAGATCTATCATTGAACCAGTTAGATCAATCACAAGAAGTGGACCTGCTGAAGTTATCTTTTTAGAAGCTGAAGCAACCAATATTGATTCTGTCAATAATGTTGTAACTATTAAACAATCAACTACTGTTAATTCTGGACATTCTGGAAAGGATACTTCTGCTGCTAAATCTACTGTTTCTGGTTTAGAAGAAATTACAACCACTTTAAATTACGATTATCTTGTTTTCGGTGTTGGTGCACAACCATCTACCTTTGGAATTCCTGGTGTTGCTGAATATTCTACTTTCTTAAAGGAAATCAGTGATTCAGTTGCTATTAGAAAGAGATTAATGGAATGTATTGAAGCTGCTAACATTTTGCCAAAAGGCGATGCCGAAAGAAAGAGATTATTATCTATTGTAGTATGTGGTGGTGGTCCAACTGGTGTTGAAGCCGCTGCTGAATTACAAGATTACATTGATCAAGATTTAAAGAAATGGTTACCTGATCTTGCTGGTGAAGTGAAAGTCACCCTTGTAGAAGCTTTACCAAATGTCTTGAATATGTTCAATAAGA
Organism: Kodamaea derodonti; assembly: GCA_030570035.1. Taxonomy (NCBI): domain Eukaryota; kingdom Fungi; phylum Ascomycota; class Pichiomycetes; order Serinales; family Debaryomycetaceae; genus Kodamaea; species Kodamaea derodonti. The sequence continues at coordinate 149,674 of JAJLUU010000010.1, forward strand.
ATTTGATTGACTACACCAAGGAAGTTTTCCAACAAACCAATATTGATTTAAGAACAAACACCATGGTCAAGAAAGTTACTGATAGAAATGTCCTGGCTCAAGTTAAACTTAAGGATGGTTCTACTGAAAATGTTGAAATCCCATATGGTTTGTTGATTTGGGCAACTGGTAATGCTCCAAGAGATATCACCCGTAATTTAATGTCTCAAGTTGATGCACAAAAGAATGCTAGAAGAGGTTTATTGGTCGATGAAAGATTATTATTGGATGGTACAAACAATATTTTTGCTTTAGGTGATTGTACTTTTACTAAATATGCTCCAACCGCTCAAGTTGCTTTCCAAGAAGGTCAATTTTTAGCTCAACATTTCCAAAAGTTGCATGATATTGAACTCACCAAATACACTTTACTGAACCCAGGTCCAAAAGATAATGTTGAAAGATTATCCAAGAAATTAACCAAATTGGAAGGTAAATTACCAGTGTTTGAATATTCCCATGGTGGTTCTTTAGCTTACATTGGTTCTGAAAGAGCAGTTGCTGATTTAGTTTGGAATGGTTCTTCAAATGTAACCTCTGGTGGTACCATGACTTACTACTTCTGGAGATCTTCTTATATTTATATGTGTCTTTCTGTCAGAAACCAAGTATTGGTATCTTTAGATTGGATTAAGATTTATTTATTTGGAAGAGATATTTCTAAGGAATAATTGCTTAGATAGAATAATACAAGTTACGTGAATTATTTGTAGGTATTTGCGATACAATGGCAGCCACTTCCTCGTAAATGCGTAAGATTTAAATTTTGGTGTACCTACATTGCGAAATTTTGCAGCACTTGTCATGAGCAAGTTCTTCAAATACGAACTCAGGAAGTTCTCTTTACTTAAAGAAGACGGTGCATGGACTCATTTTCCTCAAAGATCAGAACTCCTGGTTCAATTTTATTTATTAACTCTTCACGATGATATAGCAGTTACTGTGTTATGGAGAGGAACAATTCTTGATAAATTTACTATTCATAAACAAGATCATGTATTTTCTATCATAGCAAAATATCCCTCGATCGGATATAAGCAGACGAATGCATTTGGAAAGGTGGTTAAACGATTTCAGTACAGTTTCAATGATGTTGAGATGTACCAGAATTGTCTCGATTGTATGAAACTTGACTTGAAGATTGAAGTAGAGAGTGAGAAAAATCGAAGCCAATTACAAGATCAATCTCAAAATCAAAACATTCCGAATCACCCTAATCAGTTTCATTTACAGAGCAGATCTAATACCCTCCACGAGAAAGTAGGACTTGATAAGCAAGTTCGCTCGCACCCACACCAGGAAAATTCCCCATACAAATCATACGTACCTACCCCACAACCTACTCAGTATCTACACGCATCCGATCCAAATGTCTACATTCCTCAGTTCTCATCCCAATTCCAATATTTGAGTCATTTGCCCAATCAATCACAAATGAGTCAACCCTATTTTTATCCATCTCCCCAGATTATACCGCAATATCCATTTCATGCCTACTCACAGAAGGTATCCGAAACTCTGTCACAGAAAATCACCCATGTACCATCTCAACACACCCATCACTCACAACATGATCAAATTAGACAGATGGATATGTCCCTTCTAACTCCTGACACCAGTATCGATCACTCCCAACCAGTCGAGCCATACAATCTTGCCAATATAACTATAGAAGGGCTTCTTTCCATGGAAGTTAAAGACTTGAAAGGATTGGTCACAGGAATCTTGAAAGATGAAAAGTTCGTAGCTGTAATTAAAAAGTTAGATAAGATAATAAATGAAAAAAACTAGAAAAGCCCAAAAGTGGAGAAATATATTATTTCTATATAATCCTATGATAATCTTCCAGATATTTTGACCCATCTTTTGATTACTAACCCATCATCTAGTTGAACGTCTTCGGCCACCAAAGTGTAGTTGAAGATCCCAGGTAATAACTTGAATTTGACGAACCAGTAGCCAACACAAGATATTATGATATAAACTGCGAGAACAGCATATGAAGGGAAATCTTGGAGTCCTTTAGGATTTGGATTGCTGCTACTGAGTAATGGTGAAAGAAATAAGTAAACGCTGACAATGATACTAATTGCAGCACCTGTTAATGTCGAACGAATTGGTGCCCTAAGATCAGGATATCTACGCCTAATGATGAAAATTCCAGCGGCTGTGAATGCAATAAATACTTGTCCCATGATTCCTTCAGTTTCCACAATGTAACTATAAATGTCTCCCGATGGTGCAATTATAATAACTAGCGTGGTAAGGAAAACACTAAGTAAGATGGCTCTTAATGGAGCTCCAAATGGTTTATTTGATGACATGAATTCTGAAAAAGGTAAGTATCCCTCGCGGAAAACTTCTTGACTTACCCGTGAAATGGTGTACAATACAACGAAGATATTCCCACCAGCACATAATGCCACTGCAAGAGTGAGAAATTGTTTACCAATTCTATGACCAAGAACTCTTTCAAATAAAATTGAACCAGCCAACATGCTACTATTTGCCAATTCATCCAGAGGAATGACAGTCAAATAGGCCAAGTTTGTGAATATATATGTAATTAATGCAATTAATAATGATACAGGACCTGCAATCTTGAATGTAAGAACTGGATCTTTGACTTCGTTGGATACGGTATGAACAGATGACCATCCACCAAATGCAAAACTACATTTGATAACTGCACTCGCAAAGCTTGCTGATGACACCTTGGTTCTAACAAGGAAGAATTCATCCCAATGTAATTGCAGATCAATCTTGGTAATTGTGGCAGGGAAAAATACAACGTAGAATCCAATCAGTGTCATTACGACCATGAGAGCAATTTTCAAACCACCGATCACATTTTGAATACGTACACCATGAGTTACACTCGTTCCATGAACAATAGCAACTGCAAACAAGAATAACAAACCTGTTGCTCTAATATTGAAATCGGTTGTTTCAACTCCAATAGAATGTAATAAATATTCACCAAAAACAAGACAATTGGAGATGTTGAAGCCTAAGAGAACTGATTGAACCAGATATGATACAGTTGCCATTAACTTTGGCTTCTCATAAATGAATTCCAAGAATACTTTGATTCCACCACTTCTAGGTACCAATGATCCCATTTCTAAGAATACATACAATCCACTGAATGAAATACCTGCTGCAACAAACCATGCTAAAAAGAATATGAACAGTGATCGACCACAATCATCGTATACACTACCAGCTATACTGAAAATACCACTACCCAAGATTCTTGAAATGAAAAGCACAATTGTGGAAAAAAGACCTAAATGACGGCCCTGTGGTACATCTTCCAAATCTAGCAAATATGAAACTGTTCCTGTTGCTCCGTATGGAGTTTCTCGTATTGAAGTGTTACTATCTGAACTATATTTCCTTTCTGGTTGTATGGTAACATCGATATCTCCCTTCTTAACTAGTGAATCCCCCATTTTGAATATTCTATAAATATGTTAATGATCTATAATTCTAATTATCAGCTTTTATACTCTGCGATGTCGAATAGGTGGAATTGTATTTGTAATGATGAAAACAGTGGTTGCATCCTACGGATGTGGCGATCTAAGATAAGAAGTCACGTGCAATCAAAGTGTGTAATCCACAATGCAATCTCATACATTATTAAGCGCCGACGATGTCAAAGTTAACAATGATTTGCACACCTAACAATTATTAACATGGTGATTAATAATACCGTGTGGTTATGTGCATCATGGGCGTAGGTAGAAAGCGTTCCTCCTATTTAATTTTGAATTATGCTTCACCAGTATATTGATGAAGGATGTCCACAATGCTCGCCCCATTTTTAATTCACTCACAAGTGGCCCCTACGATCTACAATTAATGACCAAAAACTACCATGCAAATTAAGGATAGTAAAGAGAAAAAGTAGTAACTGTACAAATTTGTACTCAATGAAATGAATATATGTCAATGCTTTCACGAGTTTACTTTGCAGCCAGTTCGAGATTCTTTTTCTTGACAAACGCTTCTTTGGCAGTTTGAATCAAAGTGTCTAATTCACCACTGTTCTCACACATACTATAGAATAAAGAATTCTTATCGGTTATCAAAATGTATGGATTTTCATATTCAACAACTCTACCAGCATCCATAACCAAAATCTTATCATAATCAATAATAGTTCTCAATCTGTGAGCAATGGTTAAGATGGTTGAACTGGAGAACTCATCTCTGATTGTCTGTTGAATAGATGCATCAGACTTGTAATCGATAGAACTAGTTGCTTCATCGAGGAGAATAACCTTAGGATTCTTTAATAACGAACGGGCAAGACAAACTAATTGTCTTTCTCCTTGAGACAAATTACCACCACCTTCAGAAATACTTGCTTCTAAATTGTAGAACTTATTCTGGTTTTCACCAGTTGTAGTGGCTTCTGGAGTCTCATTCTTACCAATCAAATTCACTCTCTTCAAAGCTTCGAAAATTTCAGCATTTGTGTATTCGGTAAATGGATCCAAATTGGTTCTAATGGTACCTGAGAATAATGTAGGATCTTGAGGAATGATGGTAATAGCTTGACGTAAGTTTCTCAAACCAATTTTTGTGATATCAATTCCATCAATCCAAATTGAACCTGTTTCAGGATCCAAGAATCTAAAGAAGGCGGTAATGATGGTAGATTTACCAGCACCAGTACGACCAACAATACCAATCTTGTTATTTGCTTCAACATCGAAACTGACATTCTTGATAACTCTTGGTAATTCAGGAGCATATCTCAATGATACATCCCTAACAGAAATAACACCACGTTCAGGCCATGATGCAGGTGGTTCGGTTTCTGGAATTTCATATGGTGGTTCTTGTTCAACTTCCAAGTATTCTTGCAATCTTTCGACAGAGTTCATGTTCATTTCAACGATAGCATACAAACGAACAATCCAAAGTGCACTCTCAGAGAATGCAATGGCGTAAGATAAAGATAAACCAGCTAAACCTGCATCAATCTTACCCACAGAAAGAAGTACGAAAATACCAGCAAACAACATAACCATGGACCCAACAGTATCAATACGGAAAGCTAACCATCTGTTAGCAACCCATAAGTAGAAGAAAGGTCTGTTATTATTGTCAATGGCGTTCAAATTTTGTTTCATGAATCTACCTTCAACACCGTATGCTCTGATTGTGGCCACACCAGTCAATGATTCCGAGAAATGCTGATGGATTGGTGACTTGGTAATGGATTCGTATCTCTTTAATTCTCTAGAAAGAGTAATATAGAATGCACCAATCAAATAGTAAAAGAAGGAAACAATAAATGCAAATACCAAAAATCCAGGAGTAATAAGGGTAATCAAAATCAAAGTAGAAACAGCTTGAACAACAAAGATAAATACACCTTCAGCAGGAGGAGTGATTTCTTGATCAATGGATTCAATATCCTTGGAAAATCTGTTCATTATACGTCCCAATGGGGTTTTGTCAAAGAATCTCAATCTAGCTCTTAAAATGTTGGTTAAGACATCTTTGAAAATTGTGTTGGAAGCTTTAATACCGGCAAAGAAAGTAACAAGAAGTCTACTTGTTGCACAAATAGCGTAGAAAAGACCAATTGCAGCATACACCCAAATGTAGTACATTGTTCCATGTGCCTCTTTATAGGCATCTAATGTAGCAAAGGCGGATCCGACAAAAGAGTATCCACCAAAGAAAGTGCGGACGATTGGAGTGTTAAATTGAGTTTTCGAGTAAATAGAACTGACAGTTGCCATACTGGCTTGGAGTCCAGCAACGCTACCTTCACTAGCTAAGGACCAGGTTCTTAACCACCAGGATTGGAACAAGTACACACCTTGAGAAATTAAGAATGAAGAAAAGATAACAATCCAGGTTGCATATCCACCCAAGTACTTGGCATAACCAACATAAACCAGGAATCCTACAACACCTTCGGCTTTTTCTTCTTCTTCAACTAATTTACCAGTGGTCTTCTTCTTATCATCAACGTTGTCTTCATCACTAATGGCCTTCAATTTCAGTTCGATTATATCAGCCTTAGACTTAGATTCGGCGTTTCTTTCTTCTAAAGTTTGCAAGTTGGTTGAGGATTGAGAACGGGAACTCATAACAGAACTTTTGACCAAGTCGTCATCACCAAGTTCACCATTAGATAACATATCAGATGGGCTACCTTGAGCCTTGACTCTACCGTTCTCCATTACAATAATCCATTCAGCTTCTTGGACAGTCAAGGCAACATTATGGGAAACCAAAATACAAGTTCTTCCTTCCATTAATGGACCAGAAATACAATTTTCATAGATCCATAAGGCAGTATGGGAGTCAACAGCAGATAAACAATCATCTAAAATGACATGCCTAGAGTTAGAGTACAAAGCTCTAGCTAATGAGACTCTTTGTTTTTGACCTCCAGATAAAGTAATACCCTTTTCACCAACTTCAGTAGCATCTCCAGCACTTAAAATTTCGAAATCACGAGACAATCCACAAGCTTGCACAACTTTGTCGTAACGTTCTTGGTTGAAAGGAGCGGCAAAAGTGATATTACTTCTGATACTGTCGTTCAACAACCAAGCAGTTTGAGCACAGTAGGCAACAGATTCAGTTAATCCAGTTTGAGGGTCAACAATTAATTCATCCTTTGGAATAGCACCAGGTAAAAATACACCACCACTAGTCAAGTCCATTTCTCCCAAAAGGGCCAATAACAAGGATGTTTTACCTGAACCAGTAGGACCAATAATAACGTTTAATTTTCCATCTTTGAAGGCAATGTTCAAGTCTCTCAACTTGAAATTGCTCTTAGAATTGGCATCCCAAGAGAATGAAGCATTTTCAAAACCAATGTATGGGGAGTTTGGACCAGGGAGTTGGGCCAATTGATCGTACTTCGAAGTCTCGCTTTCTTCCAAGAAGTCAGCAACTCTATCCAAAGATACCTTAGATTGAATTACGTAAGAAGTCATATCAGACAATTGATCCAATGGAGCTCTCAATAATGTGAACAAAGATAAAGCTGTAAAAGCAATTGGAGCAGTCAATGGCTTGCCATCAATGATGGTGTAACAATAAAATGAAATTAAAGTGATCAAAGTTGGAGTGATAAACCAAACCAATCCACCAAGTGACCAAACAGCCATTCTATATCTCAAGTAGTTCAATTCAGTTTCTCTGATTTGCATAACGTTCTTGAAGAATTGGTCTTCCCAAGCAAAAAACTTAATGATTCTGATACTGGAGAAAGTTTCAGTTAACTTTTGGATTCTCTTATCGGTGTAGGCCAACATATCCTTTTGTAAGCTACCAACCCAATTTGCAAGGCAATAGTTCAAAGGTAACATTGCAATAATGGAGAACGAACCAACTAATGCAGACCATCCTAATAATCTATATAATAATGTGACACAAATACCAATCATTAATACAGATGCAAGGAAGAAATGCAAGTAACCACAAATTTCAGATACTTTAAAAGCATCAATAGCCATCAAATTGATAATGGCACCTAATTCTGCGGTTCCTTTCTTTCCTTCCTTTTTGGTAGATGATTCATCTTCTTCATCTTTCTTTTCAGCTTCTTCAGCTTCAGCGACAGTGATCTTTCTTCTCAAGGCTTTGGCATAAACTTCAGCAATAAGAATAGATCTCATTCTAATACAAACTCTTCTACCCAAGAATAATGAACAACCAGAGCATAAAGAACCAACGACTTTAAACAAAGGCATCATTACAATATATGTCCAAGCCATTGATTTTGGAGAACCTTGAGGGTCTTGAACATATTCTAAGATTTTTTGCAATAATACAGAAGGTGCAAATACAATAATGGAATCTAAAACAGCCCAGAAAGCTTGGATTCCAAACAAAACTTTGAAATGAGTAAATAATTTGTAGGTGAATTTCAATTTAGACTTGGAAGCTTCAAAACCTTTAACAACACGTAAAGCATAATCATCTTCTCTCAACCCCCAAATATCATCTTTGGTTAAAGGAGTCTTCCAAGCTTTCCAAACAAGTTTGTCAATCCAAGCATAAGTTACAAATGCAAAAATACTTGAAACATTTTCTGGGGATGGTACAACACCATCACTGGTTATATAAAGTTGAGTTGGCTTGTCACCTGCCTTCGTGATGAAGTTTAAGTAAAGCAAGACAAAGGAGGTAAGGAATTCGGCAATATAGTATTGACGGACTATCGAGTGTTTAATATGTCCAGCAAGAATTGCAGATCTAAATGTTAATACTGCTGGGAAAAAGTTGAAAAAGTAAATAGCTGTGGAGTGTATCCATAAACTTGGTAAACGGACATTGACCTTTTTTAAATTAGAGACTCTAATAGAGACAATAATGAAAACGTATAACCAATAAGCAGTCTTAATGTAAGGAACAATTGAATGGTGGCTGAATTCTTTAATTAAATCCTTGACAATGAAAAGTGATACTGAAAGTGCTAATTGTAAGATAACAAGCGCAAATTCAAAAGTAACTGCAAATCTTTGGATTGGAGTTTTGTAAATCATTTGTACCTTTCCATGAGGAGTACCATCCTCATTTCTTTCGGATAATCTTGATAAATCGAAATGACGTTCTTTTAAAGTGGCTTTATCGGTGGTTTGACTAACTGATCCATACGCGTCGGTATTGGCTAAGAGCGGACGGTCTTCATCATTCTCTGGTAATTTAACCGCTTTACTCTTCAAATATGACTTCAAACTCTTGAAAAAGAGGATGGAGAATGAAACTGAACCAATAATAATTGGTGGATATAATGATATAGTATATCTTGCACATGGAGTGACATCGTCATAATCCCAAAACGAACAGTTCTGAGAGGACATCAGGTTTAGCAGCATAGTTCTAATCAGCTATAATTGCTTGGGTTCCCGATGATTTATCTTAGAAGAGAAGGAAAGGAAAAAAAACTATAATTGAAAACTATTAATATTTAAGAACATCATTGTGTGATATTATAATGAGTAATTTGCAATGCAGCTTACGTAAGAAAAGAACTACGGGTTTTACGAAGAAAGTAAAGTAAAACGCTTTCGGCAATTGGTCCCTTTCCCCTCCCTTATCTCATGGAATTTAGTCCCCTTGAAAAGTTAACCGTGCATGGTGCGGCACTTTGATAGGCAAAAAAAGTCAATTCCTTCTACAAGGTGAAGTTCACCTTGCATAGCATAGCATTGTTGCACCGAAATATCATTAGAGACGGACTTTAACCATCTTAATTAGTCGATTCCTTGTGCCTTGAAAATTTTCATAGAAGATTTCTCGATTGTGCAGCGTTTCTTAATCGCGGTTTTGACGGTTATTCAGGCGGACCAAAAGCAAATTGAGTCATATTGTTATGATCACTCATATGATAGAATCATGGTAACAATGTCATACAATTTGCCGGTAACGGCAATATTTCCAATCCTGCCGTGAAGCTCTTCAGAAAATAATGCACTTAAAAATATAAAATGGATGCAAAAATGAAATTGCCTTGCGCGAGCGACTTTTGTCGAGGGTTTGGCATTGTCACAAAGTGGTGTCAATTGCATAGTGGTAGGGTTTTAGCTTGGGCCAGGTGATTTAGAGACTATTTTGGGGGAGACGTTTTGGGGGAGACGAAAGAAGTAGAAATGCATGTCAATCAAGAAGCATCTCATGTAGTTCAAATAACCGTGATACAATATTCTAACCAGGAGTTCAATCTTACATATTATCATTTTTACGTTTTATTTTACCAAAATTACACTAATTACACTAATCAGAAGTCTTTTGGGTACCTCTCAATAACCCAGTTCTTCTAGCGGCAATCAAACCAGCCTTTTGACCGGCAACGGCACCTCTAGAAATAGTAGAAGCCTTACCAATATGTTGATGGTTACCACCACCATGAGGGTGATCAACTGGATTCATAGCCACACCTCTAGTCTTAGGCCATGAGTGTCTCTTTACCTTGTACTTGTGGAATGCTCTACCAGCCTTCAATAATGGTTTATCAATTCTACCACCACCGGCAACAACACCGATAACACCTCTGGCATCTGAAGATAAAACCTTCTTAGCACCAGATGGTAACTTGACTCTGGTCTTGTTTTCGTCTGGGTTGTGTCCGATAATGATAACATAGTTACCAGAAGTTCTACCTAAAGCACCTCTGTCACCTGGCTTTTCTTCAACGTTAGAAACGATGGTACCTTCTGGGCATACACCTAAAGGTAAAATGTTACCAACATTTAAAGATGCTTTCTTACCAGCAGCAATGAATTGTCCGGTGTAAACACCTTCATTGGCAATGAAAGTTTCTTCTCTTAACTTGTACTTGTATGGATCACGGAATACGATCTTAGCTAATGGAGCACCACGACCTGGGTCATGGATGATAGCTTTTACTACACCACGAATATATCCATGACGTTCAGCATAATCTAAGGTTCTTAATTTGGCGGCACCCTTTCTCAATCTGGTGTTAGCAGTGAAAATGGACCCAGCACCCTTTCTTTGATTACGAATGACTCTACCCATATTGTTATACTAGAGTTGGTAAGCCTTAAGATTTTCAACTAATCGTTTTTTTTCGATCGTTGCACCAAAGCGGATGAAAAATTTTCATAATAACCGGGATTGATCACGTGTGTGCAGTTAGGGTAAATAATTCGATATATTTTGCAATCGCTGGGGTTCGAATTGGTATAGTGTTTGGGGACATTTCACAAATATGTAAGGTGCTTATGTGATGGTGAGTAGAACTCGGTGTCGCTGGGGTTGTTATTTTACGCAAACATTTAATTTAAGTTGGTTTGCTCATTTTGATAAAGACTTAAAGTCTTATGTCTGTACTACGCATAACCCTCAATGTCAATGCATAGCGCACTCAACGACTTCACTTCAATTGTTCAGCTCATTCCATCGATTACTACATTCAATTCATTTCTACACTCATATACATGCACATCAATTAAGAGGTCCATACTTCAAATTTCATTAGAATATTGGTAATAACAGATATCAATGCAAGCATATCAATAAATCATCACAATGCTATCATTAAATCTCACATTTTAGGCAACAACGTCATCTACCTTTTTTTCTTCAACTTCAACCTTTTCTTCTTTTTCTTCGTCAACCTTTTCAGTCTTTTCAGTCTTTTCCTTTGGAGCACGCTTACCCTTTGCGGCGCCAGGTATTCTTGCATCGACGGCAAAATCAACGATGATCTCTCTACCATTGACATCTTGCCCATTGAATTCAGCTACAACCTTTTTTTGAGTTTCTTCGTCGGCAAATTTAACAAAGGCAATACCTTTGTTTAAAACTTGCCTTCTTGTACCTTCAGTACCTTGTTTGAAATGAACTCTTTTAGTTGGAATATGGATCCATTTTGGATTGTATTCCTTGAAGATTGTATTTAAATCCTTTACCTTTATCTTGTAGTCCAAGTTGGTTACAAAAACGGTATCTTGTGAAGGAGTACCGTCTGGAACCTTAACCCCGGATTCTTCATTAACCACCTTCTCCTTTTTTGGCTTTTCCTCTTTTTCTTTCAATTCTCTCTTTGCTTTTCTTTCAGCAAGGAGACTAGCCTTTTTAGCTTTATATTCCTCGACTTTAACCTTCTTTTCTTCTTCAGTTAAAGGAGGAACAGCTTTTCTCATGGAGATTGCTCTGTTGTGTAATTTGTAACCGCTGAACTTTTCAACAACTTTATCGGCATCATCTTTTGAATTGAACTGAGCGAATGCAAATCCTAAATATTTTTTGAATTCTTTATCAGTTTCTTTGTGAATGATCAGAAATGGAATTTCGATATCGACCCTATTTGTTAGTATTGTCGTTAAAAGGTAACAATTCAATGCTTCTTGGGTTATGTGAGCTCGAATTGATTTGACACCCGATCAACTCATTCCAATCAATTGATTCTATTTCATACGTACAATTTATAATCAACAAACAATTCTTCCAATTCTTCCTTAGTTGTCTTATAGTGTACATTACCAACGTAAATTCTTTCTTCAATAACAGGCTTGGTGGGGATTGATTCGGTAGACATGATTTTCAGATTCTTTAATAGAACGATTACTTAGAGTATAAAAACTTTTTGTATGGGGATAATTGGAAATTTGGAGATCACTACTTTATATACACACAATTGGAGATTATAGACTTATGTAATCATATTTATTTGCCACCACAATTAAGTATAACAAAAATGATACGACTTCAGATAATGTTGTAGATTTCAAGTTACCAGGATTATAATGTATTATATATTTAACCTAACATTCTTCGATTACGATACGAGGTTATTATGTGGGGGGATGCCCCCCATACGGCAAAAAAAGATATGGAGTGAATTTCTCGTAAATCAAATAACAACTAAACACTTAAATATCGAGATATTTCGAGAATGATTCCTTCTAAGTATATAGAACCTTAACAAAGTATTCTCGTTTAGCTTGGATCTACTTAAGCCTTGAAGTTTTATTATTTTACTTGAAATCAAATCGACCGTTGATTTAACTCGTTCAATGTACGAATTTTGGCCAGGCGAAAAATCTCAGAGCATTATTTTCAGCTCCACATTTCGAAAATTTACGAAAATCAGGGTTAAAGCCAAAAATGTTTGAAATTGGGAGTTGGCGCTAATAAAATGTATTCGTGAGATTGTTTGGATATGTATAGGCATGGTGGATGGCTTCGATGAGGAAGATACTTCGTTTTCAACGATAGGGATTGTGACACCAGAATCAAAGTAGAGTGAGGGCTAGGTTTGGCAAGTTATTGTAGCTGATGACGCGAATCTAGAACTCATTAGAAGAGGGAAAATGTAGTTGAGCCTCTCAGATCATGGGCTACTATAGTCTAGAAGTGGTACATATAATCTTGAGCAATTGGAAGGAAACCCATTTGTAAATAATACACCAAAGAAGTCGGTGCTCAAGACAAGAATTTACAAGACATTCCAAGTAATAAGACGGTGCTCATGAGATATACATGCAAAGTCTGGAGTTCATAACGAAATAAAACAACTTAAGCTTTATGGGATCATGGTCCTCACAATGACTCAATATCTCTTGATTATTCGTAAACACATTTCACCCCAATCGGAGAAAAATTTACATTATTTATATATTTTGATTTATTATACCTTTTGCAACAACTCTAAAACATATTCCGCTACACTTATGAATGGTAACGCTATATCAACCAAAAGCTCATATGATGAACTACCCGAAAGTTGTAATTTCTAGTCTCATTAACCTCACATTCTACATTATTTTTCTTTTGAATAACTTCCTACATTCTTTTCTTTTTGTTTCTTATTATAGGAATACAAAATGCTTTCAAACCTATGCTTGATGAAATGAAGTTTTGTTATGAATAGTGATCTAAATTATTGTAATCTGTAAAATAATCTTGGAGCAACACAATCATTGATAACATGTTGTAAGTGGAAGAATTCTTCAACACAATCTTCTTTATAATGTTTATCAGCATAACCTTCTTCTTGTTGTTCTGCAGTAACTCTTTCAATACATTCATGGAAATGATGGTTCAATGGTTTAGCAGCTTCGGTTTCAATACATTCTTTACGTAAGGTTTCCAAAGGATCTTCAGGTTCATCGTCATCGTCATCGTCATCGTCATCTTCATCATCTTCATCTTCATCTTCTTCTTCTTCATCGTCATCATTAGAAATATCTTTTGTTGCTTCTTCAACATCTTCAACTTCTTCAACTGTAACTGGCTTGATTTGTTAGTAATTACTTCAATTTTGAATAAAATCATTCTTCTATTTACACACCTCTTCAGCATAGGCAGCTGGTACAACAGCTTCTATTAAATCCCTTAAGAATGACATTGTAGTTTATGTATTGCTTATGTATGTCAATGAACAGTTATCCACTAAATTTTGGTTCGTTTTTTTCAGCTTTAAAGTCAATATTTTCATTGGCTGAGAAGGTGAAGATATGCAGGACATTCGAGGTATAGATGAAAGGGAGGTTTTGGAGGCTACCTGATTGTATACGAGAGATGATACTGCTTATCAACATTAGTTAAGATCGAGCGAATAATTTGTGAATGTGGAGCCACATTAAACAGAGACTATCAGACTCGAGATATAGTATGAAATTGAATTAATATCTCAGTATCAATAATAAGGCAAGTTGACTAAACTCTCTAAATTTATCACATATGCAGCTTATATTTTGGTAATTTTTGCAAGATTTTGAATAAAATTAATGAAGTAGAGAATAGAAATTGCAAAAATGCTTTCGAATACTGACAGCTTAATATCCTCAACAGCTCAATCATCGTCGATTAATATCAGCTATACAAACCTCAATTGTGGCAGACTATTTACCAATTGCTTATTTTTGGTGTGAATAGTTTTAGTTAGTTATGGTTAGCATAAATATTACTCAAAACACTACACCAAGAATACACATATAAAGTCTGTAGCAGGCACCATGTTGACGTGATGTCTAGTCTTTCAAGATTTGCAGTACTTGAGGATCAGCTCATATGGCCATTTTTTATTTTTGAACAAACCAGGAAACATTAGAGATAAATACGTAGGAATACCACCAAACACCCTACCCGCCAAATACTGTTACGGCTTACAGCTATTGAGTCGCTCATTATGAGTCACAAACATTGAATCAAAGTGGGGTGACTCGTATCACGAATCGTTGGATCATTATTCTTATACTCACAAACTCCTTTCAATCACCTCTAGCTAGAAGCCAAGTTTTCAGAAAGGATGGACTTCTAAAGCCTCCTGAGTCAATGAATATAGTGCATAATATCTAAAGGTATTCACTGGACAGCTCCTTTGAATCGGGTGATCATGCTTTCGTGGTGGATACGTTTACTCCATTTCGGTACAATTTTGCAGCCACAGAAAAATGATATCATTTTTTAATAGCGACAAGAAAGCCTTCATGCAAATCAATAGTCCCTCAGTGGTTGTGTCTTTTCGACTACAGGGATCGGTAAAGTTTTTTATGTTAATCGGATTGCATCAGAGTTTTAGGTTTATAATTGGTTACCGAAAACAAATGGTTATGAAAAGGTTTTTTAGATGGCCATGAGTCTATTTGTTGACCCTGACAGAATTTGTCACTTTCAATTCTGTTGCCCTTAGAGCCGCTACTATACAATAACTATCGCTGGTTCCTTATGAAGTTGTAGGTACTGTTTTAAATTAAAATTTTTACTTCTCGTAAATCTACGATCTCACACTTTGTATCCTTTTATATTAATATCTATTTAGAAACATTGGAGTCCAAAGCCTTGGCCTTCTTGGCAGCCTTATCTTGAGCCTTAGCACCCATGATACCACCACCCCAGTGTCTTCTGGAGTCTTCGTATTTTTCGATGAAGTTAGCGTTGATGGTAGAAACCAACTTGGCTAATTCAGCTTCATCACCGGCATGGACTTCAGTCAATGCAGCGACAGATGAGGTCTTCTTGTGGACTAAAGTTCCTAATCTGGCCTTACCCTTCACAATAGCGTATGGGACACCCATCTTCTTACATAAAGCTGGTAAGAAAACAACTAATTCAATTGGGTCAACATCGTTAGAGATTAATACTAACTTGGCCTTCTTGTTTTCAATTAAGGAAACAACATGGTTTAAACCGTATTTGACAACAACTGGCTTTGGAGAAACATCCTTGGCGGACTTTCCTTCAGCAATAGCGGCAGCTTCCTTGGTTAATCTTTCCTTCTTTTCTTCGTCAGTTTCTGGCTTGTACTTGTTGAACAATTTGAAAGCTTGGGTGGCGGTGTTCTTGTCCAAGGTGGTTTGGAATTGGGCAATAGATGGAGGAACCTTCAATCTCAAAGACAAGATCTTCTTTTGTCTTTGTAATCTAACGTATTCTGGCCATTTAACGTATCTACCTAAGTTTCTCTTTGGTTGAACAGCTTGTCCAATACCATAGTTCTTCTTGGTTTGTTCGAATAATGGGTTGGTGTTAGTCTCAGTCTTAGCTGACTTGTTAGCTAATGGTGCTGGAGCAACCTTCTTTCCTGGAGCCATATTTGTAGATGATTCTAAAAGATACTTGATGTGAAAAAATTTATTGGTATAGTGATGGCACACTATTGAGAATTCATTATTGATGTTTGGATTAAAATATTTAAGGGCTGGTGCCCTGGAAAATCTATCAAATCACGTGATTAAAAATGGTTGAATGGGCAGGTTTACCAAAGGAGAATAATTACCATCTTCAGAATTTTTCCAAAAAAGGAGAAAATTCGCGTGTGTGTGAATTCGCGGGACGAGTCGGATATCTCCGATAGATAGTTGCGAGGTGGAGAGGGACACGACGTCATGCACCTACAGGTATGAATAATAAGTAACTACTATTGATGCAACAAGTTAACCTTGCGAAGAATTGAAAAAGAGCCCTATTAACTCTACTGAGGGGAAGCTTAGCTCATCCATTTTTGTGAGCACCAACCAACCACAACGTACTGTGTTCTTGTAACTCCGGAATTTGGGGCCAAACCATTTTCTAAAACCTTCCCACCTTCTAAAATGCCTACGGGTTTAATAGTCTTGGAACCGGTCCAAGGAACATGTCCCCCTTTTTGACGAACAATCGAATTTGTACAATTGAATTTGTGATGTGAATTAATGTAGGAATCCCCATTGATAGATGGACTTGGGGAAGGGTCCGAACGTGGTTCTAAAATGACGCTACTCCACAATTTATCTCTTGATATGCCTGATATGCGAAATAAGTTATGCTTATAATGGAATTGTTTCAAATTCGGTTTTTGAGTAATCATGTAATTAAGTTCCTGAACATCGCTTGTATTTGGTAACGTATGAGAAGATATTCTGGCGTTGTAGTCCATAGCATAAAGACGAAGGAAATTTGAATTAATCCTTTGATCCCTGTTCTTGAATGAACGACGAGAAACTAACTTTGCTAATTCATCTGCAGAATCATCACAAAGTGATTTCGTTTCTTTGAACGTTGTTAACTCGCGTGGGGTATTATCTATTGGAGAATTATTGATGAATTTCCTTGTTTGTGGAACTACATCATTAGTCATACGAGGGGTTAAGGAGTACAAGTATAACCAACTTGACATTTTCCAGCCCTTAAGTTTTGTAGTTAAATTTGAAGTGTAAGGAATTGCTTCGGATTTGGATGGTGCTAGAAGGATATTCAAGCCTTCTGTCGATTTATTATTAGCTTGACTAAACTCCGAATGTATAGTTGCAGAACTGACCGAAGTAATTGGCAGTGATAAAACAACTAATGGAGGTGGAGAAAATCTTGACGATGATTCCAAAGATGGAATGGATATCGAAGACTTTGATATTGAATCTCTATTCGTATAAACAGTAACTCTATTTGATGTAAATGAAGAAATGACTGGAATTGTTCTGAAATTCCTTTTATTATGACTCAAAGGTGAAAGATCATTTTCTAAAGAAACAGATCGTAAATCAACAAATGACTTTCTTGTAGATCTGTGTGTTGAACCTCTTCGTATGGGAATACTTTGAGTTGGGACTTTCTTGAAGTCGAAGCTTTTGTGTGTATATTCTTTAACATCTAATTTGGTGTAGTCCAACTTGGTATCTTTACTATCTAGCTTTGTAATCTCACTATCCAACTTATAATTCGATTCCTCGGGGAATAGAGGAGTCGTATAACTCCTACCTTTACTTGGAAATGAAAAGTCTAGACTACTACTATTATCAACAATACTATCACAAGAATCGTCATCATCTGACTCATTGAATTGAGTTAAATCATAGGGTACATACTGATCACTTAATGGTGCAGTATTATTATACACTTTCTGATGATAAACTGGCGATGGTGGTGTTTCGTACACAACGCTATCTAAATGAATCGCCATTAATAATATACAATTTTATGTGATCCTCTATTTTATATATATACTTAGCGCAACTCGGAAGACGAATCCACTTGCAACCGCGATTAAAGATAACGAAAAAAAAGAAACAAGGTGGCAGTGACCCAAACATCAACAATTAAGATTTCGAATGCGTTGGTCATTATTCATCAAATCTGGGGACCTAGAAAGAATGATCCTCGGGGTACATGATGACGATTTGTAGAATTGACATGACTTGTGATTCGAGGAAATATCTTCCAAGACCAGACGGGAACATTTCTTCCTAATAACTGAGAGGCATTTTTTATACTTTTGTACACCTATTGGCAATGCTTCTCTACCTAATTTGGTTGTTAGGTGCGATGTTTCTATAGTCTATCGTGTGAAGGGAGATTTGGCTACCCAAGGTTGACATAGTTAGATGCAGGTGCGACAAACCTCAAAGAGCGATTATGGTTTCATAGAAGATAATAATTACAGTCGAAGATTAGTATAGACAATACCAATTGGATAATTGGCACGGAAATATTTTATTACTGTATACGTTTCATGTCTTTTTGTAGTTCTCGCTTAAAGAATTTGTTTGTACTTCAAACTTGAACGGAATTGATTGTACTTCGTTTGTACTCCGAAACTTCATTCACACGGCATCGCCTATAACATTTCTTTTCTATGACAGCTTCTATTTTGAGACGGTCTCTAATTCAATACCCCGATCTTCCACAGCAATGTATCCATTTTCACCAGGTATGATCTGTTTGACTCTACCCCAAACAGTTGGAATACTATAAAATTCTTTGAATGCAGCATCAATATTCTCAAGTTCAACTCCTTTTGTTTCAGGATAAAATACAAGTACAACTGCAACAGACATTAAACAACTCCCCGCAGGAAAAAGATACATTTTCCATCCAATACGATCTTGCAAAATCGGAGTAAGTTGCCCCACAATATAATTCGCTAACCAATTAGATGCGGTTGAAAGTGAAACGCCCTTGGATCTAACTGCCAATGGATATACTTCCGGCGGAATTAAAAATCCAATAGGCCCCCAGCTATATCCAAACCCAGCATTATAAATCACTACTAATAGTGCAACCAAAGCGGGCGTGAATTCTTTATCTAAATACATCACCCATGCAATCAGTAATAATGCAACACACATTAAACTTCCACCACTAACCAAAATTGGTTTTCTACCCCATTTATCAACCAAAAACCATGGTGGAATCGTACTCAAAAGATAAACTATGGAATTAATACCAGTCATAAGTAATGCATTGGAATCTGTAAAGCCAGCTTGTTCAAATACCATAGGTGCGTAATATGAAATGATATTAATCCCATTGAATTGTGCAAATGCCAATGCGCTACATGCAATAAAAACTCTTCTGGTATAATGTGTCAACATGTGTTTCCACAGTCTCTGATTCTTTGGAATTAAGATTCTCTCTTCAAGAATTGAATTCTTAATCATAAAAAACTCAGTTTGTGCTTTTAATGGATCTTTATCGGAATCATATAATAATGCCAAAACATTAAACCCTTTTTGATCTTCATTTACATCTAGTAACCATCTTGGTGATTCAACTATAAAGAATCCTCCTAAAAATAAAACCAATGCAATTACAACTTGAATAAATAATGGTAATCTCCAAGACAAATTTGCAACAAATGATCTTGGTTCTGTACGAGCATCACCAATATCTTGAATGAAATAACATGCATAATCCACCCAAACACTAAGTGCATATCCTACTATATTACCTGTAAATTCCCCACAAACCAATTTTCCACGTTCTTCACTAGGAGATATTTCGCATTGGTACGATGGAACCATTGTAGATAGAATACCTACCCCAATTCCTGAAATTATTCTACCTCCTCCAAACCACCAGAGATTGGTTGAGAAAGTTTGCAATAGTCCACCAACCATAAACACAACCGTTCCAAATAAAATGGTTCTTTTACGGCCCCAAATTTCCAGAAACTTGGATACACACAATGAACTTATCATGGCCCCAATTTCCAAAACTGAAATCACTATACCAATAGAAGTTGGACTGGGTGTATTGAAATATTTAATGAATGTGACAAAGGTCAATATTCCAGAACATACACCTTGTTCATATCCAAATAAAGATACAAAAAATGAAACAAACGCAGATGTAAAATAGACTAATCTAGTACCTTTGAAGTTTAGTTTCCTAGTATATTCTTTAGCATTGAAATTGATATGATGATATGAATTTCCATAATTGTCTGTTATATCATTCGGGTCGTAAAGTAGTTTAACGTCGTCATTATCAGATTCGTCTGTGTATTTGGGACTGCCTTGTGTGGTCGTTCCCTCTGAAGCACCTTGTAAGATTGATGTCCCCTGGGAAGTACCCGGTATGGTTGATATACCTTGTGATCCACTCTCTATTGAGGATATACCATTCGTTATGACTCTGTCCCATTCGATATCCATTGTATCGTTGTAAGTATACTTCACACGCGAAATACATAGCTTATCTCATTACGTCATATAATCACAGGTGCAAAGAATCACATGATCTTGGCTGCAAACCATATCCTGGACATCACTCAAACTCACCAAGCTTAGCTAAACAATTAAAAAACAGGTTAGAGATTAATTGTTGGACGGATATGCGTCGTATGTGGGCCGAGGATCGACTGATTTTGTGATCGGTTCCTAAAATTTGTTGGCCATACGAAGGTAGACATGCAAAGCGGATGACGAGGTGAAATAGTAAATTTGGCCAAGCAAGAATTAAAATGGCATTTTGGAAGAGAACGCAGTTAGAAACTGAACAACGAAGATCGTCTTGAGATTAGAGTAGGTGCGTGTAAGATCTAATTTTTTGCAACTACAATTAGGAGTTATGTATTTTTAATGATAGTCTTGCATTATATACATTTTATGAGAATGTTTGTGGCAGAGTAGTGCCGGTGTTGTATTCACGTAAATGATGCGGGTACTTGAGGGTACTCTGACGCAACGCTTAAGATAGTCCTCGGCTCCCCCAGATTTTTGTTCGCTACGCTTAAGATAGTCCTCGGCTTCCACAGATTTTTGCTACGCTTAAGATAGTCCTTGGGTTCCACAGATTTTGTCCGCTACGCTTAAGATAGTCCTTGGCTTCACCAATGTTCTGGTCCACATAATTACTTCCTCCCCCTCTTCAAATAACTCTCAACGTAAAATGCACCAAACAACGCAGTCAATGGAGTCAAATAAGCTACGTTCATGAAAACACTCATAGCTTGATTTGGAGAGTTAATACAAGCTCTCAAATTGCCATCCAAAGAATCAATCGAAGTATCAATAAAATGAACAAATGCATGAATAATTGCAACACTTCCCCCGATAATAAATTGAGTGATCTGTAAGGATGTTAAAGCTCTTTTAAAGATGGTTGGAACTCTAATTCTAAGACATGATAATGAAAAGTAGATGTACATAAGGGAATGAATGAACGAGTTAAACACAACGAAAATCCAAATTGGAGGAGATTGATATCTTATACCGGCCCACATACACATCATTGCACCCGAGTGATGATAACTTTGTAAAAGGGAGGATGGTTTACCTTTAAGTAAAATAATGATAGTATCTAAAACCTCATAGAATTTGGAAAGATAGAACCAATACCCAAAGATTTCCAAATTATGATGACCTCCAGATTTGGTAGCCAATCTTGAAAAGATACCTTGATTACAGTCACAAACGGTTTCGACAAATAATTCAAAGGTATTAACTTTGAGGACTTGATTATATTGATTGATGAAATTCGGTAAAATATCTAATTTGAATAATTCCATGGTATGAATGATTGAAGAGGTCATACCAATAAAGGTCCAGATCGAATAAACACTTAAGAATATATTATGTAACAATACAAATAATTTAAACCAAGCAGTTTTAGCAATAGGATATGGAGCAGCAGGTAATCTCTTCAAGTCATTTTCCGAAAGTGGTTTACCTTTAGCTCCTGGATTTGCTTTATAATATTTTGCTAATTGTCTTTTCCTTATGATGGGATTTATAAAGTGAACCGAAGAAAAGTACACTAAGGCTATGGTTGTTGGAGTATAAGCACTCAAAGTTGCCTTATAGAATGAACCCAACCATTCACTTTTGAAAGGACTTTGAGGTACTGGAGGATGATCCGTAGGTAATTTCCATACACTTCTATCTGGAATTCCAAACTTTACAAATGATGTAAAACTCATGCTTAGCCTTTTGTTAACATGGGGAAATTTGTTGGCTTAAGTACTTCATCAAAAAAGCTGCAACGGAAAAAACAAGAAATTTCGACTCCCGTGATTCGAACGTAAAGCTGCCAACAATAGCTCCAACACTTGCGAGGCATCATTTCACAAATGAGAGATATGTAAGATTGATAAAAGTTATCAAGCACCGTGGAGTAAATTCCTTCTGAAATTGGTTCGGACATTGTTCTTGTGTTTAACGATCCCCAACATTGACCTTGAAAGTCAACACAAAACAGCGGGAGTAATTCCAATCGGGTGAAAGGGCTGATAAGTGTTGAGCCTTAGTGACTGCCTCATTTGTAAATTAGATTAAACTTATCTGGTTGAATCATGTGCTTATAATTACCCAATATGAAGGTAAATTAACACAGGCGTTTGAACTCAAGTAATTAAGGGGCATATACGACATCACTCAAAATTAAAACGAACTCTACAAAATTTACGGGGTGTACTCCGAATAATTCTACTCATTGTCTCTTAAAACATTTATAAAAACTAAAATTAAACCTTTTCGGCAAATTCTTCTAATAATTTGTAGTTTCTTGGTTCAATAGAACCATTTCCAGGTAATCTGGAAGAGCCCATCAAATAATTATCAACTTCTCTAGCACATTGTCTACCTTCTTGAATACCCCAAACAACCAAAGATTGTCCTCTTCTACAATCTCCGGCTGCAAACAAGTTTTCACTAATACTGTAAGCATTAGGATCAGAAGTGGCAATAGTACCTCTCTTGGATTTCGAAACTTCCAAGTTGTCGGAATCTGGTCCAACGAATCCCATGGATAATAATACAACATCTGCAGGGAAGAATTCATCACTACCCGGAACTTCGGCCATTTGCCATGCTCCTGAATCAGAACGTTTCCATTCGACTCTAACAGTCTTGATACCCTTAACATTTCCTTCTCCATCGTCTACGAATTCCTTGGATAAAATAGAGTATTCTCTTGGATCCTTACCATAATGTTCAGCAACTTCAGTGTGACCATAATCAACTCTGAAGATTCTTGGCCATTGTGGCCATGGATTGTCCTTTGGTCTGGCTGCTGGAGGGTTTGGTAACAATTCGAAATTGGTAACCAGAGCAGCACCATGTCTGGTGGCTGTTCCTAAACAATCATTACCAGTATCACCACCACCAATAACAACAACATGCTTTCCTTCCAAGTTCTTTCTGATATCGGCTAATTCGTCGTCCAAAAGTGCCTTGGTGTTGGAGTGTAATAATTGCATGGCATAGTTAATGTTGTTTAATTCACGACCTGGGATTCTCAAATCTCTAGGAATAGTAGAACCAACAGCAAATACAACAGCATCGTATTCTTTCTTCAAGTCTTCAACAAAGATATCTTGTCCAACGGTAGTATTACATGTGAAGGTGATACCTTCAGCAGCTAATAAATCTGTTCTTCTCTTGACAATTCCCTTGTCAAGTTTCATGTTTGGAATACCATACATCATTAATCCACCTGGTCTGTCGGATCTTTCGAAGACAGTAACCAAGTGACCAGCCTTGTTTAATTGATCAGCAGCAGCTAAACCAGAAGGACCGGAACCAATGACGGCAACAGTCTTACCAGTTCTGTTGGTTGGAGGTTGTGGCTTAATCCAACCTTGTTCGAAACCATGATCAATAATGGCACATTCAACAGATTTAATGTTGACGGCATCGTCGTTGATTCCTAACACACAAGCTCCCCCACATGGAGCTGGACAAATTCTACCAGTGAATTCTGGGAAATTGTTGGTCATCATTAATCTTTGTAAAGCATCAAACCATCTGTCTTGGAAAACCAATTCATTCCATTTAGGAATAACGTTGGAGATTGGACAACCAGTATCACTGGTACAGAAAGGAACACCACAATCCATACATCTGGCTGTTTCATGTTTCAACTCATCCTTGGATAATCTAGTTGTCATTTCATTCCAATCATTGGTTCTTTCCTTAGGTGCTCTATACTTTTCATTACGACGCTTGTACTTCATGAATCCCTTAACCTTGTCCAACTTCTTGATGGTCTTCTTTTCATTGTCAATGTCCAAGATAGTATCTTCAACATCCACAAGTTTAGGTTCGTTGTGACCATCCTTAGCGGCAGATGGGCGGTGTACGTGACCCTTCTTGATCTTAGCTGCTTCACCATTGGTGACATCAGCTTCTGGGTCTTCCTTGAATGATTTAAGGAAAGCATTCAATTCGCTCTTCTTAGCTTCTTCAGCCTTGAGCTTTTCAGCTTCCAAGACCTTCTTGTAATCAAATGGTAAAACCTTGACGAAACGAGGTAAGAACCTGTTGAAGTCACTCAAGATTCTGTCAGAGACTTCAGATCCAGTGTAATGACGATGGTCTTCGACCAATCCTCTCAAGAAAGCAATTTCAGTTGGTTCAGTGACTTGTGATAACTCAACAGTCTTGGTGTTGACCTTGTCAGCAAAGTCTTGAGCCATGTCCAAAACATATGCAATACCACCACACATACCTGCGGCAAAGTTTCTACCTGTACCACCAAGTACGACAACTCTACCACCGGACATGTATTCACAACCATGATCACCAGTACCTTCAACAACAATGGTAGCACCAGAGTTTCTAACTGCGAATCTCTCAGCAGCAATACCACGAATGAAGGCAGCACCAGAGGTGGCACCAAAGAAGGCAGTGTTACCTGCGATGATTTGATCTTCAGCCTTGAATGCAGACTTCTTTGGTGGGTAAACAATAAGTCTACCACCAGACAAACCCTTACCAATGTAATCATTGGCATCACCTTCTAATTCCAAAGTAATACCTGGGGCCAAGAAAGCACCCAAGGATTGACCAGCGGAACCCTTAAGGTTGACATGAATGGTGTCATGTGGCAACCCAGCTTCACCAAATATCTTGGAGACACGATAAGATAAAGTAGTACCCAAAGAACGGTCAGTATTAACAACATCACAATCAATGGTGACTGGTAAACCCTTAGCTAAGGTTAACTCGGATTCATCAATCAACTTGTTATCAAGTCTAACATGTAACTTTTGGTCTTGCTTTCTGACACAATAGGTGGCAACACCCGGTCTGATGGTATGGGCAGGAGTCAAAATTGGAGACAAATCAATGTTGGCATTCTTGGTGTTTCTCAAGTCTTCTCTGACCTTCAAGACTTCTGTTCTTCCAATCATTTCATTGATAGTTCTAAACCCTAATTGGGCCATAATTCCACGTAACTCATTAGCCAAGTAGTAGAAGAAGTTGATAACGTGCTCTGGAGTACCTTCGAACTTCTTTCTCAACTCTGGATCTTGAGTGGCAATACCAACCGGACAAGTGTTCAAGTGACACTTTCTCATCATGATACAACCCATGGCAATCAAAGGAGTAGTGGCGAAACCCCATTCTTCAGCTCCCAATAAACAAGCAATGGCAATATCACGACCGGTTCTAATTTGACCATCGGTTTGTAAAACAACTCTTCCTCTCAAGTCATTAAGGACCAAGGTTTGGTGAGATTCAGCCAAACCCAATTCCCATGGTAAACCTGCATACTTGATGGAGGTCAATTTGGCAGCACCGGTACCACCATCACCACCGGAAACCAAGATATTATCAGATCCGGCCTTTGCTACACCAGCAGCAACAATACCTACACCAACTTCAGAAACCAACTTCACAGAAGTTCTGGCTCTTGGGTTGGCACATTTCAAATCGTAAAGCAATTGCTTCAAATCTTCAATGGAGTAGATATCGTGATGTGGTGGTGGAGAAATCAAACCAACACCTGGGGTGGAATGTCTAGTCTTACCAATGGCGGCGGAAACCTTGTGACCTGGCAATTCACCACCTTCACCTGGTTTGGCACCTTGAGCCATCTTAATTTGCAACTCGTCGGCGTCTGCCAAGTAGTAAGAAGTAACACCGAATCTACCAGAAGCGATTTGCTTGATAGCAGATCTCATGGTGTCACCATTTTCATTGACAGTGGATCTGGCGGAATCTTCACCACCTTCACCAGTGTTGGATTTACCACCCAATCTGTTCATGGCAACAGCCAAGGTAGAATGAGCTTCCATGGAAATAGAACCATAGGACATGGCACCGGTGAAGAAACGACGAACAATTTCAGTCCATGGTTCAACTTGATCAACTGGAACTGGAGTAGCAGAAGCATAATCAAAGTCTAATAAACCACGTAAAGTACAGTTTTTGACAGCTTCGTATTCTTTCTTAGAATAAGCTTCGTAAGCTTTCTCGTTCTTGTTTCTAACAGCATCTTGAATAGAGGCAATTGCAGCAGGCTCGTTGATATGAGCATCTCCACCATCTCTCCAGTGATATTCACCAGTTTCTGGTAAACCAACAGGAGCAACAGTATCTCTATCAGGGTAACCACGTTCATGCATAGTGAATGCATCTTGAGCAATATACTCAAAGGTAACACCCTTGATTCTGGAAGCAGTACCGGCGAAACATCTGTCAATGACAGAGTTGTCAACACCGAGTGCTTCGAAAATTTGAGCACCCTTGTATGAAGCCAAGGTGGAGATACCCATCTTGGACATAACCTTCAAGATACCAGAATCAACAGCATACTTATAGTTAACAATAATGCTCTTGTTGGTCAAGGATTCCTTCTTTAACAAACCTTCATCCTTCATTCTGATCAAAGTTTCCATGGCCAAGTATGGATTGATACCATCAGCACCATATCCTACCAAGCAACAAGCATGGTGGACTTCTCTTGCTTCGGCAGTCTCAACCAAGAGAGCAACCTTAGAACGTTGTTTTTGTCTGACTAAATGATGGTGTACGGCACCAGTAGCAATGAGTGCAGAGATTGGTAATCTATCAGCGGAAGTTGCTAAATCAGAAAGGATGATAACTTGATTATCATCAGCCAATGCCTTGGAAGCGGATTGACAGATTCTATCAATGGTATTAATGTAACCTTGGATACCATCAGCTTTGTCGAAAGTAATGTCGATAGTAGCAACAGACCATTTAGGGTAAACGGTCTCAATGTTCTTGATGGCAGATAATTCGGCAGTGGATAAAACTGGAGACTTCAAAAGTAATCTGTTACATTGGTCTGGTTTCATTTCCAAAAGATTACCTTGTGGTCCAACGTAACATTCTAAAGACATGACAATTTGTTCTCTAATTGGATCAATTGGAGGATTGGTAACTTGAGCAAACAATTGACGGAAATAATCGTAAAGTAATTTTGGTTGCTCAGAGATACATGCTAAAGCATTATCATTACCCATAGAACCAAGAGCTTCTAAACCTTCAGCCATTGGGGCAAGAACAATTGAAACTTGTTCATGGGAGTATCCAAAGGCAACCAATCTAGGATCAGTTTGGACAGTTACACCTGGAGTTAAAGTACAGTTGGAGGCTAACTCTACATCTCTCAGGTCCAATTTTTCAGTCAAATCCTTCATTGTGATCATGTTAGCCATAACCCAAGATTTGAAGTCGAAACGAGATGCAACAGACTTTTTCAATTCACGGTCATCGACAATACGTCCTTCTTTGGTATCAACAAGAAGCATACGACCTGGGTATAATCTACCCTTTTGTAATACATTTTCTGGTTCGACATCAATAACACCAACTTCAGATGCACAAATCATATGGTCATCGTCAGTAACATAATAACGACATGGTCTCAAACCATTACGATCCAAATTGGCTCCACAGTATCTATCATCGGCAAATGTGAATAAAGCAGGACCATCCCATGGTTCCATAAGACATGCCGCCCATTCGTAAAATGCCCTCTTCTTTGGGTCAATGTTGGTATCATTTTGCCAAGCTTCTGGAACAAGCATCATTACAGCTTCTGGTAAGGACAAAACACCGTTGATAACCAACAATTCCAAAACGTTATCAAAAGCAGCGGAATCAGATCCACCTTCTTCAATGATTGGGAACAATTTATCTAATTCATCACCAAATAATTCAGAAGCCATGACACCTTCCTTGGAACGCATCCAGTTTTTATTTCCTCTTAAGGTGTTAATTTCACCATTGTGAGCTACCCATCGTAATGGTTGAGCTCTATCCCAAGATGGGAAGGTATTTGTTGAGAAACGAGAGTGGACTAATGCAAAATGAGCTTCATAGTCTGCGTTTACCAAATCATGATAGTAGGCGTAAACTTGATTTGGGGCCAATTGACCTTTGTATACGATAGTTTTACTGGAGAGGGAACAGATATAAAACCAATTGTGTAAACCAATAGTATGAGAAGATTGTTTTCTCAAGATGTACAATTTCTTTTCGAAATCTGTTTGGTATTTGACAAATTCCGCAGGAGTCTTTTCAGAGCCTATTAAATCTTGTAAGACAATGACAGGTTGTAAGATAAGTGGTTCTCTAGATAATGAAGCAGGACCTAAGATGGTAGAATCGTGTGGTACCGATCTCCAACCTAAAACCTTTAAACCTAAAGATTGAGCAATTGATTCAAATGTCAGTTTTGATTTCTCAAAAACTACATCGTCTTTCTTAAAGAAGATATTACCTGTACCATATTGGCCCATTGGTGGTAAAGTAACTCCACAATGGAATTTAAATTCACGAGCTAAGAATTTGTGAGGAATCGAGGACAATAAACCAGCACCATCCCCATCTTTTGGGTTCAATTCACCACCTCTATGAGTCATATTACAGAGTAAGTTTCTAGCATCAGTAACAATCTTGTGTGATGGTTGACCTTTGATGTGACATGTGAAACCAACACCACATGCATCTTTTTCCAATTCTGGGTTGTATAAACCTTTTGCTGTTGGGAGTGTCGAAGCCCATGATTTGTTTTCTGGAGTTTCGTCGTACTCGTACACGGATGGTACCAAATCATCACGAGGAAGGTAAGACATTAAATTATAGGGACTATGGAAATTGAAAATTTTTCTGGGGGTCGGATATTTACAGGCTCTTATAAAAAAAAATGATTCAAGGGGGACCTTCCGACAATGACTACTTTTCGGTGCGTGTGTGGGGCAAGAGGACTTATTAGTGCGATTCCGGTAAGGCTTGCTTGGAGGGGGAAAAATTCTTAACTATCAGAGTGAAAAAAATTTGTGTCTCTAATTTTGTTTATCTAATCATTGGCCAATCAGAGTCGCGTATTACTAAGGACTGGCGGATGAACCAATGTAACATGGAGATAGGACGAATCTGATTTGAGAAATAAGGTTGACAATCATTACCCTACATATATATAGCTTCTATATTGCATAAGGTTTATTTGATGAAGCTATTCTATGCTTCTCCTCTCTCTTAATCTCCGGAGTATGTTCATAGGCAGCACCCAATGGTACATACATTTGTCACAAAGGAACTTGCTCATAGGGTAACTTCCGCGCCGGAAAACGCCGAATCAATCAAAAGTCGGAGCTCCACATGGGGGAATTTGCACACAAGTCGTTGTGAAGAGGGTAGGTGTACTGAAAATTTATAGTTTGATGATGACTCTGAGTCTCTCTGACTCTGAAAGCCATATAATGAAGTAAAAAAATTATAGAAAATGTAATTTTTGTGAAAATCGTACCGTATTTTGGAAATTGTGAGGATTGTAGAATAGCGGAATTTGCTTGGATGTATAATCTAGTTTGTAGAAGTCAATTCTACGATGATGGGTTGTCCTGTGAGAATGTTGTTTTAAATTAGAACATGTGAAAACCATTGCTGCAAATTGCCTTTTTTAATTCTTATTCAGTGAGAGGCCATGAGAGAAGAAACTAGGTGTGTTGGATTGGAGTCGTGGAGTAAGCAACTAGCCGCCGTTGAGATTTCGTAGATCCACTTTACTAATAAGAATAGTGCGTAGCAGTGACGGGACCAGAATAGTCACATGACCAATACTAATCAGTTAAATCTGCATTGGTTGAAGTTTGGGCAATTTAAACAATTGGTACCCAGAACTGATCATGCCAAGATATCTGAAGTAGGTAGTATTGACGAGAATTTGAATGCTCTCGGTAGTGTTGACACTGGTGAGCGTTTTATCGTAGTAGTTAGTATTGTTTGATTCGACCGCTTTGCAAATTATTGGAGGTACCTTCTGCGTCATAGTTGATACCCCCCTGACAGTACTAGTATCTGGAAGAACAAATATTAGGAAGGTTACTCACATGAACATTGCAAAGTCATGTTCTATTGAACTGGTACTCAAATCCATAAAGTGGCTGCAAATTTCCAACTTGTTGCGATTTGATTTTAAAGAGGTATGCACCAGTATAGCTCTGCATTTATTGCACCTACTAAACCGTATACATTATATCTGACTTATATTACAAGTGGATCATCACTCTTTACAACTAATCAACCTCCACAGCACTCTCGTATCCATCATTCGATAATCTCGCTATAAAAAAAGTCTAGGCAACAAAGTTATCATTATAATGAACTCACAGCAGAGGCTAGTACTCAACTACGTGTTTTCACTCCCTGCACACCGCTGCTCAACCACCCTCAATTTAAACAACATATAAATCGAAGTCGCATTCGCTCTTACAATTTCTCAAACACACCAAAAATTTTACATACTCATCTCATGAAACAGATATCATTCCCACCAGAAGTCCTAGCTCGTATATCTCCTGAAATCTCCCTTCAGAGACATCTTGCACTTGGAATTCGTCCTAACCTACGCAATTTCACCGAATTCAAACCGGTCAATATATCTTCATCTACATCAATTAGAGGTAATAATATAATAGCATCATCTGTTATCAAATCAGGTAATACAACCATAATAAATAATCTTAGCATTGCGTTACATGAAATAAATTCTCCAAATCCAACCGGTGAAGGCTTTGAAAGTACCCCTGGATTCGGTACAATCTATCCAATTGTTGAAATCCAAAGAGGTAGAATAGGTGAACCGACAGACGAAGAAATGCATCTTGCACAAACCTTACATGAAACAATCTATCATTCAAAACTCATACCATTAAGCTCATTGGATGTTAAATTAGGTATTCAAATTGGAGATGATGAAATCCTTTACGATCAAGATGAAGATTTATTTAAAGCCCATAACAAAAAAACGTATCAATATGTCTTGCAATCTCAAATCCAGGTGCTTTCAAGGTCAGGTTCAACGTCAGCATTATTTGATTTAATATATCAAAGTACTTTGAAAGTATTACAAGACGCAAAATTACCTCGTATATACATAGAGGATATACCAACAATCCTGATGGGTGGTAGAGTAACTTCAAAGAATAAGAGAGGGTTCGTAGCCTCAGAAACAAAAATCCGTATTGACACTAATACTGAGGTTGAATTTCCTTTAGTACTCCTTTCTGAAAATCTTGGTAAATCAAGTAATTTTGGAGTAATTAATGTAAAGGAAACTGGTGAGACTGTTTTATTAGCAGATTTGGAAGGTGATGCAGAAGAAACTGGGGTAGTTTCGAGGATATCTGTGATTTCCACAAGTGACGGTAGGTTAAAGAAAGTCTCACTTGTGAATGGTGATGGGAATGTAGGATTGGAAGAGTTGCAAAAAGTTGTAGATATTGCTAGATTGAGGGCAAGGGATCATTAATTGGTTAGAGAAATATCGTGTGCGAAGTCATCATGATCTTACTACTGAAAGCACACCACCAATAGGATTCTGATATTTGTATAATTGTATTACTAAGTTAGTGGGGTTGGGCTAGAACACTTGGAAAGTCTTTGTCATCCAAGTTCCTTCTGCTGCATTTGACTAAGTAGCATTACTAATTGCAACCACAGACTCAAATAACTCATTGGTAACATTCTGGCGGTGAGTTCATCCAAGGTGGTTGATCGATCTCTCTGAAATATAATAGAATAGGAGATATCGCTTACAATAGACTTACGTGCATCCATTTTCATCAGATCGAAATCTCTATAAGTTTGTAAATATGTAGAGAGAGAGAGTCTACTCTCTTTAATACCAATACTCGCATTCAATCCATTCTGTCGCAAGGAAGCTCGCTTCGTTCCCATCTTGCTCCTTGCGTTCGCCATCTTTTTGCGAAAAAAAGTAATCACCAGGATCCAGACCGGAACCACAACCACCATGAAGAAACTCAACATAACCGAACAAGCGTATGATACCTCTGGTGGCGGCAACAATACAAGCAGAGACATCTTACAGGCAGATAATGATAAAACACAAAATAATGGAGAAACGATTATTAATGATAAAGAATCTGAAAAAGAGATAGAATCAGATGAAGATGAAGACTTTGAAGATTTATTATTAGAAAGAAGACATCTTATTACTGAGTTAATTCGTACCTCCAATAATGGGAACGAGGGAGATATAATGTATTTGATTCCTGCTGATTACATAACCAAATTTCTTAATGAAGATGTTAGTGGATTTGAGGAGCTTAAACTCTCGTTAGGATCAATTGATTGTAATTCTTTTGTTGATATGAATGGGCGGCTATACCTGGAGAAGGAAGAACCAGTTGGTACCTATAATATAACGCCAGAAATCTTTAATCATTTATCATCATGGTTTGGAATAACTGGAGAACCGGTTACAAGACGTATCATAATAGACGAACTGGGATCTAAAGAAATCGAGAGATTCCCTCCCACTTTTTGTTTGCATCTGTTGGCAAAAAAGCCTACAACTTATCGTCAAGTTCATCATCAAGAGCCCCCAATCCCAAGAATTACAGTTTCGAAAACAAGCACGTTTCAAGATCTTTTGGATGTAATAAGAGTTACATTTTTGAAAGTACCTGCGAACAAAATAACGTTTCGTGTTTGGTTTATGGAATCAAAAACTGATTTACCACAATCTATCTCAATCAATTCATTTGTATATGAATTATCAAACAAATCCCTCGTACATCCAGGGATTCTAAAGGAAACTTTAAAGAGTCAAGGAGTAAATGCAACAAATTTCCATTTATTGGTTGAAACCATCGATAAAAAGTCATCAATCAATTTCCCATTGGACAATTTCTTATTACAAGTTGATAAGGATATGTATAATATAGATTCGAACAAAGGAGGTAATCTAGGACTCAATAACTTGGGTAATTCTTGTTATATGAATTCTGCACTCCAATGTTTATTACATATACCTGAGATCAATTATTATTTTTTCTATAATTTGTATAAGAAAGAATTGAATTTCGATAATGCTTTAGGAAATCATGGGGATGTTGCAAACTCGTTTGGAAATCTTTTAAAGCAATCGTTTGAAATAAATTCGAAATCGATTTCTTGTGTTTCACCAAGAGAATTCAAATCGACTATTGGAAGATATTCTTCGATATTTTCGGGATGTATGCAACAAGATTCTCAAGAATTTCTAAGCTGGCTTTTAGATGCTCTACATGAAGATTTAAATCGTATAAAGAAAAAACCCAATTTCGAAAAACCAGAATTAAAAGAGGACGAAATTAATGACCCAACAGCTATTTCAAGATTGGCAGAGATTTCTTGGAAACAACATATGGAAAGAAATGACTCGGTAATTGTAGATTTATTTACTGGATTATATCAATCTACATTGATCTGTCCAACGTGTGAGAAGAAATCGGTTACTTTTGATCCATTTAATGACTTGACCTTACCTTTACCAATAAGTAAGAAATGGTATCATAGTTTTACAATTGTGGATTTATCTGAAGAGAACCTCTTCAAGAATGAAACTTCGAAGATTATCAAGTTTGAGGTTGAATTGAATAAGAATTCAAATTATGACGACTTAATCAAGTACTTAGCCAAATTCTTCCATGTTGATACTTCAAGATTATTTTTGTACGAAATCTTCCGTAACTCATTCCATTGTGATTTTCAATTGGAATACAACAGAAACAAGTTTTTACCAATAGGTGATATCATAAAAGATGGTGATGACGTTTTTGTTTATTATATACCGCATGATCCAGTAACAGATATGATAGTGCCTGTTTTGAATGCTGTTGAAGATCCTGATAAATCATATAAGATCACAGATTTATTTGGAATACCTTTATTCATTGTATTAAATAAGGATTCCGATTTGGTTAGTTTTGGCACAATTAGGAAAAAATTAGAAAGTCTTGCAAAGATTTTGACTCATGCAGATATCTCAGGACAATATGAAACAGTTTTAACCAATTCACAGAACTATACTCCAAAGAAGTTTTATTCCGCGAAGGATTTCCCAGTATTGACAAAACCTCAATGTAGGGAACTGGAAGAAGATTCAGGTTATGATTCTGATATTTCTCTTGCGAATCCTTACATTGATGTAACTTTTGGTTTTACGGTGAAGTTTAGTAATGAAAGTAGACTGTCTTACCGTCCTAAATTCATTCATACCAAACGCACAGAGAAAAGGTTGATAAACGTACCACTTCATAGACCTCAAGCTCGTGATTTTGCGGATTTGGCCAATTATTTACCCGAACTCAAAAGGAATTACTACCATTATCCTTCCTACAATAAGCGGCTAGAATTGGAAATGGAGCAATTGGCTTCTGAAGTAGACGAAGACATGGCCAAGGACGTTCAAGACGAATCTGATGATTCTAAACCTGACTCTTGCGAGTCTAAAGCTGAAAGTGATGGTTTTGTGCTAGTTGATTATGGCCCTAAAGTAATATCAGCACAGCCAAGCTCATCCGATGAAGATACTGAAGCAGAACAACCTTTGGGTAGTTTGTTTGATGAGAACCCAGCGGTGGGCCTTTTACAATCAGATTCAGTCAAAGCATCCAATGCCAACTCTCCGATTGAGGAAGAGGGTGTTAATGCTCCAAGTAATGACAATCACCCTACACTTGTTTCCAAGGAGACTGTATTATTGTGTGATTGGAAGTCCGAAATCCACCAAGAGTTCTTTGCGGAGGAATCAAAACAAACATGGCTGAATGTTCCTGTGATCCCAAACCCCGAATTAGAACGTAATAGAGTCAGATTTGAAAAACAAAGAAACACAAAGATTTCCTTACTTGAGTGTTTGAGAAGTTTCAGTGTTCCTGAAGTTTTAGGAGAGCAAGATTTGTGGTATTGCCCAAGGTGTGCAGATCATAAGCAGGCTACAAAGACTATTCAAATCTGGTCAACTGGTGATATTTTGACCATTCATTTGAAGCGTTTCCATAGTGCAAGGGCCTTTAGTGATAAGATCGATATGGTTGTTGATTTCCCTATTGAAGGGTTGGATGTTAGTGAGTTTATTTCCGATCAACTGAGTGATAATATTTATGACTTGATTGGTGTAGATAATCATTACGGTGGTTTGGGTGGAGGACATTATACTGCTTACGTGAAGAATTTCCGTGACGATAAATGGTATTATTTTGATGACAGTAGAGTTGTTGAAAGAGATCCAAAAGACAGTATATCTGGAGCTGCGTATTTGTTGTTTTACCGTAAAAGGAGTTCCAAGGGTTTAGGAGGTCCAAATCTTAGTAGTGTCTTAGAGAAGGGCAGGGAAGCATTTAAACTGAGCTTAGCTAAGAAGAAGGAATTTGTGGAACAGATCACCACGCAAACCGCAGACTATCAACGAGCAGCTGAAATCATCAGAAAGGAGACGGAATTGGATCGTGAATTAATGGAGAAAATGGACAAGGTGGAAAAAGATGATAAGATTGAGGAGGAAGAACTTTCAGGTAAGAAGACTAGAAAATTGGAAAAAGTACCGGTTGCAACTCCGCAGTTCAATCTTGATCAGGATCAACATGATTTGGAATCTGATTATCTTGATAAAAGTGATGAATCCGATGGAGAACTGAGTAATAGTCGCAAACAAAGATTGATCTCTCGAGACACCAAAAGTAACACACTTGTGCAGATAATGAGTAATGGCAAACAAGAAGTATCTTCCTCTCCTATATTAGGAGAAACGAATTATGACAATGATAATTTGAGTGAGATAAATGAGATCTAGGGGAAGTTACTACGATTGAAGTACTCAAGCATTAGTGAATAGCTGTGCCATATATAATACACGTGCTATAAAGATATAATTTGTAAGATAGTTTAATGTGCAGCAATATGTGTGAGAATTGGTTAAAGTACAATCATAGTTGAGTTTTTTTATAATTAACCATTCCAGTTCTATATGGATTTCTGGAAATATATCCTAGTTTAACTCAATTTGAATGCAAGTTTAAAATATTGAATCGATCAAAGAGATGGAAAATAGTTGCAGCCGTTATTAAGTCTATGGCTGCAAATAGTATGTAATATATTTTGAGTGTCGTTGTACAGCGTTTTATCACTACAAGTCCCAATTTCTCCTGAAATACTTGAAGTTGTTCATTCCATTGAATTGTTTCTCGATATACTCCTCCCATAACTACAGTACATGGACCACACTAAGATCAAGAACCCATATCAACTTTTTTTCGTCATGCAGCACGTGCCAGTTTCAAAGTACAACAGGAGACAACTTATAGTCATTCGCCACCGTTAATATATCTTCGATTCCCAAGTTCTAACCCAAGCAATGAACATTTTTCATTTGCAATCCTATATCCAGGAGATATCTCTTAACCATTTTTTTGAAGTATAAATTACTCTTGCTTGTGCACTTTCTTTTTTTCTGAAACCCCGTTTTAGTCTAACAAAATCAATCCCCCTTATAAATTTTTTGTCAAACATATCAATTGCAAATAGCTATGGAAGTAAAAGAAGCAGATTACGTTGTAATTGCTGATGAAGATGAAATCGATTCACAGGGTCAATTGCATGAAGTGAATATAATCGATGATGAAGACGACGAGGAAGATGATGAAGAAGTTGAAGAGGAAGATAGTGATGATGATATTCAGATAGTTGATGAAATACAATCCAAACAGCAAACAATTCCTTCATATTTGAACGCACCGGCGGATGATTTCAAAGGCATGTTCCAACGATTATTAAAGCCAATTCCTCATTATCCAATTAAAGATGAAGCTCATTTTGTTTGGTCAATCAAAGATTGGAGTTCCTTGAATCAAGATAAAATCAGATCTCCTACTTTTGAATGTGGGGGATTCAATTGGAATATTCTTCTTTTCCCTCGAGGTAATAATAACAGTCTGCATCTTTCGATCTATATTGAACCACATCCAATAGTCAATAAAGAAAAGCAAAACGAAGATTCAGCCGGCCAGGACGCAATTGACGTAGAGGTAGCTGGAAAAGATGCCATTGATGGTGAAGCCAACCCGTGGTATGTATACGCTCAATTCGGATTAGATCTTTGGAATCCAAATCATCCTCATGTTCATTTACCAAGTGGATCTAGCCATAGATTTGATAAAAATGAAACAGATTGGGGATTTGCATCGTTGGTTGATCCAAGAGAGTTAGCAAGTCCTTATCAAAGAACAGGAAAACCCATTTTAGAGAATAATCAATTAAATATCACTGCATATGTTCGAGTTATTGATGATTCAGAAACAGGAATCTTAGGCCATAATTTGATTGATTATGATTCCAAAAAACACACTGGATTTGTTGGATTGAATAACCAAGGTGCTACCTGTTACTTAAATTCGCTTTTACAGAGTTACTTTTCAACCAAAAACTTTAGAAAATTGGTTTATCAGATTCCTCCGACAAATGCAGAAGAACCAATTTCAAGTAATACACCTTCGAATAATCCTTCGGTTCCGTTATCACTCCAAAAAATCTTTTACCTTTTAAGTAATTCAAATGATCCGGTGAGTACCATGGAATTGACCAAAGCATTTGGATGGGATTCGTCGGACGCATTCACTCAACATGATGTTCAAGAATTGAATCGTATTTTGATGGATAAATTAGAAGCTGCAATGAAAGGCACACCAATCGAAGGTAGATTAAACGACGTATTCGTAGGAAAAATGAAGTCTTATATCAGATGTGTCAACGTTGCTTATGAATCTTCCAGAGTTGAAGATTTCTGGGATATCCAATTAAATGTAAAAGGGTTCAAAAACTTACAAGCTTCATTCCAAAATTATATTGAAATTGAAATGTTGGAAGGTGAAAATAAATACCAAGCTGGTGAGGAATTGGGTTACCAAGATGCCAAAAAAGGGGTTGTATTTGAGTCTTTCCCACCTGTATTACACTTGCAATTAAAAAGATTTGAATATGATTTCATGGTTGATGATTTAGTTAAGATTGATGATTTTTATGAATTCCCAGATAGAATCGATTTGGCTCCATATTTAGATTCAGATTTGTCAAGTACGTTCCGCAATCAAAATTGGAACTATAAATTGCATGGTGTTTTAGTACATCAAGGTAGTATTTCCAACGGTCATTACTACGCCATGATCAAATCCAATGCAAAGGATTCAACGTGGTTGAAATTCGATGATGATAAAGTTTTGAAAGTTTTACCACATCAAGTTTTCGATGAAAACTTCGGTGCCAATGAATTAACTCAAGAAGAATATGCCAAATTGAATAGAATCGAGCAACAAGAGAATTTGATTAGAAGAGTCACTTCGGCTTATATGTTGGTTTATTATAGGGAAACCGAATTGGAGGATATTTTGCCATCTGATGAAACTACTATAACTGAAGTCATTCCTCCTCATATTCCAGAGCAGATTCATTATGAAATTGAAGAACGTAAGAGAATTGAATTAGCAAGACAAGAAGCACTTTATTATACAAATGCTAAATTCATAACGATTAATACTATTAATGATTTCACTGGCTTTGATTTAGGTTTAGATGCAGCCAGTGCAAAACTATTTGAAGAGTCTTTGATAAATACACTCTCTGATCCTCTCACTATTAAAGTGAAGAGAGATGCACCATTTTTACATCTATATGAAGTTATTGGTACTCATTTGGGGTATTTTAACAAGGATATAACTTTGACTGATATCAAGGAATCCTACTTGGCAAACACACTTCCATTTAGATTGATAACAACGACTCATAGAACAAACCATACAAATAGAGCAGAATCAACTGTTCCTGATGAATTGGTTGAATCTTCAGTGGTCGAAGTTTATCATAAATGCTTCAATAGGAAGTATGATGAGATGCTTTATTATGTTGAGGAATTGAACAAGGAAATAAAGAATGTCAACGAATTAAGTAAAGGTTCACAATCTGTGATTTCCCCGAAAGACTTCAATATCACTCAAATCCTATCCAAAATTGAAACCATTGGAGTCAAAAACTTTGATAAATTTCAATTTGAGCCAATCTCTTCGAATCACATTGTATTATTTGTCAAATACTTTGATCCAGTATCTCAAAAAGTACATGGACTTTCACACATCATCGTTTCCAAAGAAGATTTGATTGGTTCAATTGTACCTCATGTGAACCAATTCCTTAATTTTGTAACAACTCAAAAACTTGTAATATATGAAGAATTGTCTCACTCAAAGATTGAGGAACGTGATCAAAACGTTACATTTGAAAAACACGAGTTTGGCAGTGGTGACATTGTTACTGTTCAAGTTGCAAAT
The DNA here is from genome assembly GCA_030570035.1 of Kodamaea derodonti. Classification (NCBI taxonomy): domain Eukaryota; kingdom Fungi; phylum Ascomycota; class Pichiomycetes; order Serinales; family Debaryomycetaceae; genus Kodamaea; species Kodamaea derodonti. Next base: position 189,293 of record JAJLUU010000010.1, read on the forward strand.
TCAGAAGAGATCGCAGGCGATAACAAATTTAAGGATGCTCGTGATTATTACAGATTCCTTCTCACGAGAATGCATATTGATGTTAGGCCATTCAAATTGGATAGTGAAGAGGATAGTGATTTTGTAGAAGAATCCCAAAATGGAGTTGAAACAGAAATCACTATCTTACAGAATATCAAGAAAACGTTTGATTTATGGGTTTCCACTTTATATACTTATCAAGAAGTTGCTGAGGAGATTGCAAAGAGAATTGGCAATAATGTTGATCCAAATTATTTGAGATTATTCGTCGTGAACCAAGGCATTAGACATCCATTGAAGAGTCATCATACATTATCTCAAGTTTTCCCAAAGACTTGTCATGTTAATCAAACTTTCCACTTTGAATACTCCGTGTTGAATATCAAATTGACTGAATTCGAGAACTTGAAAGCAGTGAGAATTAATTGGCTTTCGAGCATATTACAAATTCAAAGTTTTGAGTTGTTAGTTGCTAAAGATGGAACTGTTTTCGATTTGGTAACCAAGTTAATTCATAAAGTCAACATTCCAGCAAAAGAACAGAAACATATTTTGGTTTGGAGTGGTAAAAATCATAAATATAAGGATTCGATAAGATTCGAGAGCCCAATCGAACTGATTGATGAAACTTTGGAATTATACGCAAGTATTTGTCCTGCTGAAGTTGAGATTTTAGCAGCCCATGACTTATTGAATAGATTTGATGATAAACCTATCAGTTTGGAAGATTTCGATGACGAGTTCAAAAAAGAAGAATTTGTATTGGCCAAAAAAATGTCCAAGAGCTTAAATATCATTCCAGCCTTCCATTTCCATAAGAGTATTGGTTATGTACACAGTGCTCCTTTCTTGTTACCTATTTATATGGGTGAAGCCTTTGATGTTACTAAGGAAAGATTAAGAAAGAAGTTGGGATTGGGAATTCAAGCGTTCGAAAAAATTAGATTTGCTTTGGCTGATAACAATGATAAAGGCGCATATTTAGAAACCAACAATAATGAACTAGTTGTGTTTGATGAGGTTGGGAAATTATCAAACGGTATTTCTTTTGCTTTGGATCATCCAGACAGATCGCCTCGTCGTCATAATCAATTTGAGAAGGGGATTTCCATCAAGTAGTTAATTTCCATTAAGTACGTGATATTGAGAGGGGATTTTAAGTAGGTGGTAGTTGGAGGATTTCCTAAGACCATAAGGAGATAGTTCAATTTGGGTGCAGGGAAAAGGGAATTTTTTAATGAGTACAAGGAGTTTATATACGATTAAGTTTATATACGATTCAATTTCTAAGCGATGTAGTGATTTCGGTAGAATTCAAGTAGAGAAACGAAATGTTTGATATCTGGTTAGCTTTGATTTTGAAATTTAAATATGCTCCTAATCCGAGTGACTTTGTAGAAGTATATGCTAATATCACCTCGTTCTTCACAAGTTGAGTAAAAGGAGATGAGTGACACCAAGTCCAACTTAGCACACTCCATGACCATACTGCGTTCAAGCCGAAGTCTTCTTAAGCTCTAACTCCCTTATATCGGTCGAGCTCAACTTTCCCTTCCAATTATTTTCATTATTAGAATAAGCATCTCCGCCAATTACATCAATGACAGCAACTTCCAACTTCTTGAAACCCTTCTCTGCTCTATAATTATTGACAAATTCACCTCCCTTGACTGATTCTTCACTTACAACCAAAGCATCAATATCTCTTAGGTAACCAGTTGGTCCACACACATCATCTATCTGATAAACTTCATATCTCAAATGGTTCTTTGATAAGGAATTCCTTGTCAATAGGTCTATGAACTTGGTGACACCCTTCTGTCTTACTCTGAAAGGTTCCAATGTTTCTGAAAACTTCTTATTTTTTAACAAAACTGGACCTGTAATACCAACAACCAATACTGCTTTGGTCAAAAATATCGACGATGATAAAAGAATTTTATGGCCATCATGCAAATGATCAAATGTACCACCAACAGCAGTTGTATTGAAAACAGTCAGTATTGTCGAATCATGATTAGACTTTGTATTTTCTTCTGGCCCACCTGTCAATTCTACAACTGTGGAATCTGGAGAAAATATGAAGTCCTTCGATTCCTCTTCATAGATGAAGATAAATCTCCAATCTTCTAACAGTTTCTGTTTATTGAATAAAACATTGATGCTGAATTTATAATCATACCCCACCTCCGTTGCTATTTTCCTGACTCTGTTGTACAATTGTGACAAGACGGAATTCAATTGATGATAATTCTTAACTTCATCTTCAATCAAAATATCAATTCCACTCAATCCTACACTTCTTTTAGTGAGGACATATTTTAATAACGGCGTGTAATCTTTGGAGATTGGGTCTCGTACTACAATTACGGGATACTGGGTCATTGAATGTATGGCTATTAATTTGTTCGTAGATTGCCTTGGGTGGTTATATACAGGTGTGGCAATTTGCAACCATTCGAACGTCTATACAGAGCACATACAATAAAGCGCTGAGTACACGCATTGGTGGCTGTAAGATCAAACAAATCATGGAACGTTTTGGTCCTGACAAATGTCAGTTTGGACAAGATTATTACTTCTATATACACGGAATCTGCTTAATCCATCAGTGGGTCGTTGTTTTTGGAGCTTCATCTTGAGGGCCAGTAGTGCTCGGCGAAACATCTGTCAAATGTTGAACATTCTCAAAATGTGCTTCACTCAGAGCAGTCTCAGCAGTCTCATCAGCCTTGGAAGTCTCAAGATTCGACTTTCTGCGCTGTCACTGATTTATCATCCTCAGTACTCTTAGTAAGTACTTCACTCTTAACAGTGTCAACACTCTTAGTAAGTACTTCACTCTTAGCAGTGTCAACACTCTCAGTAAGTACTTCACTCTTAGCAGTGTCAACACTCTCAGTAGGTATTTCACTCTTAGCAGTCTCAGCACTGTCAAACTCTTTGCTCTCAACACTCACATACCGATATATAGTATCAGTGTAAGACTTGAGCTTGACCTTAACATCTGGATCCTTTCTATCCAATTTACTCATCAAACGTAAGGCATTAAAAAGTTTGACTTGACTCTTATCATCTTTAATCTTATCACCGACATATTTCAATGAACGATAAATCGAAGTGGTAAATTGTAAATTTTCAGAAAAGTCTATCAAATTTTGGGGTTTGTAGGTTAAGATTCCTGCCTTTATTATCGATCTGTGATGCTTCAATCTCTGATCTTCATTTATGTTCAACCAACTAGAGTTATGGATCCTATCCACTAACTTGTTAAATGAAGTTATAAAGTTATTTGGCAATAAATAAGTTTTACGAGCATACTTGGACTCATAAACATGCAAAGTATCCATAAATATATTCAAGGTCTTCAAAAAGATCTCCAATTGTTCATTTGAAATAGACAATTTTGGAGGATTATTTGGAAACTTACCTGCATTCTTTTCAAGAATTAAGGCGTTTTGGTTAAAATCATTATAATAATGTAAATCGGTGTTTAAACTGGAAAATATCACATCGATGGTCTTCAATCTTGGTTGAAGACCCAGGGAAACATTGATTTTTGGGTTCACTAAAGCTGAGAGAATCTCAATGATAACTCTACTAGAACTCTTACCTTGGATCTTGAAATTTTCAGTGATAATGAATATGAATTTTTCAATTAAGACAATGTCTATTATATTCTCATTTATAGCAGTTCCACGCTTTTTACTGATTTCTAAATTCTGAGAAAGTGAAGGATATGAAGTCTCATCGAAAATACCATCCACTAAACATGAATCATTTGACAACTTACTTAACTCATTATCGGATAATTTCAAGCCTCCCCATTTTTGAAGAACATACCAAAGGGCAATAACAAACTCTCTTTTCTGACCCAAATTAAGTAATGCATCAAACACATGGGTCAATATGAACTTATTAATCCGATCTCTACCGAAAGAATTGAAATCTGAATTCGTCATATACTGAAGCTTGTTACGTAACAAATATTTCGAACTTTCTGTAACCGTCACTCTTGTGAAATCAACCAAAGGAGTTGGTCTAATTCTTTCAATTGAAGTGACAAAATCTCCTGTTTTGAGTTTCGTAGGCGGTAATCTAACCATTGGATTTAAACGTTCCTTAGTAATTTTATCTTTTGGTAAAACATTTGAAGGTAAAATATCTTCAACGGCTTCTTCCATTTCCAATCCACTTTTTTTGAATTTCTCCAAGACCTTCTCTATTCTAGAATTTGTTATTTCCTTGATGTTACTTCCTTCGTAACCATTTTTACCTTGAATAAAGTCGAAGATTTGATCAACTTCAGGACACCAGATTTTCAAATATCTCAATGCATGTTGATTGTAAATGTAATGAGAACCCGAATTCACATCAATTCCAGTCCCACTGAAATTGTTAATAAAACATGAAATAAAAACAGAAACCAATGGTGCGTCTATATTAAGTATAGGAGTTTCCATTGCAAGTCGATACTTTTTGAAGGAGGGACTATTTTCAACCACATCTTTCAAATCAGGAACATCAGGAGGAATTGCAGCTTTCAAAGCTTTTTCCATTATAAGATTTGCAATTTGAACCATTTTAGCTTGATTCTTCAACAAGGCAAGTGATTTAGCGGTGGCAGACATGTCTCTATCATTTCTGATCAAGTCTGCACGATGTTGATTGTACTTTTTTATCCCCTGAAGGAAGATCGTGAACGTCAGACTATTTGGTATTATAACATCATCAGTACTATTTTCCGTGGGTATTAATTTATCGAAAAATTCCCATGTAGATTCCTGGTCATTTGTGAAATTTTTAACTAAAACACTTAATGCAGCATTAAAATGATCTACATCGCATCTTGGTCCTCTAATGACTCTTCTTCCAGAAGCAGTAATTCTAAAAGGTTCCACATGAGATTCGTGAATCAACTTTGTATGAGCTGGGGCTTTCAGCTTTCTTTTTATTTCAGGTGGCCTGATAGCTTCAGCTAAAGATAATTCAACTGGCTTGGTTTCTGAGTTTTTGAGGGTAACACGAGCTCTCCATTTATCGAAAATTTCAACAACTGTATTTACTAAACCGTTTGAGACTTTCCCCCATTCGGTTGAGTTTGCAATTCCATTGAACAAGATCAAGAAGGTTTGTGAATTTGGAACCACCAGCCATTTTGCACGATCATTTAACAATTTCATTGCTCCATCTATATCTCCTTTTTCAAGTTGCCATTGCATGATTGAATTCATAGCTACAACACCTTTACTTCTTGCCATACGAGCTAATTTAACAGCACGTTCTATAGATTCATCTCTTTCCAATAATTTGAGAGTTCTCCATGTGACTGCAAATGAGTCTTCTAAATTAGCTTCATTAACTCCTAAAAGTGCTCTAGTTAATGCATCAAGCGAGGACTTATCGTATTTGAACTTTTCAAACAATTCCAAGTGATTAAATATAACCAACGAGGTATCTGATGCTAAAGACAAGTCTCTTGGAGTCAATTTCTCCACATCTATGAACTTACCATCTTTATCTTGAATCATACATTCTGAGTATTTACTCTTTAATATGATCAATCCACGTTGAATGACCTGCTTTTCATTTACATTTTTACTCGACCTTGAAGCTTGACGTTTATCAGTAAGCAATTTATTATATTCAGTCCACGTATAATCCAATATTTCACCTGATTTTATGAAGTAATCTAGTTTGGTTTGAATATGAGATCCAAGTTCTTTTTGACCCTTTGATGGCGATGATGCAATTTGCCTTGGAGTTTTCGGAATTGAATACTGTCTGCACAAGTTTAAGGTGGTAAGTTGGAATTTTGAAGCGGTTAGGGCGATTCCTGTTGGGGTACTTATTTGACTTTTTGAAGTATTTAGGGTGGAAAACGGTCTTCTCTCTCTATTATTAGTGAAATCATTTGAAGTACACCACTGAGTTGCATTAGATATGTTGGCCGTGCCTTCTAGAAGCCGCCCTCTCTGTATTAGCCTCCCCAGCTGCCATTTAACTCTTAACATTAGCGATGAGTTTGATGGGGAAAAAATACGACTGATATAAAAACACATTATGAATCAAGGTGAACTAAAACCATATAACATTAAGAATCAAGGAGAGCTAAAACCGTACAACATTACGAATACAGGCGAACTAAAACCATACAATGTAGAATTGTTTCACCAGAAAGCTCCCATAAATAAATTAGATCATCAAAAATCCCAATGGAAGGTACTATCCAAAGCCATTTCATATCAACTAACTAGAAATATACCAATCAATGAAACAATTATAGAACTATTCAAATTGAATTTAATAAGAGGAAAGGGGCTTTTTGTAAGAACCATTATGAAATTGCAATTAGAAAACGGACATTTGACTTCGGAGTATGCATCGATTGTAGCTGTAATAAATTCAAAACTTGAGGATATTGGAAATCTACTAGTAAAGAGATTGATATTACAATTCAGAAATGCTTATTTGAACAATGATAAATCGTTATGCATATCTTCAAGCGGGTTTATTTCATATTTGGTGAACCAGAAGGTGGTTAGTGAGATATTGATACTCCAGATATTACAATTATTATTGGAAAACATAACCAATGATACTATCGATATCACATTTAATATCATGAAGATAGCGGGAAGAAGCTTGTATGAGAACTCAAAGCAAGCCAATGTAATGATCATGACAAAACTAAGAGATATCCTTCAAGGTTGTCAAATAAGTAATATAAAACCTATCGAAAATATACTTGACTGGAATAGAAATGGATTTTCAAAGTACCCCACCATACCTAAATACCTTGACTTGGTTGAAGATGGTGACCAAGTCACCCATTTAATAGAATTGTCCGAAGGCTTGAAATCTGAAAGAGATTTGGACCTTTTCAAGTACGACGAGAAATATGAAGAGAACGAGAAAATATATAACGACTTAAAGAAAGAAATACTAGACGAAGACAAGGAAGACACAGATCCAGTGACAACCGAAGAAAAGCAAGTAGTGGTTGCACCTGTAATAGATTTGTCGGAAGCAGATATTCTACAATATCAAAAAACAGTCTACTTGAAAATCATGTCCTCAATGTCTGCAGATGAAGCTGTGCATAAATTATTACAATTAACATCTAAAGATAAAAAAGATAGAAACAATGAATTGATGGTGGATATGGTTATTAAGTGTTGTTCGCAAGAGAAAACATATTCCAAATATTACGGAGTCATTGGTGAAAAATTATGCTTTATTAATAAATATTGGCTTGAAGTGTTTACAATATTATTCAAATCGTATTATGCAAAGATTGATAAGTTTGAAAACAATGCACTTCGTAATATAGGAAAATTCTTTGGACATTTATTTGGATCAAACTCATTACCAACAATATCTTTAAACGAAGTGAGATTAACAGAAGAACACACAAACTCAGCCAGTAGAATCTTTCTTAAATTCATATTTCAAGAGATGATTGAAGAGGTTGGCATAAATGAGATAAAAGAAAGATTGATAAATGATCCGGAGGTGGCTCCCTCAATAAACGGTATTTTTCCTGTTGTTAATGTTAGCTGGAAAGATGCAGACGCAATCCGATTTTCCATTAATTATTTTACTGCAATTGGTTTAGGTGTATTGACAGATAAGATGAGATCTGTGTTGAAGGACTTGCCTCAACCAGATTTTGTCAGAGGTAGAAGTCGGAGTAGAAGCTCCAGTTATTCAAGAAGTGGAAGCTCGTATTCGAGAAGTAGCTCCAGTAGAAGTTATTCAAGGTCCAGAAGCAATTCGAGAGAGCCTGCGAGAGAAGTTAAGAACTTTGAAACAAGCCATGACAATAATACTGGTAAATCTGATGGTCGAGACAATTCTTTCAATCGCCCGGATAATCAGAGGAATCCTACGAACTATAATAGGCTGCAAAACGAAAGCAGAGACCCACAAACGGCTAGAAGTCGTAATTTGGCATCTTTGAGGGAAAGGTCATTGTCACGGAATTCCAAACGTAGGCGTTATTGAACAATCTTTACTATATACTACTCACAAGACACATAAATATAATCCCATCATTCATAATACAAAGAAAATTCCAAGCGTACGGAACTCCAAGTCGCGGCTTGTCTGTAAATCACCTACCAGCGAAATCTTCTTAGTAATTTCTTTTCTTTTGTGTTCGGGAGATATCGGGCAAGAACAAATTTGCTCCAACAAATGACCACGCTCCTGTTGGTGATAACCACGTAAAGTAGTAGTACCAGGCGATCTAAGTTTATCAAAGTATATCACACAACTTCTCTATAAGATCGGATTTAACCCATTACCTCATCTGTCAATGCTCCAAAACAGCCAATGAAAAATCAGACGTTTATAATTAGCTCGCGAAAATCCCCATCGGTGACCGAGAGTATATAAAGGCAACGAAAATCTACATTTTTCAAAGTTTTCATAACATACACATTCAATATGCCAGCTGTTTACGAAAAGGGATCTGAAAAGAAGGGAGCTAACTTGTTCAAAACTAGATGTTTACAATGTCACACCGTTGAAGAAGGTGGTCCACACAAGGTTGGTCCAAACTTACATGGAATTATTGGTAGAACTTCTGGTCAAGCTGCCGGTTACTCTTACACTGATGCTAACAAGAAGAAGGGTGTCCAATGGTCTGAACAAACCTTACACGATTACTTGGAAAACCCAAAGAAGTATATTCCAGGTACTAAGATGGCCTTCGGTGGTTTAAAGAAACCTAAGGACAGAAACGATTTAGTTGCTTACTTGGCTGCTGCCACTAAGTAGATTTAGAATCTTCATGTAAATAATAAACAATGTATAGATATCATTAATATATAATATGGTCAATTCTTGTAAAAGTAAATGTCGGTGACACAAGTCCGAAGTGGCTAGTATTGCTGGCCAAATTCTTCAGTATAAAACTGGAACTGTAGAATTTTTACCTAAAATGAAACAGCATGATTGACAAGGTGTAGTGGCTAAGCATTATTCCTCATTGCAATTATTTCAGAGTCACTCCTTGCCCCGAGAAATACTACGACTATGCACTAGAGGTGATGAGTAGATACGATCAATAGGGTAACAAAGAACTACAGACTATGACGATGCAATAGACGTGATGAGTAGATACGATCAATAGGGTAACAAAGAACTCCAGAATCGTGCTGCGGGGTCAATTCGTACATTGATCGACTTTCACTTACCAACACGTTCAATTTTCAGTATACAATTGGAATCCCCCAAAAGTTCTGGGATAAGAACTACCATGCAATTTCGCGGTTGATTTCAAAAGCTGGTACACTTAATTTAGATCTGAATCTCTGGCTTATATCCATTTTTGAATGCCCAGCCCGTTTGACTCTCCGAGCCATGATGCAGTAGTTTCTCCATTCTCACCTACGCCCAAATTTTTGCACCCAGTTTCAAACCCCATTCCTTTAGGAAAAGTCAATTGCCTGATTAACACACTTTACCCAAATTGTGAATACTCAGTTCTTCTTTAATTTTTTGAACTTTCATCACAGTGTCTCTTAATCACACACCACGTCAATGAAAAACTCGCACGCAAATTTCAAATCAACAAAAATTCAAGTGTAAAATGAATCAAAAGGTCCAAGTTGAGGTGGATGAAACAGAAGACACAGAATGGAATGATATCTTGAGAAGTCATGGGATCATTCCTCAAAGACCACCATCTCCAACACAAGAATTAGAAGAGTTAATGGACCAAGTAATCAAATCTCAACATGAAAATCGACTTGAGAATAAAGATCTTGATGATTTAGCTGAACTTGAGGATGACGAAGATGAAGATTTCCTCAATTCGTACAAACAGAAAAGGATGGCCGAATTAAAGAAATTGGGAGAAAAAAGGAAATACGGAAGTGTCTTACCAATAAATAAACAAGAATATGAAGTCGAAGTAACCAACGCTTCCAATGATTGTTTTGTAATTGTACATTTATCTTTACAATCCAGTTTACAGAGTAGACTCTTATCTTCGATTCTCATACGGGTTGCTGAAGTATTCAGTGAGATTAAAGTTTGTGAAATCCCAGGAAATAGATGTATCGAAAATTATCCAGATTCAAACTGTCCAACCTTGATCTTTTATCACAAAACTAATGTGATCAAACAGTTTATCACCTTAACTCAATTGGGTGGCAATGATACTAAGTTAAAAGACATTGAACAGTTACTAATTGATTTGAGTTTGGTTGATATAACCGATAGAAGGTTGACTATAAACGAACGAAATGATCATGATTTAGAAGAACAAAGAAAACTTCGATTTGTGAAAAAGTCCGTTAGAGGAAATGATAATGATGATGATGAGGATGACTTTTACGATTAATAGCAAGCACGATTGGGGTGATTTATACTTTGAGAAAATTTCATCAAAGGCGCCAATACCCCGTAAGAGTAATACTCACCAGCACAAATGGTTGCCTATTCTGTCTATCAAGAACGATTTTAATCGCGGGTAGTTGCTGCATATTCTATCAACAAGAATGATCAACACGATGGGTATTGGTTGCATATTATGTCTATCAACAAGAACGATCGAAATGACACAATGGTGGGGTACGAAATGATACACAATTACAATTGATGGTAAACAGATAGACAATCACAATGGAAAGTAAATAGAATACAATAGAATTATGTCTAGCATCGTATCCAAAGTTGATGCTGTGCTTCTGTTTATATGTAAATTGTGGAATGTATTCTTAGTATTTCCGCATATATAGGCAACTTCGGCATTTATATTTTGGACCATAGTCTCTTGATAACAAATTCTTCACCACATTTACGGTATCACCTCTACTTGCAAAAAATAAACAATTAGACGATTTTCGACTCAAAGTGCAATAACTGTCAAGAATGTAATACAGAGTAAACAACCAATTAAGCGAATCGAGCTGGATAATATTACCAAACAATAGAAAATTGTAGGAACTCAACTTAATCAGCTTGAAGTAAGAATTGCATCAGTCGTACCTTTTTTCCGCGCACGAGCCTGCCATGGTAACTGCTTTCCCCTTTGTTTTGCCTTACGTTGTCGTCTAAGGTTAAAAAATAATTCATAACGAGGCACAATTGTGTGGTAGCTCAACGCCCCAAGTGCAGGTACATCCATCCTTAAAAATGACTTGTATTAACGGGAATAGTCTTGAAATTAGTAAATACATACACTGTTTTTCAGCAACATGGAGGTCAGAACATTAATAGACCCACTGATACTACGTTCAATGAAGTACAAAGAGCTTCCAGAGCTTCCAATGCGTGGAGTCATAAATCGCACAGACGCAAGTGAACATCCAGGAAATGCACATAGGACAAGAGATGTATTTCACGGAACATTGGATCTCATAAATGCTTTCAAGCAGAATTTTGTTCAACTGGGATCTCCACTAATGGTCCAAGGTGAGGCATTTCCCAGTCCAAGATCGAATTTTATATCTCCCTTCGAAGCTGATAATCAATCTATAGCTGAAGAGAATTATGAAATATACACAGTTGATGACTTGGATTCTGAAGCATTGATAGAAGAACTCATTGAATCACGCGGGTTAATATATGAATCCGACGATTCTGATTCTGAACCAACCGTTCCATTCACCAAACCTTTAAAACTGAAATCCTCAAGAGAACTGTTCAAAGATTCTACTAGAGTTGTAGTTGCTTCAACCGATTTCAATGAGAATTTACATGATGGTCCAGTTTCAGAACCAGAGTTTTCTGATGATGAGCTTGATTTCACTCCGCTTTCTATTTCGAAAACTCCGGCTCTACCTATCAAAACTCCTGAACCAGCACAAGTCGAACGAACCGTAACTGTGCTAAGATCTATAGCAGAAGAAGATGAAGAGGAGGAGGAAGAAGAACAAATCAAAAAAGAGGTACCTGTACTTATACCAAAAGGTAGATTCAAAGTACTGGGAATGCATGTGAAATCGGGTAAGATGCAAGGTATGCATGTTAAGTCCTCTGTTTCATTGAAAGCAATAGCATTTGCAAAAGGACAATCAAACGCTGCCAAAGCAAGATCCCAAGTAGTAACCACTGCCTTAACTACCAAAGCGATAACCGAAGTAAAAGTATCGTCTGATGAACCATTATTGGTTCAGACACAAAATGAGCCGTCTATTGAAAAAGAAATCAAGCCAAACGAATCAGACGGTGAACCCAAATGTACACCAGAAGATTATTCAGAATACATGGACGATGAAGCAGAGTTGAAATTAATTCAACTTGAATTACAAGAGATCAACGATGAATTGGCGATGATTAAAGAGAAAGCTCCAGAAAAGACTGAGGATCCAATATCTGATCCAATAATCGATTCAGTGGCACCTTTAGAGATTGTGCAAGAAGTGAAAACCCCAGTACAATCAAATACTAGCGTGCTACCTCAAATTGAGGACGATGAACCTAGACTTACGCTTTCACAACTTCTACATGCTCCTCCGCAACTAGAACATCGGACTGCTCTTGACACTCCAGTTGAGTTTGCAACCCCTGAAGTGGACTCAGATATTCATTCGAGCATTAACACAGAAAGGACCGAACACACAGAACTCAATTCACAATTTGCACTCGATATGTCTCCACATACGGTTCTTGATGAACCAATAAATGAGAAATTAGAAGTGCCGGCTAATATGGGAAATCCACTCGTAGTACTACCGCAGCCTAACGAAAAGATCCAGGCCACTGACAATATAAATAAAGGAGCACCTGTTTATGGGGTCTACCCCCTGAAGTATAAAGTTAAAATTCTAGCTGAATTGTTTTCTGGGGAACAACAAGTGAAGAAAAAGTCTGCCTCCACAACAGAAAAAGTTTCATTTGTATCTAAAGTTCAAAGTCTTCTCAAAGGAAATCTTGACTTTCAACCTGATTCACCACCAATCTCACTCCAAGTACTTGATGAGAATAGCTCAAATGAGGAAATCAATAATATATTCCTTAAACATGATGATGTAGGAGTGTCTTCTGCAGATACGTCTCAAGACAACCTGCCCAGAGAACCGGTTGTCCGGAATCAAAGATATCTCGAACCTACCGCTGCATCAAATATCATTCAAAGAACATTATTTGATCCATTGAAATTGCGTCACTCGACTGACGGAATGACTGCCCCGATTATGAGACGTATTGCAAGAGGGAGTTCGGATAAATCGACGCATTCCAATTCTAAGGACGACGGATCCTCGGAAGAATCCCAAGAAGATACCACCTTCTGTGAAGCTGATATACTGAATGGCTTATCACTCGGCGAGGCGATACAGCTAAAATCAACTTATGAAGCATCCACCAATGAAGGTGGGAATGAGGAAGGTGAACCAAACAAACTTGTAGTCAATAAGGAATACGATGATATTCTCACCGATATTATTTCAGCTGCAGAAATGGTCGATGACGAGGTTGTACTTAAGGATGTAAAATTGTCCGCTAGAAATACTGTACCAATTGAAGTTGAAGAAATCCTCTCTCCTAAGTTGGAGACTCAAGTAAAGATTTCAACACCTACTGCAGTTTCCATGGATAATCTTGAAGTTTCCGAGATTGAAAGATCAACCCCGGTAACATCCCCACCTCAATTAGGTGGCCTGGATAGATCAACCAGCATGTCCCAAACTGAATCAAAGAATGAACCAAATGATTTAGTGGAAGATAGCGTATCAGTTGAAATGAATGAAACCACTACATCAAAAAAATCACCACACTCTGAAGAAAATCAAGATCAAATAGTCTCTAGAAATGCTTCAATAACTTCTAACGGGGCGGAGATCAATAATTTAGGTGACGAAGACGTTGGAAATAGTCTTGCATCTACCAAGGAATCAATAAGTACGCACTCCACTTACAATGACAAGGAAGCATACATGGAGATTGAAGAAAATGCATTAATTCCGCGTGTTACGAGCGATAGCGATATCACTGAAGATACGGTCAAGCCAATGAATGATTCTGTACATAGCGTACTCCAATCTGATGATCATCCATGGCACGAGTCACTTGCGAATAGTTCTACATTTGATGCATTAGCCGAATCATCTTTCGCAGAAACAACTACTGCTGAAGATGTTAGTACTTTCAAAGAAACTCTGAGATTGGGTTTGGTTCAAAACTCTTTTGATGATTCTTCAGACTTTCTTGAGGATCCAAAGAGTTGGAAACTGGAAATTTCAGATAGTTTGCGTGGATTACCCGCAGATACGTCTTTCAATAGCTTGGAAAGGTCTATCCACACTTCACCTATCTCAGATCATTTCAACCCAGTAATCGAAGAGTTGAAGTTAGACCCCTCAACGAAGGAATTACATCTCGACCTGAGACGTTCCTGTAATACGTTTGATTCGTACGATCTGGGTTCAGAAGTAACCGGTTTTGTAAAGCCCACGTCTAACCAAGCTCATTCATCAATCTGGCTTGCAAAGGATACTGTAGGGTTATTCAGTGTTGACACTGAAAAGGCACTCCAAGATTCTCTCAGCTTGCTTGAAGCTAACACTATGGAAGAGAAGCAAATGCAATTACGCTTATCTGAATGTGTTTACTTGAGTAACGCTATCAGTAATCCTATCAAATTGTTGAAATTATACAGTGACAAGAAATACAGTGACAGAAAACGAATTCCTAAAAGAAAGTTGATAATTGATTTCAAGTTGAATACGTTCATTGCAATTGAGTCTTTTATCGAAATTATGAAATTCTTATCTATCCTTAAACCAACCGGATATTTCAGGTCAAATTTAATTCATATTGAAGTTAAGGTGTCCACTGCCAATGAAACTAATGCCAGGTTCGCATTTGGTAAACTTCGTGCAATTGGCGCTTTGTTCGATTCCATAAAGATCTTGGGTTTATTGCAACTTTCTCCAGAGGATATTCAAGACAAGTTTAGTTATCCTGTTTTGAATCATCAAAATAAGAATGATAATCTTCTCAGACTCCCTAATCATTTGGAAAAGGTTGTCATATCCAATGGGTTCAATTTGGATGAAGGGATGTTTTTACCCAGTACTTTAAGATTTGCTGCGTTCTATGGGTGTAGTAGAATCAATTTAAGTAAGTTCAACCTCACCAAAAAACTAGATAAGATTCATTTGGGTACATCAGACAAATTTGAACTAGTTAAAAGTAGCAGGATCGAACAGTTTCCTTCCAGTTTCTTTGATGTTCGAGAATTGAAGTTATCTTCAAAGATCTTGATGAACGTTAACTTCGAGAAGTTTTATAAACTTAATTCGCTTACTTTATGTGATTTGGACTTCAAAACCACCAGGCAATTAAAATTCCCGCCAATGCTAAAAGAATTAGTACTTGAGAATTGCTTAATATCTTCACATTTGATTTCATTTCCTTCGACTTTAAAAAAGTTGGTTGTAAGGAATGGAAAATGGAGAGAACAAAGAATATGCTCGTTTGCTAAGATACGTGAATTGAGATTCGAAAATGTCATTGTTGCAGATCTTGTGAAGAAAGTGAATTTCGCAAAGGACTTGACTACCTTGGCGGTAATTGGATGTAATGTTAAAAACCTTAGGTTCAATCTTTGTAAAACACTTAAAAGTTTGGATCTTTCGAATAACGATATTGAACTGCTTGAAGGGTTCAAATTACCAGATGGGTTGGAAGTCCTTAATTTGAGTGGGAATTCAATATCTCGTCTAAATGATTTACCGTCAACATTGAAAGAAGTTGATATTCAAAATAATCATTTGCAAGGTTCTATTGAATTTGAAGGATCTTTAGAAACCTTGAAATTGAACAATAATCCCGAACTTATACTGGTAAAAGTATCAAATACATTAAAATCCTTGGATTTATCAGGTACTTCATTAGTTGAATTAACCCCATTGATGAAGTTGATTACAAATATTGAAGATTTGAAAGTAAACCAATGTCTTATTAGAGATGAGTTTGTTCAGTTTCCATCCACTTTAAAAGCTCTTGAATTAAGTAACTGTTTCTTGGATTCGATTGAAATACAATTTGTTGGAGATTCAATAAGGTCAATGGACTTATCTAATAACCGATTGACAAGCTTGGGAAATATTAATTTTGATAACTGTCATAATTTGCAATTTCTTGATTTACTGAATAATCAATTAAGTTCAATCGAAGATATTCCAAATTCGATTGAAGAAATCAATTTTAGTGGTAATTTGATCAAATCATTCAAACTGTTAAGCACAAATTTGAAAAGGTTGGATTTGCTGATGAATAAATTGGTCAATGAATCCGTATTACCTCCAAGCTTACAAGTTTTAAAATTAAGTGGAAATCCTTACCGTAAAATCTCACCAGAATTCAAAATTCCTTCTGGTTTGATTGAATTGTATTTGGACCATTGTAATATTCTAGAATTTGATTTGAAATTACCTTCCAAATTGATTACGCTTAGCATGACAAATAATAAATTACACTCCAAATCATTCAAATTGTCTGCTGGTAAGAACTTCAAGTTCTTGGATTTGTCAGGAAACTTCTTTAAAGATTTCCCACTGAAATTGCTAGAGGAGTTGAATTTGGTTCAATTGAAATTGATCAACAACATGTTCGATGACATTCCTCCGATTCCAAAGAACATTCTCAGCGCTGTTTTCAATGATGCTGAGGGGGCCATGATTGAGAATTTGGCTTGAATTATATTATGGAGAGCTTGTTACTTCGAGATTTAGCACAGAAATGAACTTCTAACACTGTACCACATTATATTATTAATATACTCGCGTCTTATGTATTATTTGTATCATCGTAAGCCTGTAATAGACACCAAATTTGATTGGTACCATTGATAGCATTAACCGTCGAAATCAGTTATAGGATTGAACACAATAGAGCTGATTGGAGTCAAGAGCATATTCAAAAGTGCTGTTCAGTAATGTATCTCTCCATCCCACTTCCTAGTAGTTCTGGTGATAACACCAGAGAGAATATGTCATATCTTCGCTGCTCTGTTTTGACAGACGTGTGGTTCCTTATGATACTGATTGATCGTTGCCAACAGATCGGCTCGCGTACGGTTGATTGTCGCCTGCATGGTGGGTAGTTTTTTTCTTTATCCAAAATGGATGCGAATGGTATTGTCACTTGAAGATAAAGGTGCGACGATCACCCTGAGCGATCTTCGTGCTATATTATATCTCCCAAAAGTGCATGTGGATAGTCAACTAGTATGCAATTCTACAAAGTTTACGTTGCATTTTAATATTTCCCATTTTGGAAGTTGCAACAGGCACGAGACATTTACAGGCAATCTCTACTCCATAACCATCGAGCGCTTACGTACAAGTGGTCTCTTTAATATCTAAAATCGTTTACACATGACTTGTACAATCTAAACAATACTGTATTCTTCCATTCTTATGTCGTAAATGCCTGCTGTGAATATTGCCAATGCTCGCTCGGGAATATCATTTTTGCTTATGCACCTGGAATTCTTTTCTTACCCATGACATCAAGGAAATCAATACCGTCAGGTAGTCTAAACGACTTACACAGGAAGAAATCCTTTAGCAAATTTCAAGAATTAACCCCTCCACCAGATAATTTTCGTACTATTCAGCCTTGCCATCACATTCAAAGTGTTTTAGATTCGAAAGCTAGAGATACCGTATTTATCACTTATAGACAAGCAGTAAACATATCACTGGCAGTATCTGATACAAAGATCTACAAGTCAAAGAAGGATGGCTCAATTATTCCAAATCAGAAACTTAAAAACAAGAAGACCTTGTCATTAAAATGCACAGATTGTTCATTAAATTCATTTCAAAATAATTTCATATGTCTACAATGTCCTCACGTAGGGTGCTTTACAAACCATAGACATGCATACACACACTATAAATCGAATCAACATTTGTTTGGTATTGATAGTCATAATGGATTATTGTACTGTTTTCTGTGTGGAGATTACGTTAATCATCCTTTATTAGAGGAAATTAGACAGGAAATATTCAATGAGAGGCAAGAGATCTTTAAGGAAAGTAAACAAACCCCAACAGACGTAAACCATTCGCATTACTCAAATCCTTCTATCAAAGCGGTTAGTGGATTGAAAGGATTTGTAAATTTGGGTGCAACATGTTATATGAGTTCCATCTTACAAACATTAATTCACAATCCGATTATCAAATATCAAATGTTCAATAACGATGATCACTTCTTTAATTGCGAAAGAAAGCTATTAATGGATCAACTGGAGGGGATGATAGATGAATCAAATGCATGCATCACCTGTAGTGTTGATAATATATTCCAAAATATTTATACATCAACTTCAAATGAAGGGTTTGGTATAACTAATTTACTAACAACCGCATGGTTTAAAAACAAATCTTTTGCAGGTTTCCAAGAACAAGACGCTCATGAATTTTGGCAATTTTTATTAGATGAGTTCCATTCGGATTATAAAATCATTTCAAAATCAATGAATAAGCATGAACCAGATGATGAATGTAAATGCATAACTCATGTTACATTTTCAGGAGAATTACAGAGTTCTATTCGTTGTTTGTCATGTAATGAAATTACTTTCACGATCGATCCAATGATGGATCTTTCTCTAGAAATCAAGCAGAAAGTAAAGGGCACAAAATTAACTTTATACGATTGTTTAGATACTTATACAAAGGAAGAAAAGTTGGATGTGAAATATACATGTCAATATTGCGGAGAAAAATCAGAAGCAACTAAATCATTAAAGCTTAAAACCATTCCTCCAGTATTAGCCATCCAATTGAAAAGATTCGAACATAAACTAAATGATGCTGCTTCAAAAATCGAAACTCCAGTGGAAACCCCGTTATTTTTGAACATGACAAAGTACACTTATGAGCATCAGCTGACAATTGATAAAATAGATGAAAACAAAGTGTTTGAGTTATTTGCATTAGTTTGCCACATCGGTTCAGTTCATACCGGTCACTACGTGGTGATTGTGAAAAATGGTAATGGCCAATGGTTTAAATTTGATGATAGTATTGTATCATTGGTTCTGCAGCAGGAGGTTGCTAGGGCGAATGCATATTTGGTGTTTTATATGACGCATAAGATATAAACTGTTTTGCAAGTGGCTGTATTTGAGAGTAAAGCGAGCAAAATAGACTTGATACCAGGGACTGAAGAGACCATGGGGCGAACAGCAGGTCCATATTCAACAATGAATCATGACAGTGAACATTGTAAAAGTCTTTGAATGTTCTGGACAAGCAAAGTGGAAGCTTTAAGATCAAGTAACACTCAGTATAATGGACAATCTCATGGGAAGATCCCATTTGTGATGAGCACCGACTATTGACTGTTTAGATGAACTCAATAACATTGGCATACCCAACATTTGATGACTAACATGCGGTTGCAAGTCTTATAGAGAAATAATATCAGTTGACAATCTAGATCTTACAATAGATAATATTATGCATAACAGAGGCACGGAATGTTATAACCAATGATTTTAACATATCTCTTGATATATTGATATATAATTTTACGCTCCAAGCATGGTGATAACACCACACGACAATTATAAATGATACTTTAAATACTTGTAGGGAAGTGAGACTAAAAAATAGAAGTTTAATAAGCTTTCTACAAAACGTCCTTAGCTTCGTTAGTACCTTCTATTAAGCAGGCTTTAAATTTGCATCTTGGACTTACGTTGCTCCATTTGTGGAGTTTTTGATCTCATGCGTGTCTTAAGTACCCCTTAAGAAATAGCCTCCGGTGCTTGAAAAGAAATAACCCAGGCACCTGAAAAGAATGATAACGACGAAAAGGAGAACCAGCCCTAAGCGGAATTGTAATTCAGTAGATGTATCTTAGTGATCGCTTTAAGGTTAGTATAAATTCTAGATCATCGGATCAAATTACTACTCGATTTGGTAGTCTTTAGCAATTCTTTAGTGTGGGGTTGGCATATGATCCTCCAAGCATGTTTTGGGTGTTACAGTAATATCTGTAGCATTTACATTTGCCTACAAGAACAATTTCCTACATCCCTACATCTAATCAAGAAAAGTCATTAATTCGTATTCTGTTTATAATAAATACATGTTTGATCAAAAATCATCCGCAGTTAAATGAGCACTATCACACATACTTCTGAAGACACCATTATTGTTGAACAAAGTCCAAGGCACACCTTTTTCTATTATCTTACCTTGGTCTATCACAATTATTCTATCATATTGTAAGATGGTTTTCAATCTATGTGCGATACATAAGATAGTACATTTTGCAAACTCGTTTGCAATGGTATTTTGAATCTTGGAATCGGTTTCGAAATCAACAGAAGAAGTAGCTTCATCTAAAATCAAGATTTTGGAATTACGGATCAAGGATCTAGCCAATGTGATTAATTGTCTTTCACCAAGTGAATAATTCGAACCAGCTTCTTCAACCAATTGATCCAAATGGAATTTATGTAAATCATCGTATCCAACTTCATTTTTAGGGTTATATCTGGTAGCACGAGCTCTTTCTAAGGAAACTGCATCGAACAATCCTGCTCTTCTTAAGGTATCCCACAATAAGGTATCTTGGTATTGTTCGAATGGATCCAAATTCTTTCTAATACTTCCTTGGAATAAAACTGGGTCTTGTGGAATAATAGATAAATTAGAACGTAAGTCGAATAATCCTAAATCAGAAATATTCATACCATCAATAAAGATATTGCCTTCTTCAAGTTCAGTCAATCTGTACAATGCAGTCATGATTGAAGATTTACCAGCACCTGTACGACCACAGATTCCTACTTTTTCACCAGGGTATATGGAAAGGTCCAAACCTTTCAAGACTAAAGGTAAACCAGGTCTGTATCTTAAGGACACATTATCAAATTGAATGTAACCAGATGCAGGCCATTCACGAGGTGGAGTGAACTCAGTCTTTTTATATGCCAATTCTTGAGGTAAATGAACGGCGTATTCATGAAGTCTTTCAACGGAATTCATTTCACTTTCAACTAAAGTCATTGCTCTAACTGAGAATGATAATAATGCAACCATTTGAACCACATAACTAAGTAATAACCCAGTCGACGATGCACTGATATGGAACTGTCCAGTAATACATAATAAACAAATGATCATACCAAAACAACATGTGATTATATCTAAGTTGACACTTAACCATCTCTGGGTTGCAATTGAAATATAATACGCTTCATTCATTTTATCCAATAATCTATCATTCTTTTCAATGAAATCCTTTTCGGCATTGAAAGCTTGGATAGTTGCCATACCATTCAAGGATTCATTGAAGTTGTTGTACACCAAAGATCTTTGAGTGGATTCCAATCTCTTTACTTCTCTACCGGAAGCCAGATAAATCCCTGCTAAACAGACAAATCCTGCAACCAAAAATGGAACGGAAATTGCAAACCATGGCAAGTAACAGATACATAAAATGACAATTCCAACAATCACAGCCAGAGGGAAAATAAACAATCTTAATTGTTCACCCAACTCATTATCCAAAGAATCGGTATCCTTGGTGAATCTATTCATGATTCTACCTAATGGGTTGGTGTCAATAAATGACATAGGAGCATGTAAGATTCTATTGACAGCACCGGCACTCAAAAGCTTTGCAGCCAGATTGTTCATCCAAGCCAACACGGTAAATTCAAGGGCGGTAAAAATAACAGTAACAATTGCAAACACAGCATAAAGAATAGCATACAATTTATCAGACATGTGCGTGAATTTCCTTTCCATCCAGAAGGATAACCAAACACTGGAGAAAATCTGGAAGAAGGTTGCCAAGATGATAACAGCAAGGAAAATAGGAACAGCCCACCATCCAAATGAACCATTTCCAAGCTTGATAAATTGTTTGTAAACTTGCCAGGAGATGGCATTTGTAGCGGTTTCTTCGGCTAAAACGGTCCTACCATCTAAGTCCAGATTAGTAGCTAAAACCGCTGGTTGAGCTAAAACTTCTTCACTGGTTGTAACTGGGAGAATATCTTCTTCGTGTTCTTGGGTATACTCAATCAACCTTTCGAAATTCAAGTTGGTTTGCATCAATTCAGGAACAGTACCAGTTTCAATTGAACCATCTCCATTCAAAAAGACAATTCTGTCAGCAGATTGAACAACTCCCAATTGATGGGTGGCTAAGATCACAGTTCTATCCTTCAACATTCCCTTGATTAAGTTGTTAATAATATGTTTACCAATTCTGGCATCAACGGCACTAATGACATCGTCCAAAAGTATAACTTTTGCATCCGAGTAAACAGCTCTAGCCAAATTGATTCTGGCCTTCTGTCCACCAGATAAAGTAATACCACGCTCACCAATTTCAGTATTATCTCCTGCTGGTAAATTTTCTATATCTTCTTCCAATCCACAAGCAAAGAGAATTTGGTTATAGCGTGCGACATCCATTGGTCTTCCAAATAAGATATTTTCTCTTACTGTTGCATTTTGGATCCATGGTGCTGAACATAATATGAGATCTTTATCGACCTTAATTCTCGAAGTTTTTGGATTATCCAATTTCATGAATCCGGCCAATGCATTCAAAAGTGAAGATTTTCCGGAACCAACCACACCAGTGATGATAATGAATTCTCCTTTATAGATAGTAAGATCGATATTGGTTAAGCCTGGAAATTGGATTTGTGCTGAATCAAACGATTCGGTGGTTGCATTTCTAACAGAATTTCTAGTAGAATTAGCATATGAATTAAGTGCACTTCTTTCGATTTTCATCAATTTCCTTTGTTCTAATTGTTTCTTCTTTTCAAGTTTCCTAGCTTTCTTGGTTTCTACAGAAAGATCCCAAATTGAGGTATCCAATTCATCATGGAAAGATTCCCAAATGTAGTTTGCATTTTTGATGTCAATGACAACTTCACGGAAATTGCCCTTTTCAATTTCAGGAGAACCATTTGAATCAGAATCATATTCATGTTTGAATTCAAACTCTGAGCTTACATCTTCTTCGTAATATTCCCCTCCTAACATTTGTTGTTGCAATTCATCATTAAATTCATCAGCACTGAAAAAGTCTCTACATCTTATGAATCCGATATAAGCATCAGCACCAGATGCTAATGAAATTGGTAAAAGCATGATGGCTTGAGCCAAAATGGAAAACAAAGTCAAAGAAGAAAATACCAACCCTGGAGATCTTCTACGATCCGTTGCCCACATGGTGATATAGGAAATCATAGCAGTTAAAACAGGTAATGTAACGGCGTAAGCAGTAATGAAGTTACGCAAGATCTTGATCTTAAATAAAAAGGCGGTTTCCTTCTGTCTAACACTGGTGATACTAGTTTTGTATGCCATTTCCCAAGCATAAAACTTGATGATTTTCATGTTTTCCAAGACTTCTCTCATGAGTCCAATTCTTTCATCGGTATATTTAACCATTGTTTCTCTTGTTTCGTATAATATCTTGGTCAAAAATACACATACAACTAAAGATACTACGAAAAGACCAATCCCAGCTAATGAAGTAATACCAAACTGTACTAACAAAAGTACAATGGAAATGATTACTGGAATAGGGAAACAAACAATGAATGGTTGGTACCCAATGGCCAAATCAATTCTAGTCAAATCAGTAGACATCAAGGATGTAATTCTCGCATGATTGAACATATATTTTGATTTAGCAGATAATCTGAATGACTTGAGTAAAAGTGCCTTTGTCAAAATGGCCTTCGCTTGAGCTCCCACAAGCATAGCATTGTGAAAACAATGATTAAGTAATAAACCATTGAAGAAAATAAGTAGAACTGATCCAATAGTCAAACCAACTCCTCTTTTCATGGGTATATCAAGACCGAATGAACGGTATTGGACAAAATCAATGATTTGTCTAGTTAACAATGGTGATAACGATTGTGCTACAAATGAGATTGCCAAGAATATACATGAAAGTGAGTATTCCCATTTGAAGGTTAGGAAAAGTGCCCAAGGGATTGCATAAGGAGGCCAGACAAACTCACCAGGAGTTTTTCCGGACTTGATATGTCTTTTTCTAGCTTTATCTAAGGTTTTTTGTAAATTCCCTTCAAAAGAAGCATGCATTTCGTTTACTCTTAAATTTTCAGGTAAAGTCCACAAATCATCTGCAACCAAGGTTCTTTTATAACCCTTTTTGATGACTGGCCAGAGCCACCAAAACCCAGCCTGCAAGACGTAATTTGCCTTAAGCCACGGGTATTCTGTACGTTCCTCAGGGGTATTAACAGGGTCTACATGTTTTGAAAATAAGAATGAGAACATTCTTTTTTGATTAACCAAAGGTTCTTGAATTTCATAATCTTTCTTTACTTCCAAATTAGTTTGAGACAGAATCTCTCCATATGGAGACTCAAGGACAACTGGCTCAGCGAGTCTATGAGGAGGTTTTTTACTGTGACGCTTCTTTTTCTTTTCTGGATTTTCTTGCTGTTGATAGTTTGTATCAACATATGTATTTGTGGTTTCTGAAGTACTTGAGGAAGCGGAATCCATTTGGACATTGCTTTCACTAAATTGTGTTGGACGACTATAAGGGTCGAAAGTAGAACGAGCATAAGGGTCGAACGTGGTTTCGGGGGCCCTTGGAGAACTAGCATATTGAGCTCTATGATTGTCTACTATTCTTGGTGAGTGTGCTTGAACTCTTTGATTATCCACTATTCTTGGTGAATGTGCTTGAATTCTTTGATTGTCTATTTCATGACTACGTGACTCGACACTTCGACGGGATTCATGATTCCTGTGTGTTCCAATTCGCGGTGAATGTGCTTCACTTCTTGGTGAGTAATATGATCCATCATTATTTTGGGGCTCGTTTGAAGCATATTGCCAGTGGTCATCCGTGCTTTCCACCTGCTCAGGGCTTTGATGAGCATAAATTTTGTATACATGATCTCCCATGGTAATATCGATGTTTGGAATATATTTGAAAAACGCAATTTGAGGATTCTACGTAATATTTATTGCTTACTACTTCGCTCTTAACAACTCGTACTGTCAAGGCTTGTACTTTGATCTACATAATAAAACTTTGTGTCATATAGTATGCCTTGCGTTTTCCTATTTTGGCAACCTAATAAAAATCTCTTCATGGGGTAGTGCTAACTTTAGTGTGGGGCAAAAGAAATATTTTATACAATAACGCCGGACTTCTCTCCAACAATAATATTGTTTTTGAAAGATATACAATCGTATCTTCACACAATATGACATTGTTATCTCTTGCTGTTAAAGGGTGCAAGCACGTTTGATAATGAGGGGTTCTCGGTTCATAATCGAGCTTTAGTGTAACTAGCTTTCTTTTTTCTTGGTTCCCTATTAAGGTAGTCCTGCAGGCTGTATTTTTTGCAACACCTCTCTCGCATAATTACAAAGCCCCTTCGAAACAGCTTACGGTACGAGAACTGGAGAGCATGGAATGGCGGCTAACGAAGTTTAAAGTTGAGAGAAGATGCACTAAAAATAAATGTACAGATTTGACTTAAAACAGTAATTGTTTAGGCAGGGCCTCGAGGAAATTCGAGAAGGTGAAGGGACCGTCTAATGGTGAACTCATCATTTGAACATTGTCAACCACAACAACTGGGTCCAATTTGTTCTGTAAAAGTAGTATTTGTTCTGTGAAGGTAGTGTTCGGCAAAGGTAGTTGGATCTAAGGAACTTTATCTCCGCCAACCCCTTAATAGGACAATCCTGAAATTGGTTGAGGGGTTCAAAGCTCGTTACAAACCATGCTCTACTCTTCTTTTGGTGTTCTTTCATTAATAATCGAAGGTTTCCAGAACGAGCATAGCCTAGAAGGAGGAGTTGTAAAGTTGAGTGAGTGTTCTACAGCAGGGTTTACATTTCCTAATTTGTTCCCAAGTTTACCAAATTGCTATTGAGAGATTGCTATGTTTGAGAGCACGAGATTCTTTGCAGCTGCCTTCTCAATGGAATGTGTACAGAGCAACTAGCCTGCCTTCTCGATGTAATTGTCCACATCCTCTAGAGCAACAAGCCTGCCTTCTCAATGTAATTGTCTACATCCTCTTGAGCAAGCCTGCCCTCTCGATGTAATTGTCTACAACCTCTAGAGCAAGCCTGCCTTCTCAATGTTTTGAGTACAATCTGGTCAAGGGAAGACAGCGAACTCAACCTGCACTTAAACAAAGCTGGGATTCAAATTCCGTTGTGATCGCTCGTCTCGCAACACGGTGTTCGTCCATTAAAAAGGCAAGCCCCCGCCAAATCCTGGCCCACCAAAATTATTGCCAAACCCAGGGTTCCCTCCCAGTGATCTTCTTCTTCCAAATTCTCCTTGGTTGAAATCTCCTGGATTGAAGTTTTGATCTAAACCACCAAGTGCACCTCTTAGCGGTTGACCTTGGCCACCTCTTAAATTGCCTGGTAATCCACTTCCTAAGGCACTCAAGTTGTCCTCACCATAAGGATCATCGAATCTAGCTCCTGGGGGAACGCCTAGTCTTGAAGTGTTGCCGCCTTCACGCAGGCCAAACAATGGATGATCACTTGATGGATACATCCCACCGGAACCACCACTTGATAAAGGATCAATGAATGGCTTCAATTCGGGGTATTTTGGTAACCCTGGAGGATTCAAATCATCGTCTCCAATTGAAGGAAATGCATTCGTTGAACCTCTTGGCTTTGCAAGAAGTTCAAGTTCATCATCAAAAACAGGCATATCGTTTGGACGTTGGAAGTCTTTATAACCCGCAATCTTGGGTCTCAGATCTTCGAGTGTTGGGTTCTCGAAAGTTGGTTCTGATTTTCTATCGTTTGTGTGTTTTACATTTTGTTCATTATCATTAGTTTCGTTTGTTTCATTAGCAAGTTCATCTTCATTTGCCTCGCTCTCATCAACAGCCAAATCTTTAAAGACCTGCTTTAAAGATTTCAAATCTCTGACATCTCCTTCAAAGACCTTGTTAAAGTCTCTTATAATATCATTTGAAATATTGATTTCATTGATTGGAAATTTCAAGTTCGATTGTAATTTTTCCCAGTCAATTACAATTGATTCATTAAATTTACCAAGTATAACCAAAGTGATTACGATTGATTTCTCTGAAAGTTTATTTAAAGTAGTGTATAATACTTTTTCATCTTGATGAATTAATTGATATTGGATTGACGAATCGGATGAATTCACCTCCTCAAGTTCAATTGACGATTGAGATGGGTAGTTCGATTTAAGATAACTTATAGTAAGTTCATTTGTAAGTTCAAAATAGTTGTTAATCATGATGATTGAAGTTCTTTGATTTGCAAGCTTTTGATCACCTGTTTTTTGCTAAATCTTGTGGAGATCAGAGGACGTGCGAAGCACAAATGGATTACCGAATAGTCCGAATAAAACTAAGCAACATTCCAACAATCACAAGATGTTGCTTTTGGAAGCCATTATTTCGTACCAACCCCGTTTGGTATGATTTCAATCCTTACACAATTCTGCTTAACAACCAGATAGGTTATTTTTAATTATGGGTTGAATTCAATCAATTTTAGTCTGATTCGTATGAGATGTGCGTATTTAGTTCAACTCTAATGTTTGTAGTCTTAAATTCCTACCATTATAAACGTATTCAACCTACTATCATCGCTTGAACCCTTCCGATCGTCTTGATTTCTAGATCTTTCTAATTATCTGGATTCGCGCTAGTTAATTTTTTCTCACCCTTTAAACCTCAATAAATCCCAACGAATATCTAAAGACACTTATGACAACAACAGTTCCGTTGATCTACCTGTTCCCTGAATTCTTGGGGGTAGCAGAAGCCGTTGCTGACCATGTGATTCTGGCACAAAATATGACATTATATAATACATTGGATTTGAAAGAAGTTCAACAACTTAGACAAGAAATCAAAAGACTAAGCTTGCCACCAACTGAAAGTGCACTTTCATTAAGTAACAGCGCACTGCTCATATCCCAAAACGGAGGTTCATTTGTTGGTTTATCATCATCCCCATCAACCTCACAAATTAATAAACCAAAGAAAGAAAAGAAAATTAAGAAAAACGTTCAAGGTCGTTTTAAGATTGCCATATCTGGTGGTTCATTGATCAAAATCTTAAAAGAAGGTTTGTTATCAAAATCAGATTATATCGAATGGGACAAGTGGGACGTATACTTTGCAGATGAGCGGTTAGTACCGTTCGATTCTCCAGATTCAAATTATGGTCAAGCAAAAAGAGAAATATTTGACCTTATCAAAGGTGACAAAAAACCAAACGTTTATCATATTGATTCCTCACTACTCGACGATCCCCAAGAATGTGCGGATATATATGAAAAGGTTTTAGTAAGCAATTTTGCTAAAAAAGATTCTGTAAAATTACCTATGTTTGATTTATTATTGTTAGGTTGTGCTCCTGATGGTCACATCGCTTCTCTTTTTCCAAATGATGGTGATGCTTTAAGGGAAAAATTAGCATGGTGTATTCCTGTTTCAAACGCTCCTCTGGGTCCCTCAGAAAGAATCACGCTTACAATTCCTGTGATCTCACACGCTTCGAGAGTAACTTTTGTGGTGGAAGGTTTAACAAAAGCTCCTATCATGAGAATTATCATGGAAAGACCAGAAAAGGGTTTACCTTCAAGTATTGTAAATGAAGGAGCTGCTGGAAGAGTTACGTGGTTTGTAGATGATGATGCTTTGAAGGATTGCTATGAACCTACAAAGAAGAAGTATAAGTTTTTGTCACTTTTAGAATAGAAGACCAAATAACATAGCGAGTTGGTTTTTTTCATTTTGGTGTTGCGAAAACTAGGACGCTACTTGGTTAGTGAATGTATTGTTAGGAATTGGGGGACCACGGATCACCTATTAATCTTTGTCTGAGAACTGGGGGTGGTGGAAATATCTCTACTGTGTAGAGACATGTACAGAGATGCAGCACTTTCTATACCTTTGTATAGATATCTTGATGTGATCTGCTAATGTGATCTTAATGTAGATCATGTAGATAAAATCGTTCGATGAGTAGATTGTACAGATAATATATGAGTAGAAAATGACGCTGTAGAATTAGTGCTTGTTGGGAATAAATAGGTATTGCAACTCTTTTCAACGTGTTCCGATGTTAAATCCACTGAGATGATTCAAGATATTACTGAAATATAAATGGACCTATACAATTTGGGTCGTCATCACGATTACACTGATTTCACAATAAATTCCTTTGGAGCAAGACTACCCCATTCAGTCCAACTTCCATCATAAACCCTAACTGGAACATCTAATCCGATAACCGATTGAATTGCCAATTTGATTATAACCGCAGTGACTCCAGAACCACACAGTACAATGATTTTCTTTCCTTCCAAGAACTTATCATTACTTAAATCAAAGCCAAACTCCTCTTTGAAGATGGCCAATAATTCCAGCTTACTTTTATATCCACCGTTAAGAAGTTTTGTGAATGGTAAAGACAAGCTTCCAGGAATATGACCTGAACTTAAACCTTCACGAGGTTCAGGAACTTTCCCAGTAAATCTATCACTTGATCTTGCGTCAAATAATATGTACTTTTTAGTCAATTCACCAGTAGAAACTAAATTGAGTAGTTCTTTATATTCAATGACTTGATCCTTATAATTTGAATTGAATTCCAGTTCCGAGATACTTGCTTCAAATTGAGTTTCCAGTGCTAATGGAGTTGCAAACAGTGTAACTGGATCCGTAGATAAAGGTAATTTGTCAGTAGTGTATTTGACATAATTATCTAATAAAGAAACTGACTTATGGCCAAAGAGAGCCAAGGTCCATGCAACTCTTGGGCTCGAGAAGATTCCACCCTTATCGTAAACGACCAAGTGATCCGATTTGATAATACCCAATTCACTAATGGCTTTATTGAATTGGTCGAACTTTGGAAGTGTATGAGGGAACGGTGCACCCTCCAAGGAGATTTTGTCCAAGTCAAAGAAAGCTGAATTTTCAAGTCTTTCTTTGTTCAAGAATTCATCTTTGGCGTTTCTAGGATTGTTGGGCATATACCATGAAGCATCAACAGGAATGATTCTCGACTTTGGAATTGATGATTTTAAGAGAGTCCTGAACTCAATTGGTGAAATTATGGGGATCTTGGTCATTTTTGGTTGAAGAAGTTGTTTTCGATAAGCGGTCTGATAGATTTTGTGCGCAATTGAGCCACATTTCGATCAACAACGCAGGGTGTATTACACTAATTTAAGTACACACTAAGAATACAAAAGATCATTCAAGACGTTTAATTTCTATTTAATCGACCATAAATATTATTTCATCACCTCTTCAGAGATTACTTCAAAGTCTCACCAAATCTAGATGTGTCTGCCTTCATGAACTCTCTCAAAGCCATGGTGGCATACGATGAAACACCAAGTTGCATCTTTAACACAATAGCCAACTTCTCCGAACCTTCTTGGCGGATAATTCTTTGGGAGGTTGGAATGTCCTCAATTTTAGCATCGATTGGACCACCAACTACGTCAGTAGAACCTGGAGTTGGGGTCTCGGTGATTTCCTTATCATCACTCTTTACTGCTTCTGCAGTACCTTCCTTAACAGCAGCGGCTGCGATTTCTTCTTTCTCCTTCTTTTCATTCAAGATCTCCAACTCAGTCTTGACCAAAGGTACTTCTTCAGAATATTTCACCACCTCGTAGCTCAAATTACCTGGCTTGGAGACTATGAGTCTGTAAGACCCGGTCAACGAAAACTCACTGACCTTTCTCTTCATATCAAATGGATCCAATCCATCTTGGGCCATAGCATCAACGTATACTTTACGCAATTGTTCGTTTTCTGGATAAGTGATCTTGTATCCTGGACTTGGTAAGACAACGTCATAAATGGTGTACTTACTACGGTCCTCTTCGGTAACTGCTTTGACCTTGACATCTCTATAAACGGTGGTTTCTTCTATGAAATCTTCATCTTCATCTTCAACAATCTTTGATTCAGCAACATCGTAAACCAAATCACCAACTTGTACTTCCAAACCAAAAAGATCGATTCTTTTGGATGCAACCAAATTCCAAATGTACGATTGATAAGCATGTGCGTACATGATTTTCAAATTCTTAGGAATAGACATGATGGCTTTGAAATACGATGATGATGAATATTCTTTATCACCGATTGGTTTTTCCTTTTCTAATACACTGAGTATTGAATGTTCGGCCGAAAATCTACGTGGCATACTTTTAAGGGTCAAAGCTGGATCTTTGGTTTCTGCCCAAATTCTTCTACCCTCAATTGAGTCTGGAGAAACAACATCTTGTTCTGATAAGATCAACTCTGCAGCACCTTTCCAATCTTCTTTCAAGATATAAATACCCAAAACATGAGTTGAGATTGAAAACGAACCAAATCTTTGCATACCATAGTAGTTTATGAAGCCCTTATTTTTTAATGAATCGAAACATTGAGAAATCGTTTGTTCGACATCTCCATCAGCTCTTACGTTTCTAATAGTGATCAAGAATTCGTTACCTTTTAAATCACCCAACCCCAACGAATTATCACTGTAACTAAATCCACCCAAGGTGGAGCTTCTTAAAGCCTTATTTAAGGAATTGACTCTGATTACTTTACCTCTATGGATACTAAATCTTTGAGCAGTGCAGCCTCTACGGTCCTTTGTACCTGCAAATTTAATAGCTTTGCTTGGGATTCTTAAGAATTTGGAAATGGTGGATGCAATTTCCATTGTTTCTCTATTTTCCTTATAAACTGTGAAATGAAGGAAAGGTTTAAAATGACCAAGTCCATAATTCACAAGTCCATTTTCGTCAACATGATACATTGATTCCTGAGGATGTTGTCTCGCGCCTCTTCCACCTTTATTTTTCGAAAGAGAAACCTTGAAAGTATTTGTTTCGGTAGTGATTGTTTCCAATTTACTTTGGAACGCTGCTCTGAATAATTGATGTAATTTACCACGAATATCCTTTTCAGGGTATGTGGATGTAGTTTCCATGGTTGTACCGTTTGTGAAGATTGCCTCGACTTGAGAAAGTTCCTCTGCGGTTATCAATTCAAGAAGTTTTGAACGATCTTCGTCTGACAATTCGTATTCTGGTTTTGACTCTTCTTCCAATTTCTTCTTTTCTTCTTCCAATCTCTTTGCTTCTTGAATGATTTCAATTTCTTCTGGAGTTTTCAGCGCTAATTCCAATCTATCTTTTTCTCTTTGTTCCAATCTCTTCTCTCTATTTGATTTACCCATCTTCAAACCATCGTCATTTAAATGTACAACTTTCCCATCTAAGCCAATTTCATTGACTTGGAAATCAGAATACAATTGTTTGAGAACCCCAAGAAATCCGGTATTGCCTTTGTTAATATAGGACGTTATACCAACTTGAGATTCCTTCACAACCTTTCTTTCATCGATCTCTGGTTTACTTCGTTTTACATCTTCGATGGTATCACCTTCAATAGGTCTTTTTGAGGTGATTGCTTCTACTGGCTTTACAAAGTCAGTCATTTTGGGTTTAAATAGTTTAAGATAAATAGATAGTTATTTGTTAAGTTTAAACATTGGGGTTAATTTTTCGCTCATCGGAGCAAAATCAAACTGGTACAACCAAACTGGTACAATCAAACTGGTACTGGAAGAGTATGGGTGAACACACATAAGGAGGAGTCTCTCGTGAGAAGCAGTTGACGAGCAGTTGACGAGACTCTAGGAGTATTCTCAAGCAATGAGTGGATATGTCACTCAGAGGTTGTGACCAAAGAATTCACTTTTACAGGTATTTACACTCTAATCATACTTGCGGGACGTGCTCACTTATACCACCCTCTCTTCTTCAAATCAAACTCTTCCTCTGAAGCATCTTCCAATTTTATCAGAACTTTCCCAAAAATCTGCAAAATCTACCTTGCCGCACAAATACAAAATCTACAACCGTTTTTTATTTGCACCCACCACTCTTGCTATGTTCCGAAAGCTCACCAACGAAAGCCATTCAAAATCAAGATATACAACCAGTCATTCCAAAGATTTGAACGTCCATTCCAAAGATTTGGTTCAAACGAACCAAAATCAAAGATATGGAACGAGGGTTCCATCATTGACAAGTTTGTTATCTGAGATTCCAACTCCAAGATCAGATATCCTGGGCTTTAAAAGAATTGCAAAAGCATGTAGCAAAACCATAAGTCTGTGGAGTGAAGCTACGTTGATTAATTCCAAGTCCAGTATGGAAGAGATCGATTTACGAGTTGAAAGACAAGTCAAAACAGCAGGCCATAATAATAAAGACACTGATTTAAAAAGACTATTTGAGAAAAGGAATGACGATGAATTACTCAAATTGAGAGAGGTTTCTCTTGATGATGTGAAAAAGAGTAATATGAACACCTCCTTTGAAAATTCCAAAGGGAAATCTTTTGATCTTAAAGGAAAGTCATTTGAAAACCTCAGATCAAATAGAAGCAAATACTCAGACCTAACACAATTCAAAAGAATTATAGTGTTATCAAAGATTCCTCCAAACTCTGGTATTAATACTGTTCTTTCCCAAGTTTGCGGGGGTCCATTGGAAAAAGTTGTTTACAATAGTGACACTACATCTGTAGAGTTATATTTCATATTTCCAGACCATGCAAGAAGATTCCACACCTATGGAAATCTGTCTGGAATGTTTATTGTTAATGGGTGTAGATTACAATCTGAATGGGCATCTCATAAAAATATAGAATATGGTAATGATGCATTAATTTCAAAGCATTTGCTCAATGACGTCTTACACGGTGCGAGACGAACATTGATCCTTGCTAAAGCTATACCCAAAAAATCTATTCGCTCTGAAAAGAAGTTGTTTTATCCGGAACCGGAGCTGCATTTCAGTAAAGACCTCCACATTTTGGATATTCATTTGGACTTCCAGGAATTCGGAGAGATTTTGGAGTTGAGTCCTGTTATTTCAAAGAGGTTGTGTTTCAGTATCCAATTTGCTGATGTTAGATCAGCGGTAACCGCTAAAAGCGAATGCGAAACAGAGGGATCCAATATGTTTGTGAAGTATGGCGATTGGACAGTTTGGTATGGTAAGGACGTCGCAGACAGGTTATGTCCTTCAATTTAGCAATTGAAATAATTGTATCGTATGTATGTTAATATCTGCACCTACTCGTTTTTAGCCAAAAAGCTCGTAACCTGAGATTGTTTCAGTAGAAGAATTCAATCGAGTTGAATATTGCCGATTGAGAGTAGTGAACTAATTTGGTCCCCATATGCAAACTCTATGTAATATACAAGTTCACGCTATGTAATATCCAAGTTCTCTCTATGAATAGCTCGGCTCTCATTGTGAGCGAATTTACTGAAAAGTAAAACCGAAAGAGAGAAACGCTTTAATTTAGCACTCCAAATAATAGCCCTTTGTTACCATTTATTTCATTATGAGATCTCTCAATGAAGACTAGCACTTGCATGCGCACACTTTAAGTATTTTCGCACCCAAAAGGTCGAGCCAAATTGGCTTGTTATCAAAACAATACACCTAAAAAAATAAACCTCATTCACCATACACCTAAACCACGGCCATGTCACGAACACCTTTAAGAACCCGATCATCACTTGGGAATAATTATTCCCTCGAAGCGCCACGTAATATGACGGACTTCAGAAGACCTCCATCTAGAGCAGGAACCATAACATCGCCTAGGTTATCGAGACCAGGATCTGCCATGAGTAATTTGGGCGGTACAAGTAGACCAATGTCACCAGTGATCAAAAACGAACCATATACTGGATCGATCACAGTATCCATTAGACCAAATCCATATTCAGTCAACCCTATCGCACCTAGCCCATGGGAGATTTTCGATGCAACATCAACTATAGTTAACAATACCGATCTGTCTTCATTTCATTTTGATAATGTATTCTCAGCAGACGATTCAATAACTAATAAAGACGTTTACGATAAGGTTTGTTACGATATTGTCAATCGATTTTTAAACGAGGGTTTCAATGCCACTGTGTTTGCTTACGGTATGACAGGTTCTGGTAAGACCTTCTCAATGAGAGGTGACAACTCAGATACTGGGTTCGTTACATTAGCAATCGATTCCATTTTTAATAAGATAGAACTGCTGTTAAGCATGGATAAACAGTATAAACTAAGTGTTACATACTTGGAAATATACAATGAGAAAATCATAGACTTGTTATCTACAACCAATTCTAACCTCGAGTTGAAAATCAGAGACGATCCTGTTTTTGGTACTAAAATCGTTGGTATAAGCAATCCAAATATTACCCTGAAAGATCAGTTATTGTTGTTGATTAGAAAAGGTGATAATAATAGAAAAACAAGCGCTACTGATTTTAACACAAGATCATCCAGATCTCATTCTATTTTACAGATCAAATTAACTACCGTAAATTTAAATGATCATACAGAACAACACGCAACCTTATCAATGTGTGATTTAGCCGGATCTGAAAGAGCCACCTCGAGTCTTGAAAGAAGAAAAGAAGGTGCGTATATTAATAAGTCCTTGCTAGCTTTATCAACCGTTATAAACAAACTCTCCTTAGCGTCTTCCACTCCAGGCGGTGCATCTATTTTGGACCATATTCCTTATAGAGATTCAAAACTAACTAGATTGTTACAACCGGCGTTATCTGGTTCATCTTTAATTTCCATTTTATGCACCATACATTTGGGCTCGATAACGAATAATCCCCAATCGGTTTCAGAAACTCTCAATACACTTAGATTTGCTGCAAGAGCAAAAGATATTGTTATGAATGTACAAAAGAATAAAGTTTCAAATGTCGATGGTGAATCTTGGAAGATGATCGAGGAGCTCAAGAAAACAATAGAGTCTCAGAAAAATGAAATTAATATGATGAAGATGGGTGGAATCAAAATGAATATGAACGCAACTGACATTTTCGAAGACTCGAACATTGTTGAAAAATCAATGAAGATAGCTCAAATTGAATCTGAAAATAGAATTCTAAATGAAAGGTTAGAGCATTTTACAAGATTAACGGATTTACAAAAGACTGAAACAATTATACTAAAAAATGATTCGATGAATGACATTCTAGGATCTGGCGTTGATTCTTCTCACGTAATGATGGCTAACTTAGAAGAATTTTACAAAAGAGTGCATTATGAGCTAGAGGAACAGAAATCATATATACAACATTTGGAAACTCAATTGAAATTATCACATCAAGAAAACTCTTTGAATGGGAATTTCGAGACTCCTCACGAGAACGGTCGTTCTGATAAACACACTGATTTGGTTTTGCAAGACCAAGAAGAAGAAATACTTCGTTTGAAAGAATTAATTGCCGATAAGGATCTTTTGATAAACAGTCTTACCAAGACATCGAAGTTGAGGAGGTTTGTTGACGCCAATAGTTTTAATTCAAAGGAAAATGTGGGTGGTCCTAGAAGTAGTTCTGGGGACAAAGAGAATGATTTTGGGGATTTGAGACAGTTTAAGATTGCCCAAAAGAAGGAGATGGAGGGGACGTTTTAATCCACAGCGAGCTTAGAATAATGTATTATGAAATAGAAGTATAAATAACTATCAAAGAAGTTGTTGTTTAGATGAGTTGTAGAAGTTGTTGTATGTAAAATGGGTAATGTGGATGTATTTAGTGCCATTTAGTCCAGGGACAATTGATTCATGTTTGTGGAATTTCAACTGAATGTAAGATGGATTACATTGTTGGATCGAAGTACAAATTTGGATTTGCAAAAATAAATTAGGACTAAAAATTTGCCCTTTGGGATCTAACAGTTTACGATTGAACTATTGGTATGATCTTATTATTAGATCATACTGTACAATCGCCACCTTTCATGCTTCTACTGCAATCCATGCAGCACTTGCTTGCTGATCCTTAAGCGCTTGTCTCATTTCTTTTAACGGTTGCAAATGCCCAATTTGAGATATTGCCGACTTTTTCTTAAACTTTTTCATTGGCAAGACTTCGTTCCTTTATCTCAATCTTACCTGATGATCCAAGTTCTTTTCAAAAATTCCCATAGATTCTCCAATTCACTTTCCCACTTCACTCCTATTTTTTGTAGTTGTCATTGACGGTGAAAATAAGATTTTCAATCAGACCTGGATGGAATACGAAAAGTGTATTTTGTCTCGAACCACGGCCTTCAGATTAGCACCAACGAATCACGGCCCTTCAATGAGCACCATTAGTAAGCGTTCGAATAGCACCCAACTCTACGGCTCTCTGCATTTTTGTACCTCGTATGCGGAGAAACAAATCATGATCGGTACAGCCCCCAGGTACGGCAAAGTAAGGAATGGCCCGAAATACAGTGCCCCAAACTAAGCCTTGCTTATCTTTATAAAGTATGGGGTTATTACTTCATGATGTTGTATACGTTGTGCTATTTCTATGATGTAGCACAATGTTGTAATCTCGTTCTCCCGTAAAGATTACCGCTGGCGCATCAAAAACTAATCAATTTAAATAGCCTCAAATAATCAAATAAGATGGGGATATTCAAGTGGACTAAAGAAAGATCGAAATCAGTTGGATCAAGTGATATTTCAATTGAGCGAATGAGACCTGAAGAGAATATGACTCCTAGAAGAAGCATTGATGTGAGTGATTTGAATACATTACCTGAATATTCTCAATATGATGAATTACCTCCACCAACAATTGATTCATATGATTATGATGTCACACCACAATCAACAGATTCTTTTGATAATGAATCGATAGCATTATCTGAAGCTGAAACATTACTACATGATAAAAGACAAGGTCTGGAATTACAGGAAACTTTTGAAGATAACTTCACTCACTATTATCCATTTTTATTACGTAGAATGAGATTGGAATCATTAAGGGCGTCTGAAACGGCAGCTCAAAATAGGAAGAAATTGGAAGAGGCAAGAATAAGGAGACAACTGCAAACAAAAGAAGAAGAAGCTGCTGAGGATGGTGACAATAATTCAGACGGAGATGCTTCCACAATATTCGATGGATCGGATGAATCTCGAATTCCAAATATATTTTCAAAACCAATTGCCAATTTCAATTTAAGACGTGATTTTGTAATAATAAGTGAGTTCTTGAAGAATTCTACATACATCTTCCCTTCAAAGGAATCATTTGAAACCTTCAAAGATTTAAGAAAATCTTCAAATAAGAAGAATTCGAAGTATGTGTTCATTTATGATTCCGAGAATAACATAAAAAAGATAAATCAAGATTCTATAAAAGATTATCCCGGTAGTGTGGTGGACACAAGGCAACATTTAATCCCACTTGATAGTAAAGTAAAGGGATTAGGATTGCCATTACTTAAGGTTCAAGTTCCTTATCTTGCATCTTTTAAGAAAAATGCTCCATTTATGATATTCAAAAGATATCGCGAGAAACCATCAAGACCAAGCTCCGATCAAGCCAAAGATGAAGATTTTGAAAGTTATACCTTTTGCACTGTAAATACCAAACATTTCCAAAGAGCAAAACGGTTAACATTCCATTTCAATGTAGAAGGTGAACAACAATTTAAGGTATTGATGTTCATGAACAATTTCAAGCCATATGCAGACTTCACCTACAATTCAACAAGATTCAGAGTTTTGGGAACTCCTGTAATTACAACGTTAGGCTTAACATATAATCCAAGCCTTAAATTACTAGTGGTTGACGAAGGTAAACCATCCTTATGTGATGACATAATTAACAAGAAGCTGAATTTCGATTTCCTGAAAATCTTGAAGAAAGATTCAGAAATAGAACATCCAGAGGATGTCACTTTCGTGGAAGGTGATTACTCAACGTATATTAATCCATATCCAAATCCAACCTCAATTTTGCTTGATGATGATCCTTACTTCCCAATGCCTGGAAATAAGCGGAAAGTTGAATACGTCAGTGAAGTACTTCCTCCGTTTGGATCCTTCCAAGATTCTATCTTGTATGATCTGAATAGTACAAATATTTTACCAAAGAAGTTTTCAGAGTTGGGAAAAATTCAAACATATCAATCCTTTGTAAATAACCATTCTAATTCAAAGAGTACTGCACTGTTTGATCTCGATAGTTTGGTTCTCCTTTGTATTATGGCAACTTTGAGAGAAGTTGCGATAAAAAGTGCTGGAAAGGCCATCAACGGTAATAATAGGTTGGCTGTTAGAAGTCAATTTATTGGGGGCTTCCATTCTGGTGCTATCTTTATGTAAACTTATGAGTTTGTTTCTATGTGGGTACATAGCAACACAGATGATTTGCAGTTTATAACATGACGATATGATCCACACGACCAATGGCTGTGATATTTTGACATTATAAAGCATACGATACTAGGCGTCACATTTACGAGGTGTGAGTTTGTGTTATGGGGTTGAGATTTACGAGACGTGAATCCGAGAACGCTGGATGTTAGGATTTAGGATGGTTGTAAATACCTGCAGCAATCTACAAGGTACAATCGCTCGAGTAACACCCTTATTTAGTTAGAACTTGGCAATCCAGGTGAACACATGGTCATATGAATAGCACGTCAGGAACGTTAAACACTACATTAGCTATTAAATACCATAATTAGTTATACTTTTTAATACTCTCAAAGAGTGAACTTGTATTTACACATCGCTATTTCGTATACAATGCGTAGCCTTGTGCAAAATTACAGAGCGATTGTCGAATCGCTCTTTCGTGCTTTTTAATACCTTCCTGGAGATCTCGATCTCTCTCTTCTACCGCTTGGAGATCTTGACGGAGATCTCGAATACTTCCCTCTTGAGTATGCTGCTTCAGAATCTGCTTCCTTATCAAATCCACCTCTATTGTCATAAGTTGGTCTATTCAATTGAGCGCCACGAGGATCTCTGTAATCCCTATCATTGTATGATCTTGGTTCTCTTGGGCCATCTGGGCGACTGTCTCTTGGTGGGCCATCTCTGTATGCCCTTGGACCATCTCTTGGATCATCGTCGAAACTGCTGGATCTTTC
Organism: Kodamaea derodonti; assembly: GCA_030570035.1. Classification (NCBI taxonomy): domain Eukaryota; kingdom Fungi; phylum Ascomycota; class Pichiomycetes; order Serinales; family Debaryomycetaceae; genus Kodamaea; species Kodamaea derodonti. The sequence goes on from JAJLUU010000010.1 coordinate 229,292, forward strand.
CCTATATCCACCGTAACTACCACCACCTCTAGATTCACCGCCATACCCACCTCTATCACCACCATATCCGCCTCTAGATTCACCACCATAACCACCTCTAGAGTCATACCCTCCGTAACCACCTCTGGATTCATAACCACCTCTTCCGTAGCCACCTCTGCCATAACTGCCTCTTGGTGAACCACCTCTTGAACCGTAACCATAATCGCCTCTTGGTGGATATTGATATCCACCTCTTGGTTGATAAGTACCTCTTGGAGCACCTCTTCCTCTTGGACCGAACTCTCCTCTGCCTCTGCCTCTACCACCTCTAATTGGAGGTCTAGTACTATAAGGATCAGATCTTGCGATTTGAACAACCAAACCTTCTTTTGAGGTATAAGGTAATGTTTTACCATCTAAATCCAAAGCTTTTTCACAACTTTCAAATTCTTTATATTCAACGAAAGCATATTTTTCACCATCATCTGTTCTTGGAGGAGGAATATCTAATCTGACTAATTCACCAAATCTATTTGTTAGTGGGATGTTTTGAATGGAATGGATTGGTTGAAAGGTTTAGAATTAGAGTGGTGAGAACTTGAATGGATTAAAGAATCAAGGATTTGAATAACTTGACTCGATGAGTTGAATTGGTTATTGGAGGGATATGAAATTTGATTGATTGAGTTTGAATGGGGAATTGAAGATGTCATGAAAAAATGGAGGTGATGAATGATATCATAATTGAATGAGTGGAAGTCATATCAATTAACGGATGAGACTTTCGATATGACTTGATTATCAATGATGGATCGTGATTGAAATATATCATTGGAGATCAGCTTCAAATTTATCATTGGAGATCAGGCTTCATCATTGAAATTTATCAGCTTGAAATGTATCAGCTTCATCAATGAGATATATCATTGGAGGTTATGGAGATCGTGGAACATCAATGTTTATCAATTGATGGTTATTGGAGCCAATTGATGAACAATGGAAATTTTCGATAGAATAGCGGAGCTATCCAATCAGAGACACTTTCAATACAATACCAGCTTCTCATACATACTTTTCAAAATCAGGAGCTAAATCTGCAGCCTTGGATTCTTTACTAAATCCAGTAACATATAATGTATTTTTAGGCATTTGTGTGGGGGTGGTTGTGCTTGCTCGCAAAGTTTCGATCTCAATTTCAAACGTCACCGCTGAACATTACGCGCACATGACCGACGCGCACATGATCTGTCAACCCAACAAATTCTTCTCCTTTTTTATCCAACAGAAAAAAGAAACCCCCCCTAAATCAAGAGTAGCTAACATTATACTCTAATTACTATGATATTCTTGTTTATTAGACGTATATTAAGGGATATATCTCAACAATATGATCTGAAACAATGGAACACCCTCCCGAAACTTCCAACTCTCTCTCTATCCACTCAATTGAGATAATGGCCTAACAAACGACTCAACTCCACCAACTCTAACCGAGTCGTATGACTTGCATTCTACGTGTGGAGAACATCATTTTGTACGACGAAATTTGGATGGTTCTAGAGGCCATTAATTAATACTGTAATTTTACCCTTTATTACGACTGCCTGCATGGAGAAAGGGCAAAAGACCAAAAAAAAATTCGCACAACTTTTTAGCTACTAACAACACATAGAGAGAAGATAACCTGAGAGTAAATCAAACTATGACATCCTCATTAACCGATGATCCTAATAGTATATTAGATCATAACTTTTTGGTTAACCTACAACATGATGATCAAGACATTTTAGATGAATTTCTTGATCAAAGAGTTTATGATTCAATCGGAAGTAATACTCCCATTGGAAATCATCATCAAATCAAACTGGAACCTGATTTATTGGAAACATTCTACATGAATAATCGTAGCAATAATCAAATTAATAATACTCCGTTCAATTATAATTCGTTTAGTCCAAATCCTGAGCAAATTCCAGTAAAACGAGACAACGATTACTTGTATATTGAACAAGGTAATTACCAAAGCAATACCGTAACAAATGTTAATAGTGAATTATCTTCACCGTACGATAAACTGAATCATTCAAGTCCAGGAAGTGAACGTCTTAAGTTTGAACAATTCACGGAGAATATGAAATTCGAAAATGATCCCAACAATATGATTAAATCTACCGATTTAAATACCACGCAAACAGGCTCATCCGGTCAACTTTCAGATTTCGAATTTATAAGGGATGAATTATCCAAAATAAAGTTCGGTAATTACTTCATGAACCCGTGCCCAAATACAATCAATGTCCCCGATCCTTCATATCTTGACACATCAAACGATGATAAATTGCCTTACAAATTACTGATCAAGAACTTACCTTCATATTCAAGAGTTGAAACTCAAATTAAATTGAAATTTACGTTAAGCCCCCCTCCTCCGCATGCACTTTTATATATACCTCAAGATCTTATATCCAAAAATAAGTTCTGTCTTAATGAACCAGTTGAGAAATTGCATCCCAAATTGAAAGAAAACTTACTTTACTTGGACTCATATGTGTTAACTTCCGATTTACTGAAATCTTGTAATATTTGTGCTCGTTGTATCAAAAGAGAACAAAAAAGAGCATCAAGAAGAAAAACAGCATTTGGTGGCGATGACGAGCCTGCTCCAGAAATCAATAATTCAGGCTCAACAATGACTACTGCTTCAGGTGTGGTTAAGAATAATCCAACCTCATGGGCAGATGAAAAAATGATGAAAAAAGCGATTATTTTCAACTGTAAAGAAATCATGTCCTTCCCAGCTCCAAATGGCTTAAACAATGATTCTTCAAAATCGTTGGAATTATCAGCAAGAATCATCTGTTATTGTAGACATCATAAAGAGTCTGAAGGGTTTAGATTATTATTCGTGGTCAGAGATGGAACTGGTCTGGTTGTTGCAAAACAATTGACTTCTCCAATTATGATCATGGATAGGAAGAAAAACATATCCATCGGAGGTCAAAAATCATCAACCAATCTTAATGAACTAGATGAAAGTTTCGATTCAGGTATGAAGAGAAAACTGCAAAGTAATAGTAATAGTGAGGATGAAGTTGATATGGAAAATAATCATCACAATCCTCCAAGTATACCCACTACAATTAATTCGACACCTGCTGTTGCAGCAAACAATTCTACGCCGACTGTTGATTCTAATCAACTTATACCGGATGCGTTTTCCCAAGTTGATTTGATAAATTCATTCCATCCTTTATCACCCCATTCTATCGATGATTCAGAGGCTCAAACTACAGATAGTAGAGGACTAAAACGTAAGAAGTTATCGGTGGATGATTCATACAATAGCTCATCTAATCCAATGTATAATGGAAGTGCCAGTGGATTTTCTCCATTAAGTAACAGTGATACCAATACTTCAACCACAAATAATGCAGCGAAAGCTCCTTCAAATGCTGGGTTTATACAACCGTTACCACAACAAGCTACATTGCCTTCAATCCAAAGAATAATACCAGCTCAAGGTCCTATTAGAGGAGGTATTGAAGTGACATTACTTGGATTCAATTTCCGTCCTGGTTTAGTTGTTAAATTCGGTGCCAACCAAGCCTTAGCTACTCATTGTTGGTCTGATTCAACCATTGTGACGTATTTACCACCTGCTAGTCAACCTGGTCAAGTTTTGGTTAGTTTTGAAAACCACGAAAGTATGAGTTTAGGCGGTCCTCAACAACAACAAATCTTCACATACACCGATGATACGGATCGTCAACTAATTGAATTGGCTTTACAAATCGTAGGGTTGAAGATGAATGGGAAATTGGAAGATGCCAAAAACATCGCAAGGAGAATTGTAGGAACAGATAGTAACAAGGATTCTGCGGGATCTGTTGCTAATCCAAGTATTCAAAATCCAATTCAAAACTCAATGAATCAAGCTAATATTGAATGGTTTGATAGTGCACATAAGGCTGTAGAACAATTAACCAAATCAGACTTATCAACTCAAGAGATTTTGATCAATTTCCTTTCGTTAGTTGATTTACCAAACTGTCCTATCATCATACCAAACTGGCAATTATGCAATAACCAAGGTCAAACGTTATTACATTTGGCAACCTTGAAGAACTATTCCCATTTGATCAAATTCTTGATTACTCATGGCTGTAAGATTGATTTACAAGACAACCAAGGACTAACACCTTTATTTGTTGCACTGATGTGTGGACATCGTGATTTGATCAAGATATTTGTAGACTGTAAATCCAATTGGAACTTGAAATTATCGAATAACAAGTATTTGAAAGATTATTGTGATTTGAATGTTCTTGATATTTTCAGCAAGTTGGAGGCTGAGAGTGAAAATGAAGACTTTGGAAAGGCACTTGTTGATAAGTCGGCAGATGGATTGAACAAGTCCCATAGTAATGAGTCATTAAATCTGATGTTCACTATGAATTATGGATTCCATATATCTAAGATGGTTATGGAAGAAAACACACAAGCTGCTGAATCAAGCACTTCTTTAGATAAGAGTGAAAGGCATTCGGTTAGAAAGGAATTGACATTAAAGAAAGAGTCGAGAGTGCCTACTAGTGCTTCATCGATGGAAGAAAGTAATTATTCATCTGAATTTGCGGATTCTGAATTTGAATCGAATGATGATGATGTGTTTGCAGAAACAGATGATTACGATGATTATGAAGATAATGACTATAACGATGTTGAATCAGTGGAAAGCACCATCCAAGATGCACCCCATGATGTTGACGATGATGAGCCTGTGGCTGCCGTTGGATTATGGCAAAAGGTGAAGAATGTATTCAATAATGACGATGATGAACCTTTACCTTCGTATGATGATTTATTCCCATTTGGCCCATCCTCGTTCCATTCAAAGCCAAAATCAACGATTGAACGAAGTTTAAACCAACCTGCTGAAGCTATGAACTTACGTGAGGGCAGTTCTTCGTCTGAATATAAAATTTCAGAAGAAGTTCAAGATGATGGTGTGACTTCTGATTCATCGGAAGATATGATAATATCTTATATCAATCATCCAAGGAAGACGTTTGAGAATGACAAAATGTTACTTTTCTTCTGGTTCCCTGTTTTGGTTGGGATTATTGGAATCTTCTTCATGGTGTCTGTAATGGGTTACAGAATCGAGTCTATCGAGACAGTCAAGGTTTTCATTAGGGATACTATTGGTAATATCATGGTAGGTGATGAAAGAATAGGTAAGGTTTTCAATCCGGATAATGCTGTGCTACATGCAACTCGTAAATTTTCGGGTATAATAAACCAATAATCTTGAGGATATATTTTTATTCTATTTCGTGTTTTTAATATTTTATTATGGGTTTTTTAAAACGTGTAGGATGTAGTCGATGTAGAGAGCAGGAGACCGAATGGCTTTGCAAAATATCCACTTTAGCCGTCTGGCTTTGTGATCATGATTTATAATTTATTTATCTGAAATTTCAATTTGGAGGTCAATGACAACTATCTTGTTAAAAAACCCAAGTACCCCAACGGATCCGTATGAAGTGAATTTCAGGAAATCCGGTTTCAATCCTGTATTTGTTCCATTACTAAACCATACACATTCAAACAAGAACGAAACACTTGGTTTCCTTCGATCTGATGAATTTGTTGAACAGGTAAAGCACTTCATAATAACTTCCCAACGAGCTGTTGAAATGTTGGAAGAATGTCTCCAGGAAGTTGAGGAGAGTATCAGAGAGAAAATATTCAGTAAGATTGGTTACACAGTTGGCCCAGCTACATTCAAATCACTTCAAAGAATTGGGTTCAAAGACGTTCGGGGAGGCGAACAAGCAGGAAACGGCAAAATTTTGGCAGAGTTCATTCAAAATGAGTTATCCATCGACGTCCCCCTCATATTCTTCACTGGAGAGATCAGAAAAGATATCATTCCAAGAATGTTGAAGAATTGGGGATATAATCTACACGAGCAAGTGATATACAAGACAGAAAACCGAGGTGATACCGTTGAAAACTTCGAATCAAGAATTAAGGAGGTTGTCTCAGGGGATAATTGGATAATATTTTTTAGTCCACAAGGAACTGAATTTATTGTGGATTATATAAAAACTAGGGGTGGTGACTTATTCCGGATTGCATCCATTGGTCCTACGACCGAAGAATATTTGATTGAAAAGGGTCTAACGCCCGACATTGTTAGTCCCAAACCAGATGCCCCATCTTTGATAAAGAGCATTCTACAATGTCTGTAGGAAAACATGGCAGAAGATCATCCGTATTAGATCCACCAAACAGAATCATAAAAGAAAATTAGCCTTGACTGGATCTGGAAAATCCTACGGATGGGAAGAATCGAAAATTCCTAAGATTGCAAGAATCGCTGAAAAATCCGGATTGAAAGGTCGCTGAAATATTCCACGGATAGAAAGAGATCGCTGAAATATCCTACGGATAGAAAGATATCGCTGAATATCCTACGGATTGAACGAGATTCCAAGTGGAATACCGATTACTAATACTGTAAAGGCGTGAAACCGTATTCAGCTGTAACTCCATTATCACGGATTTATCCATCTAGCCACTACAAATAATAAACTTTTAGTTTAACTATATAATTAATTAAAAAATAAATAACGGCTACTTCTTGGTAGACTTGGCCACTTCGATAAGATGGTCCACAATGAGAGGATTGGACAAAGTAGAAGTATCTCCCAATTGGTCCTCTTCACCAGCCAAAATCTTTCTCAAGATTCGTCTCATGATTTTACCGGATCTTGTCTTCGGCAAATCATCAACCAACAAGATCAATTTAGGAGCAGCGAATGGCCCGATTTCCTTTCTGACGGTCAAGATCAACTCCTTTCTGATGTTATCTAAGTCGTCGGCAGAATTCAAATTGTTCTGAACTAAGATTTCCTTCTTCAAAGACACAAATGCTGCGACGGCTTGACCAGTCAAGTCGTCAGCAAAACCGACAACAGCACTTTCAGCCACCAAAGCGTGCTCAATTAAAGCAGCTTCGATTTCCGCTGTGGATAATCTGTGACCAGAAACGTTAACAACATCATCAACACGGCCCAAGATCCAATAGAATCCATCTGGATCTCTGGCGGCACCATCACCAGAGAAGTAATGGTTAGGGTATGGTTTCAAGTACGTATCAATGAATCTACCATAATCATTATAAATACCTCTAGTGATTGAAGGCCAAGCAGATTTAATTGCAAGAACACCCTCAGCGCCTTTTTCAGTTAATTCTTCACCAGTGGTTGGGTCCAAAATCTTTGGAGCGATACCAAAGAATGGCAAAGAAGCAGAACCAGGCTTTGTTGGTGTAATACCAGCCAAAGGAGCCAACAAGTGTGACCCAGACTCGGTTTGCCAATAAGTATCAACAATGTGAGCTTTACCTCTACCGATATTATCATTATACCAATGCCAAACCTCAGCAGCAATTGGTTCACCTACTGAACCAAGCACTCTAATTGACAGTAAATCGTACTTTTCAACGAATTTAGTACCAGCTCTCTTTAATAATCTTAAAGCAGTTGGAGCAACATAAAATTGGTTGACTTTGTGTTTGTCCACAATTTCCCAATATCTTGAATAGTTAGGATAAGCTGGAGTTCCTTCAAATACAACAGTTGTTGCACCAGCGAGTAATGGACCGTAGACTACGTAAGTATGACCAGTAATCCAACCAACATCACCAGCAGTGAAAATGACATCTTCTTCGTGAACATCAAAAGTGTACTTTGTAGTTAAAAGTGCACCTAACAAGTAACCAGCCGTGTTGTGTTGCACTCCCTTTGGTTTACCGGTAGAACCAGAGGTGTACAAAAGGAACAAGGGATCTTCTGAATTGACAGGAACAGGAGGGAAGTATGAACCGTATTTGTTCAATTCGTCGTGCCACCATAAATCCCTTCCAGCATTGAATGGAACATGAGGGTTACCAGTTCTTTTGAAGACAATGACATTTCTTACACCTGGACAATCCTTCAAGGCTTCGTCAACGATTTTCTTGGTTTCGATTGATTTTCCACCTCTCTTTGATTCGTCAGCAGTGATAACAATTCTTGAGTCTCCATCCAAAATCCTATCTTTAAGGGATGTTGAAGAGAAACCAGCAAATACGACCGAATGGACAGCACCGATTCTGACAATTGCTAACAAAGTTATGACAGCTTCTGGAATCATTGGTAAATAAACCGCCACTGAATCACCTTTCTTGACTCCCAACTTAGTTAAAGAATGAGCCAATTTGGATACTTCTTTAAGTAATTCGCCGTAGGAAATAATTCTACCGTCGTTGGGTTCATCTGCTTCATAAATAATGGCGGGTTTGTCTGGGTTTTTAATTGCCCAACGATCAACAGCATTATATGATGCGTTCAATTCACCATTTATGAACCAACTTGGTAAATCACCGTTTTCAAAGTCGGTTGCTGGGTCTCGTGGATGTCTTGCTTGGTCAAAAGGCTTGTACCAGTCCAAGTACTTTTTTGCTTGATCACCAAAGAAAGTGTTTGGATCTTCAATTGATTGTTTATATAACTTTTCGTACTCGGCAAAATTAGCTAAGTTTGGTTTGGCCGTGGATCTTTCGAAGAATCCAGCTGGTGGTGGTAACTGCTTCTCGTGGTCGAGTGTTAAATGTTCAGTCATGGGTACTTTCGAAATTGCTTTGGTCTGCTAAATGTCAGATATTTATACTTTTATTTTGTATAGGGGGTTTCGGACTTTAGGTTCCCCCATATTATTCAAATTATGAAAAACGGTGAGGCTAGAAAACCCCACCAACAACTTGTTGGCTGAGCACACAATTTCACACTATGTGACATGTTTGTTTAATCTATATTTGTTTAACGTATACTTGGTTGGTTGAATATATATGGACTGGTTGTTGATAGGGTCTGGTTTGTTGAATTACCCCATAGTTTCTAAACAGCGATCTGACAAAGGACCTGAGAGCTTAAATTCCAGGCTCATGACTCCTCACAAAACCCCACAAACAATCACATCAGGAGATAGATGCATTAATGAGTATAGATGCAGTATATTAGAGAGCCAATGGTGCTTGTTCATTTCGAATTCCGGTTCAGCGGAATAATTAGCAGGCATCAGACGGTTAAACGGATAATGTGTTGCATGACAATTTCCGGGAGTAATTATATCCAGTGGTATACCTTCGAAAGTATGTCATGATCTATCGATTAAGATTCTACGCAGAATTTATACCCTCTCGCAGGATATCTACAAATTTTCTTACTCAATAATATTCTATACATGTCATTAGATCATTAGATCATTAGATCAGTGGAACATATTTAATGTTCGTGTACTATATTCATAGTACTAGTGTTCATACATCAAGATCAGGAAGTGATTCCAACGTGATCCCAAGTACATGAGATCATGGATCCCATACTATGAGATCATGGATCCCAAGTACATACTATTAGATCATTTTATCATTGGTCGATCCCAACAACATTCGTATTCGACCAATCTGGCCAGTATGTACGTCTGATCGATGGATAAGAGATTTTGTCTCGTGACCATTTGGTCAGATGTTTGAGACGTCTTACCCAGCGCCACTTTCAGCCTATCTTTGTAGTTGATTGAAGTTGATGTCGTAGTTAGGTGAAACTTGATATTGTAGTTAATTGAAGTTGACATTGTAGTTAGTTGAAACTTGATCCTTGTAGTTAATTGAAACTCGTTGATAGTCCCTAGTGCTGATACCGTTGAATTCATTTTGTCGATGTTGCTTAATTTGACGTATTACACAATATGTTATTGTTTGGCAAGCTGCATGAATTAGAGAGGATTGTTCAGCTTGGAAAGAACTTGAAAAGTATTAGTCTAGTTCAATTGGGAAATTACTTGGAAATCACTTGGAAAACCTGAAAAATCAATGATTGCACAGCTTGAAAAATCAATGATTGCACAACTTGGAAATCACTTGGAAAACCTAATCAATGATTGCACTTGAAAAATTACTTGGATAACCTAATCAATGATTGCACATCAAAATCACTTGGAAAACCTAATCAATGATTGCACTTGAAAAATTATAATCAACGATTGCACTTGAATTACTCTACTCAACCAGCTCAGTGATAAGACTAAGGAGATGGTCTCTCGTTAATTTTTGAAAAATCAATCACATCCAAAATCTCTTTCGCGCCCTTTTCAATCAATTGATCGCCCAATTGTATTCCCAAATCATTAGCCTCCTCCTTAGTCAGAATCTTTCTTTCTATGACGTCTTCCACGCTCTTTGTTCCATCTGGACTTACTATGGTTGCATTGAATCTCAAGATTTTTGTGTCCAAATTATAACTTGTACTCACTCCTATTGGTACTGAGCATCCGCCCTCTAGGTGTCTCATCAAAGATCTTTCAGCATAACATCTCAAAGTGGACGAGAGATCTTCTATGTGCAGTAATAATTCCTTGATTCTTGTATCACCTTTTCTAATCTCAATTCCCAAAGCCCCCTGGCCGACTGCATAGTACATTTCTGGAGCATCTAAGTATTGTGTTATTCTATGGCCCAAACCAACTCTAAGCAAACCAGCACCTGCTAACAAGATGCATTCGTAGGGAGTTGCTGGATCATCTAATTTTTTCAATCTGGTTTGAACATTCCCTCTGACTGATTCGAATTTAAGGTTTGGATAATATTTTAATAATTGAGCGGATCTTCTGACAGAAGAAGTACCAACGACAGAGCCATCTGGTAATTCTTTTAACTTTTTGAATGAACTTCCAGCTTTCATCACTAAAGCATCTCTTGGTTCTTCTCTGTCCAAAACACAACCCAACTCGAACTCCTCAGGTAAATTGGTTGGCAAGTCCTTCAATGAATGAACAATCATGTCTAATTTGGGATGGTCTTCAATGGCTTGTAAAAGTAATATCTCTAGTTCCTTTGTCCACAACGCTTTACCACCAAACGAATATAATGGTTGAGTTTGAACCTTATCACCAAGAGTTTTCAACGCTAAGATTGAGCATGTTAATTGGGGATATTCACGAATAAGATATGCTTTGACTATCTCGCTTTGGGCCACAGCTAAACTAGAGGCTCTTCCGCCGATTTGGACGTGTTCTGAATCGGCTGTCATTTCCCCTTGTTTGACTTATTCGAGACTTTTTGGCTCTTATATATATCCGTTGATCAGAAAATCTTTTTTTCCCTTTGATACCTTTTTTGCTCTAGATTTTTCAACACAAGCCCATTTTAAAAGAGGGTAACAAATTAGAGCGAGCAGATTTGTCATCTACAACTACAACTTCACTTTACGACAGGCATTCTTGATGGTCTGTATGCTTGATTTACGTTACGAAAGGCGGTTATAATTCTTTTTTTCACAAGTTTCAGTTGTCCAATGGATAATAGGCTCGTTGTGATGGGGACAGCACATGCAGGGTTGATAATCTATGTATTATGAAATGTTAATTAAGGAAAAACGGGGGGAAGGTTTGCCATTCTCGATTGAGCACTGGGACATACTCAATATCCCAAGTTGCAACTGCTGATAAACAATCATTCGATGAGTTTGTGATGATTCTAATGATGTTGGTTAGGATAATCTGATTTTGTATCATGCTCCATCAATGGAAGAAAATAATAAACGGCCGTACTAAATTAACAGTTCCATGGTATATAATAATGAGTTGACATCTTCTTGACTACTCTAATTTTTATCATATTGACTACTTTCCTAAAACATGATTGTTTCTCCCCAGATGATACTGATCATTCATAACCATATAAGATGAGATACATTGGTGTAATTGCAGCTCATATAAGGTTTTACTTTGCAACTGAAAAGTACCAAGAATAGAGTGCGAGCCTTGCAAATGAACAATCAATCAACGCAATGAACTACCTTGCACAGTAAAACGCACCTTTCCGCCATGAATTGGTAGTTTAATCTTAAAGTACCACAAATGCGTTCATTTTTACACTTTCCCCCCTAATCTGTGGAACAGACAAAATCACACCACCCTACGCAAAGAAGGTTTTATCAAGCTTTAGTTGATGATATCAATCAGTACGCAGCATTTTAGATCAAACTGCATGATTCTTGCAGTAGCGAACTTTTTTTTCTTTTCAGTGTGTCCTCATTGCAGATTCGTTTGATTATGAATGTGAATTAGGTAAAGCCTAATTGGCATTGTTGATTGTTCGATAAGGAAGCGGCTTTCGGTGTATTTTTACGGGATGAAACAGCTGTGAAATTCGAACACTCGTGTTTTGAATTGGACTAATCTGCACAACTAGACACACAATTGAGGTAATTAATCAATTGAGGTGATGTTAATTTGGCTGAGTATCTATACAATTACACTTCTTGCTTTGTGTGAATTTCGCAACTGCAAAACACGCTATCGTTACAATGTCTCTTAGTGCGGGTGAGTACATGTTGCAACCGAATCAAGCCACTTTCGTACTTATTCTGATAAGGTCTTCTTTTTACCAATATTCGAAAATCATTCTGTTTTGCAGACGTCCGCATTTAGCTTAGATCTTCACAGTTTTATCTAAAATTCCTATCGTCAATTCTCCAGATTGGATCATTGGTGCTTGGCTTGATCCGTTGGATATGACTCGTTGAACTACGCTCTTTTTGTTAACCTACATACTCGCTCTTATAAATTTCTACATACTCGCTCTTATAACTTTCTACATACTCGCTCTTATAACTTTCTACATACTCGCTCTTATAACTTTCTACATACTCGCTCTTATAACTTTCTACATACTCGCTCTTATAACTTTCTACATACTCGCTCTTATAACTTTCTACATACTCGCTCTTATAACTTTCTACATACTCGCTCTTATAACTTTCTACATACTACGCTCTTTTTGTTTACCTACTCGCTCTTTTGACCGCCTTTATAACTATATGCTCACTATATGCTCTACATGCTACATCCCTCGCTAATCTCACCAACACTAGTGTTTATCAGTTCGTCAGAATAAGAAATCGTTGCATCCAAGTCGTCCCCCTTAAAGACAATTGACAGGGTTTCCGCAACATCACACTCAGACCGAATAAGTTCGTCTGAATTAAGGTCTGGAGCTAACTTGTTAAGAATAAGTTGTTCCAATCTTTTAAGTCTTATCAATACCTCTGATTCAGCCTCAACCATTGTGCTTCCACTATTTTGCCGCGACTCGTTTTGTCTTGATTCTATATTGTGTCTTTTGGCGATTTGCGTGGTAGCCTCCTCCTTTAGATTCGGCATCTCCTTTTTAACCTTAGAGTAATTCGCTAATGCGTGAGATTGATAGCTCAGTGACATCGCCACTCTCCTATCGTCTTTGTACAAAGAATCTGAGGAATTGGTATAATTTTTACTCGCACGAAGGGTGTTGACGGATTTCATTTTCATTGCTGATTTATGACTATACCTTCTTGATTTCGCGTCATCCTCATAGTCATCATCAAAGTCATCATCGTCGAAAACCGCGTATTCGCTTTCGAATCCCAAATCTATTAGGCCAAAATCATGACTCGGGGTTATTGTTAGTGTTTTATTGGTTGGAGATTTTGCAGTTAAAAACATGTTATTGGCAGCCGTTTTTTGGCCCAAGAATTTCAAATCTTGATCTTGGTCAAAATCCTTGACTTTACTGAAAAACGTATAGAACTTCAATTCGTTATCCATTGCCACCTTTTCATTGTAAAAGCTAGAAAATATCTTCTCGTACATATATATTGCAAGTATAATTGGGATTTTAAAGATGTTCAACACACTGACCAAGATCATCAGCACTTTATAATTAATTTTGTATAAACTCAGGTACCTTTTGTTATTATTTGAAGCTGGCTTCAAATTTGAGGAAGATTTAAAGAAAACAATCATATTGATTGTTTTGATATAGTTAAATTCTTCATGATTATTTTGATTGATTTTCGCAAATACTCCACTTAGAACTATTGCTAGGATTGAACCTATGATAAATTGAATTAGAAATAAGTAACCCATTTGAATGATTTTGCCCAAGGTATTATAGTTGTCCCAATTGTTCCATACCGACGGAGTGAAACCAAAGAACACCTTGACCATGTCAAACATGATTTCTGAATTCTTATTTGATTTCTTAGATAACGTAATGAAACTGAAATAAAAACCACTGATTAAGGCAAAGAACAAACAACACAACCCCATCAAATTCCAGAGCATTTTCTTCAACAGCAATGTTATCAAATTGAAGAATTGGTAGTTGTTGAAAACAGATAACGATCTGGGCAATAAAATGATTGAGATTAAACTGAAAGCGTCCTTGAAATATTCAGGCTGAAGGAATTTCAATAGAAACGATATGTCTATTAATAATATCAAAATACCGTCCATGTAGTTCCATATGATCTTTTTAAAGAATACAAACTCCACGTTGAATATTCTCAAGAAGAACTCCAAATTGAAATTGAATCCCACTAGCCAAAAAATCACTTCAACACAGGTTAGGAAATTCGAAGACTCACCTGGATTTAATATTAATGTAAAATATAAAAACATGAAACACAACACTTTTAGGTTGAGCACTAATGATTGGTATTTGGGTACAATATTGGATCTTTGTATTATCTTACTTATAGTTATCTTTCTAAATTGGTAAGATAAAATGTCATGCTGATCGATACAATCGCCTATTAATTCTTCGACCTCAGTTATAGACTTTCCTTTCAAGTCCATGAAATGATGGTCTTGATCTCTATTTGGTTTTAATATCAACTCCCCATTATAAAACCGTTCCATTATTCGGATTATAATTGGCTGTGATAAGAATTTCTTTGATTTGGATAACACACTTAATTCCAATGTATTGAAGGAGTAACGTTGATTCATATCGAAATTCTCGTTAAACAACGGCGCTTGGAATAGCATGTTGATCCGATCAAACGATTGGTAAACTTTTAACATTCGAATTGCAAGTAGTTCACATAAATTCGCTTTGGTTGTTAGTAATTCAAATAAAATCAAATTGTTTTCTGATTGTATAATATACTCATATTTCAATAAGAACAATATGAAGATTAAAGAAGATGAGACTTCAATATCAGTAGAGCTTCTAATGACATTTGCGGTTCTTGGAATCTGAGTTATCTTTTGTAGTTTCTTAATGATGTTCTGATTCTTCAGTATCTTGATGATCTTCTCACTAATAGGTTTGACAAGCGTTGAGTGGATTTCTGGAGATTTGAATTGGTCATATTTCAAGCTCAAGGTGATTCTTTTATTGATCAATGACTGGATTTGAAAGTATAGATATTTGAATTCGAGTTGTTTGTACTTGAGTTTGACTGTTTGACCTGACGCATTCCCATAGCTACCAGATTGATTGGTTGTTGTTGCAGTAATACTGAAATCTCGAGCCCTCATTGTGTGGAATACATATATGGAAGTCGGGAGATTATATATATATGAGCTTAGCTATAAATACTTGCTAATTCCTCATATATGGGGCATGACAGGTTCGTGCGTCCTGATCGGGTACAAAAATCAATGTAAACAAAAGAATTTACCGAGAATAACTTGATCGAACTAAAACAATACGAAGATATTATTGTTTCACATTAGTCGAGGCGTTGGAAGCCAAGAAACATGACGTTTCATTTGACTTGATTTGGAAGTTTGTTTGGTTTTTAGTTATCGTAAGACAATTCGTTATGTCACTTTTGGAAGCTTCCATACAGGAATTAGTCTCCTAAGATCGGATACAGTACAGGTTGCATATTAGTGACTGAGCGACGAAGTGTGAATACATTGGGACATGAGAGGCTGTGGATGGCAGTGCTCTACTGAATGATTTCAAAAGCACCAGTGCTTATCTAGGCAAATATTATTCACAATTCATGTCTACAGTTCTACATTATGATATTATATAATTTAGATAATAGCTATCTGATTTTGCATTCGCTAGTTGGGTGGCTGCATCATTTGGTTGTATTCATGTACAGTACCACCTTAATGGATGACCTAAATTTCAAGTGTAAATATCACCCAATTATCCTCCCAAATGTTTATCCTTGATTATCCTCCCAATTGCAGGTTTAGTTCTCGCGTATAAAGTTAGAAAGTTATTGTCTCTCACCTTCGATTAATTAATACTCCTATTGATGAAATTATAAGCCTTCCTTCCATTTTCCTCTCCCAAGATCTTTTCAAATTCGCTCTTCTCCAATTGAACCAATTCTTCTATATTCTTCACCTTCGTAATGATCAATTCAAAATTCAAATGATTTATCCCAGGAATACATTTTATGAGGTCAATAGGATCATCATTGAAAACAGGCGGTCCACCATCTTCAGTAGCCACAGAATTATTTACCCCTTTATCTAAAGCACTTGAAACATCTGGTTCCTCCTGATTTGCTTTCAATTCCAAAAATATTTGCGCAGTTTCAAAAGGCGAAGAAGACCAAATAATCTTCAATCTTGGAAAGGAAATTAACAACAGGATTATTTTAGACTGGATCTTCTTTTGCAGATACTGGTTGGCAGTAGGATTCAGAGGATTGATCTTTTGACCAGGTCTGGTATCACTGAACGGTTCCAAAGAAAAGGATTTACCCTCTTCAAATTCAATTAATAATGTAGGACATTCATAATGTCTCAACATTTGCTCACATTGCTGGTATAATCTACCGCTTTTAAAACTCTCCACTAAATCAGCGATCGATTTACGTTCAACACAAATAGTGGGAGTAATGATGTAATCACCAACAGTAATCATGCATGGAACAACTTTGATCCCTATTCTATATAACAAATTGGGTAATTGTGATCTGAATTCTCTCAGATCAACAACTACTCTCAATTCATCGCTTTCGGTTCTGAATGTAGCACCACCAGCAATTCTTGTGTTTAGTAATTTGTGTCTATTATTAATCTTGAATTTATGATTATCTTGAGCAGTTTCGAAATGCTTTCCAAGTTGAGCTTTCTCCTTAATTAGTCTTGCAAATGCTTCTTTTTCCTTTTTAATATTTAACAAATGCTTTTCTTCTTCGACGGAAGTACCGTAATACATAAAGTAAGTTCTGGCGGGAGATTCCTTATTTATAGCTTGGTAAATCTCAACCCGTCTGATAAATGACAAGTTTGGTTCATACATGATAATATAAGACGGTGATAGTTCTTGTAGCAAGGCATCGTTAGTACGCTCATTGTATGATTGTATAATGATCTGTTGATCTTTATCGAAATTGCTAAATCCGATTTCAAATTTATCATCCAGCACAAATAAACCTTCAACCTCTTCTACGTCATCCTCTTCCGGTTCTTCCAAATCTGATTGGTCCAATTTTTTCAAGATCTCTGCATCTATTTCAACGGCTTCAGTATTCTTTTCTGATTTTGAAAATATCTTCGACACTCTTGCTGACGATGAGGCACCTCTTGTTCTTCGTCTTTTGCTTAACGGGATTCCATTTCTGGTGAATGTCTTTGATATATTTAATTCTTCGTCTTCGATAGTTTCAGGTTCAACTGATTCCAATATTTCAATTTCATCATCTGGCTTTTCCGGCTTTGTTTCAGCGTTAAACTTCTTAACCAATTGGTTAACCTCTTTCCAGTATAGATATCCATGTAATTTCTGAGTCATGTATTTTCTGAATGAGAATGATTTCTTTCCAGTCATGTAATTTGTATCACTCTTCATACATTGAAGTATCTTTCTAAGCTGTTCCACAATTTGGACGCTAGAGCACATGATCAAAATATGGCCTTGGTCCTTTTCTGATGATATGGACTTTTCATGTAATATATCGTCAATTAGAATACCCAATTGTTCCCATTTGGGAAGTTCTTCAAAAATATACTCTTCCGAAGGATGGTCTTTGTCATTCAAGATTTGCACTCCATCTTCTTCGATTTCAACTCTACCAACTTTCACCTTGCCCAAGGCTCTTTCTCGAGATAATGCAATAATTGTATTTGATTCGTCCAAGTTTAACCATGGACTCATCAGCACAGTGTTTCTACCACCTCCGTTGGATAGTTTAATATTCGAGTCTATAATACCTTGGACAACCTGATAAAACCCTATTGAGTCTAAGGTCACCAAGCTTTTTAGTAGGTTTGTCAATGTTCCAAGGTCAAAAACCAATTGTTTGGAAGTGTAAGTCAATCTATGCCATTGCAGATCGACATTCATTCGAATGCGGCTAACAAAATTAGGATCATGCGCATTAGCCATATCCCAGTAATCTGTTGCTAGTATTGGATTATGTCTTTTCAATTCCATCAAACATGCTTGAATACACGTCAAAATAGCTGCCTGGATTTTCTTCATTTTGTAAGTTAATTGAACATTGATTTCGGTGACGTTTCTTCTACGTTCCAAGTCTTGTTTCTGTCTTGTGGTTTTTCCCCGGAAGCTTACAGAAGATGAAACTTCAACATGAAATCTGGGCCATAGAAATACGTTTTTCAATCGTATTATTTTTAAAGTAGTTGCTAAGGGTGAAAACCCTGTTATGGATTCTGGTTCATCCGTTACTGCCTTTATAAATCCCCAATCATTACCGTCTCTATAGAGATTTATTATTGACGCTTCATTTGACGTTTCTTTGATACGTTCAGCATGAAGTATGAAAAGTCCAGTTATATCATTTGGTGATAATAGGCCAGCAAATAGATCCACAACCAATACACGTGAAGTTACCGACATCACACCTCCATTTTTATAAATCTCTTTACGGGCCAGATTATTTGCTTCACCTGAAACTTCAAAAAACATAGGTTCTAATTCTTCATTTTCTTCATTATCTATCCAATTTAGTTCAGTAAAGGCTTCTTTGATTCTATAAAGCTCATCATCTTTTCCATTTAGTAGAATGATCAAACTCCGCTTCTCTTTATTTGCATTACTATCTGGACCAACTTGTAATGTGACAGTTGAAGAACTTAACGCATGTAATAAATTGGCCGTTATTATTTCCCATCCTAATCCACGTCCTAAAACCAACAAACCATCTCTTGTAAGCATATCTTCTACAATCTCTTGTTGGTATTTGAGTGGCAATGTACAATTGACAGTTCTGGTAGGATAAATAGGTACTATGTCTGGTTCTATGAACTTCAAAGGAATTCTACCATTATCGTCTTGCTCACTATCATCTTCAATTTGTTGATTGAAAGTAACTTGTATAGAATCAGGGGTTTCATCTTCATTAACGAAGAGTGATGTCATGGTTCTAACAGGTCAGATATTGGATCATATCAATTACGCGTGGATCTTCAAAAAAATTATGAGTGAACTTGCTAAGCTCAATGCCTTCAAGTCAGCCGACCATTTACATGCTGAAACTACTCTAGCTAG
Organism: Kodamaea derodonti; assembly: GCA_030570035.1. Lineage (NCBI taxonomy): Eukaryota > Fungi > Ascomycota > Pichiomycetes > Serinales > Debaryomycetaceae > Kodamaea > Kodamaea derodonti. Next base: position 248,637 of record JAJLUU010000010.1, read on the forward strand.
TCCTGTATTGTTTCATATAATGCAAATATTTGATATTTCAACGTCACGCTTGAATCAATTGGATAATTGGAAAGAATATGAGGACCCTCAAAATGTCTTGGTTGATAGAATAAGTAAATCAAACAGAGGTCAAAATAGAATCATTCGAGAGGTGGATCTAAATCAAGACGAATCGAATGTGGTGGTGAAAAATGGTATTACTTATAAACTACTTCTACGTGATTATGCTAATAATTATTGTTTTGCTTATGAGTTGAGTCCTTTATCTTTTTTGAGAAATCAAAGTGTTGATACTCCTTTACCAATCGAACTAGGGGGAAGATTGTTAGTCAAAAAAGGGGCAATAGCTCTGAGTGGAGTTTTGATGTTGGACAGGTTTAACTGTGAGTATTTGGGCATTGATCAAGATGATAAACCTTTGTTTGATACATTGAATAATTCGATAGTGAAGAAGTATATTGATATGTTGGGGCAGTCTTCAAGTTTGAGATAATCGAACGCCATTTTCATGCTCCCGCCCGTCCCAAGATATAACCACGTATAAACATTCAAGGTCAAAAATTACCGTATAGCGTACAGTGCAAAATGTCAGACTAAGTACAGATTCTATACACCATATATCTAAACTAATAAGGCCAAAGACTGCGATCCACCCAACTTTTGATATGCTAAATGTCATACTTCACTCCCAATGAAGCCTCCTCTAATCTAATAAAGCCTCCCATAATCCAAATTCGTCTATAAAATCGTGGTGAATCAAACTGACCAAATAATAATCGGTGTATACACTTTGAAGTAATTCATAAGATTTGCTATTCTTCTTGTAACACCTTGCCCATTCCAGCCATAATGTAAATGCTTCTTCATTCCATGCTCTGAATGATTCAATGTCAATAATAGTTGGTTGTAGAACTTCTTTCAGTGGGAAGACACCCCATGTGATTGCATTTTTACTATTATGGAAGTTTGGACCAACTTTCAAGTTACTATCTATAGTGCCCTGTGAATCTCCCAAATAGTATGTGATTCTCTTATCATCAAATTGTGATTTCAATTTTGGTAAGACCTCATCAGTCCATTGTTTCTTTGGAATGAATAATTCAACAAATGCCTTTTGGAAAACAACCCCATTGCGTGGTCCCCATCCAACTATTCTATCCAGCGAAGGATAACTATTTACAGCTGGCTGAGATGCAACAGAGAACCAACCTTTATTGTTTAATTCAATAAGTTGTTCTTGAATCAAGCCAGTTTCTGGTGATAATGCACTAGCAACCCATGGTAACATGTCAATCCTTCCAGACAAATAATTTATAAATACTTTCGAAACTTCTTTTTTAGTTGTTGGATTTCCCCATATTCTTGAAATCTCTTCCGGTGAATGAATTCTCAAATTTGTACCGTAACCATCAATCTCACCATACGCTGGAGAATTGGAGTCACCAAATCTACCGTTTGGAAAATCATCCCAAGTAGCATCTTTACCTAATGCCCCCTTTCCAGTACTAATATCAAGTAATACACGCTTATCATTATGTAAAGCTTTACCGACCAAACTCTTCTGGGCAGTGATGATGTCTTCTCCTACTCCATTTTCGTTTACAGACAATGATCTGGATGTTTTTGTATCTGGTATGACGACATATTCTTCGTCATCAGATAATATTACTTCATCATGAACTATCGGAGATGAAGGTGATGATTCCATAACGGGGCTCAACACTTCGGACTTAACCAAGATCGATGCCACAGCTTTCTCCAAATTTAATGAATAGAAATGGTAACCAAGAATTCTTCCTTCAGTTGCAGTGTCAACCTGATCAATTATGTTTGTTAAAACTTCAACACCGACACGCTTGACTTCATCATCATTACCGACAATAGGCAAGAATTGTGAAAGTATATCTTGTGGAATCAGCGCATGAGATAATTTAGTAGCTCTTGTGAATACTTGATAAGTTGTCACTGGCATCAAGCCCGGAATCAAAATGATTTTCGCCAATTGTGGATAAGAACGAACCAACTTCTCGTATTCGACAAATTTACCTACATCGTAGAATAACTGAGTGATTACAAATTCAGCCCCGGCTTCTACTTTCTCGATTAAATATGGAATATCTCTCTTTGGATCTTGGCCCGCCATTCCAGAACCATCTATGTGTCCTTCTGGATATCCTGCAACTCCAACACAGAAGTAATCATCATATTTCTCTTTGATGTACTTAATCAAATCAACAGCATTACTGAAATCACAATTTGGAGTCCAATATTCTTGGGTACGTGGTGGATCACCTCTCAATGCCAAAATATTTCTTATTCCATTCTTTTTGGCTTGCTCAAGTGCATTATCTATAACCTCTTTATTTGTATTGGTACATGTCAAGTGTAAAACAGTGGTTAGCCCCAACTCGTTTTGACATGTGGCAGCTAAGTCCAATGATTTGGTACTAGTGGAGCCACCTGCTCCCCATGTTACAGATATGAACAAAGGATTCAACGCCAGCATACGATTCAACCGGGCTAATAAATTCCTAAATCCAACATCTGTTTTCGGAGGGAAGAACTCAAACGAAATGAATTTCTGACCTGGTTTCAAGGATTCGACCTTCTGCTTAACCGTTAGCGACATAATGAAGTAAAGGTTGGTGAAGTCAAGACCCTGTCACATTCAATTTCGCAGAAGTCAGAAATACGTGCAGTCACGTGCGGTGAGCTACTCGGAGACCGATAAGCCATCTTGTCAATATATTGAGTGCGAAGAGGATACTTTACCAGTGGGGAGGATGTGAGTGATGTTACAGATCGAGGGGTATACTTTCCGCAAGGACCTTCCCGAACTTTTCGCTTGGTGTTTTTTACAACCCTTAGAAAAGGTATTTCTATTCACAACCTTCAGAAAGCCCCGCAATAAAGTTTTAGGGATGATCTAAAAGTGGCTTAGCCATCCTTGCAGAACAAGCCTACTCGGTAGTTACAGTTTTTGCAGCCAAAACATCGCTTCTTAATAATAGTCATATATTTGTACATATAATTCTATATCACCATGGAAAGCATACTAATACTTCCTCAAGCCTTTTCATAATCTAAATGTTTAAGTATTGGATTATTACAACGCCACCAAAATTGTACTTGTGAATATGGATAAGTTGTAGAATTGATCCCATCTTTGGTGTACCACGATTTACAACCTCCAAACACAGTACCATACACACTTTTCCTCAATTCTTCTTGAGTAGTCTTGAACCAGTTGTCGTACTCCTCCGGCTTTACACAAACTGACTTATAAGTACCATCCAACACTTTTTTACTAATCAAAAACGAATATGTCAAAGCGTTCTCACAACTTTCAACAAACGATGAATGACCAGTGGCAATATTCGGACCACCTATAATAAAGTAATTTGGTGCATTTTTAACTAAAATCGTTTGATATGCAGATGGACCCTGTGTCTTCCATAATTCAGTAGTATCAAATCCACCTTTACCAATAGTTCTGACCAGTTCATAACTTTTGTTGAGATCGTAACCAGTACAAGCAATAATAACATCAGCTTCAATGACACGGCCGGAGGTTAAAATAACGGAATGTTCAGTGATTTCTTTAATCCCTGATGCATCAACATCAAGTCTTTCATCACTCAATGCATCCATGTAATCATGATCATATACCAATCTCTTGCAACCGATTTGGAACTTTGGAATGATGGCATCCTTGTACTTCTCCGGACATTTCTTGTTCATATATCTAAGAGATTTTGCCATGTTCACACGACGTATAATTCTTGAGAGGAAACTCATTCCTTTGAACATTGGGAATTTTAATTCCGCAACAACCATAACAAACCTACGTAAGAACCTTACAGCATTTTGGGAACCAGAAAAGGCACGGTATATCTTATGTAAAAGTGGTGGGATTGGGGGCATGACATATTGCGTAGATCTTGCAATTTGAACAATACTTTCTGGCTCGTATTTGTCAAGTAATTGAGGAACTAATTGACAAGCAGAACATCCGGCTCCAACTACAACAACCTTTTTGCCTTTTATAGCAACAGAATGATCGTATAAAGCCGAATGCATGTAATTACCCTTGAAGTTTTCCAATCCTTTTGTTTTCAAATGAAGTGGAACAACCAACCCTCCGGTACTAGAAATAACAATCTTAGAGGTGTGTTCAATCAATTGTCCATTGGTTAAATCTCTAATGTATAATTTCCAATTTCCCAACTTTTCATTGTACACAGCCTTTTCGACGGCAGATTGGAACCTTGCCTTACTTCGAATTTTGTGTTTCTCAACAACCGCTAACAAATATTCTTCAACTTCGAATTGCGGTGGCTGGACTTCACTCCAAGTACTATTCATATCTGTTGAGAGAGAATACCATACTGCAGGGATATCGGAAGCACACCCTGGATAAGTATTGGCAAACCAAGTACCACCAAAGTTACTGTGTTTATCGAATATGGCGAAATCCTCGGTCTTTAATTCCTTAAGACATTTGATACCTGCCGCAATTCCAGAGAAACCTGCTCCTATAATAGCGACTTTGGAGGACGAATGTATCACTGGAAGTGTATCATCGTGGACGTAATTGCCTGTGAATACTTTATCAGCATCTTCATATTTGACCCTATACTTTGTGGGTTGCTTGTGTGATTTGTTCTCCAAGCGAATCATCTTAGTTAAGGAAAATCGTGTAATTTGCCGGATCTTTTATATACTCGGGCCTTAAAATTCTCATGTGCGTTAATGTGGAGAACTCCGCATGAATATCTCAGATTCCCAGATTTATGCGACTCAATCACGTTCATATTATAAGAGCTTCAATGGACTACAACTCGATTAGGAAGTCTCCTACAAAAAAAGTGACACAATGTACATGTGAAAGGGCCTGAAGTAAGAGTGGTGCATGTGAAGGAAGTAATCCAGATATATCTATCGATAAGAAAAATGAACTTTACCTCAGTCTTTGTTGGGCCTTGTTTTGGCTAAGGAACTGAGACAAACAAAATGAGTATTGAATTTAGCACAAAATAAGTTGATGATTGTTCGTAAAACGTGGATGCGTTAAACCGCGATAGAAAACCGAGGAAGTGGATGTCCGAATGTGTCAAAGCATAACCTCGGAGAGTTCGCCCGTCAATTTGTCAGCGAATTTGGTGAGATATGTAATCAAAATAACTATTCTCGGCACTATTCGTCGGCTGAGCTGTTGGATAGGCGGTATGATTCCATCGTAGTGAATGGTTAGTTTACGGTTATGTACCTGAGGTTGGCACAGTTTAGCTCAGTTGCAATATTTTTCGAAATTCGTAACTTTTAGGTTGCGAAAAGCCGGTTGCAAATGAGTTATATACACAAAATAGTGATTATTTTGCGCGCCAATTACATATGGGGTGAATCTTATCTCCATAACGTTCAAACACTCATACCCATTGTTATTCAAAGTTTGTCATTGATCCAAAGTTAACAAATTTACGCTACAGCATTTTATCAATCCCCCATCAGAATCCGCATTTTAAGTACCGTTTGAAGTTAGCAATAGTTCATTATCTGAAGGAGAATTTGAAGCCACTCACAAGCCTCCTAAGCCGCAAGCCAAAAGGCTAGCTTTGTGTTTGAATATACAAAATAAAACGGATGCGTAAGAGCGGATACGTTTGTGATGAGTGAAACATTGTAACATAAAAAGACTGCTGAAGTACGAAGGTTTTCTATTCAATCATTATGTTCCATAATTTTGTAAGACAAAGCACCTACGGTAGATTGACCTACCACCTTTCCGGTCATAAATACTTCAACTACAAGGAAGAGCATCCCGACTATATTGTTCCTGAAAAATATTTGGCCAATTCTGAAAAGGTTGCAAAAACTGATGATGAAGCTAAAACGCCTAACATTCGAGTAGCTGATTCCGGGGAGTCAAACGATTCAGGCACTACAGTCGAAGCTAGTGGTAAAGAAGGTGATAAAATCCTTGTGGGCTGGGATGGAGAGGATGATCCCGAAAACCCGTATAATTGGCCAACTAGTCTCAAAGTAATGATGATAACTCAAATCGCAATCTTAACAACGTCTGTGTATATGGGGGCTGCTATTTACACACCTGGTATTGAAGAAATCAAAAAAGAATTTGGTATTTCTCAAACTGTTGCTGCATTACCGTTGTCATTATTTGTAATTGGATATGGATTTGGTCCAATGGTTTGGTCTCCATTCAGTGAGAATGCAGCTTTGGGACGTACTAGCATTTACATTGGGACCTTGTTTATCTTTCTCATTCTTCAAATTCCAACTGCTCTCTCGCATAACATTGGTGGATTGTGTGTTTTAAGACTTCTCGCTGGATTTTTTGCTTCACCTTGTTTAGCTACCGGAGGTGCTACTGTTCATGATATCTTAGGAATGCCTTATGCGCCGCTTGGGGTCGCAGCTTGGGCAATGGCGGCCGTCTGCGGGCCAAGTTTGGGGCCATTAATTGGTTCCGCGCTTACAGTTGCCGGTGGATGGAGATGGTCTTTCTGGTTTCTTGCAATTACAAGTGGAACTTGTCTCATCAGTTTGATATTCTTTTTACCAGAAACCTTAGGAAGTGCCATCTTGTTAAGAAAAGCTAAACGTTTAAGAGCAATTACCGGAAATCCTAACATAACAACTCTAGAAGAAATTAATAATTTGAAAATGTCCTATAAAGAAGTTGCAGTTGAAACTTTATATAGACCAATTGAGATTTCAATCCTTGAGCCGATTGTTTTAGTGATTCATCTTTACATTGGTTTAGTCTATGCAGTATTATACCTTTGGTTTGAATCTTACCCAATTGTGTTCTTGGGTACATATAATTTTACCTTGGTTGAATTAGGTTGTTCTTATTTATCCATTATGATTGGTGTTATACTGGCTTGCTCTGTATATGTCTATGTGTTGAAGAGAATCTTTACAGACAAGTTGTTGGCTGGTGTCTTTCCCAGCCCAGAGGTATTTATCCCAATTGCATTTGTTGGTAGTGTGTTAATGCCTATTGGTCTCTTTATTTTTGCATTCACAGCCACCAAATCCGTTCATTGGATTGTACCAATGCTTGGAGCCTCTATTTTTGCAGCTGGTGCTTTCCTTATTTTCCAATCCTTATTTAATTATTTGGGAATGTCTTTTTACAGATTCTTAGCAAGTGTTTTTGCTGGTAATGCCCTCTTCAGATCAGTTATTGCTGGTGTCTTCCCATTATTTGGTGTGAATTTGTTTAACAATTTGGCCACCGACAAATTCCCAGTTGGTTGGGGAAGTGCATTAATTGGCTTTATTTGTGTTGGTGCAATTGCAATTCCTACATTGCTTTATTTGAATGGTCCTAAGTTGAGAGCTAGAAGTAAGTATGCTGGTGATGGTCTGGGCACTGTCGCTCCTCATTAATGTAGTTGTGTAGATAACTAAATATTTACAGTGAAGCTTAGTGTGACGTCTTTACAAAGTGAATAACTCGATTAAGTATGGTTAAGCTCGATTAAGTACGATTGAATAGCGATTCTCGATTAAGTACGATTGAATAGCGATTAAGTACGAATAAATAGCGATTAATACGAATAAAATGCTGTATTTGAGCACGTCTGAATAATACAAATTGACCAGAGTACAATCGTAAGACTAGTGGAGAAAGATATTAGGTTTAAACTTTTTGCAACCAAATTATGTAATGTACTGTGTATCCATCTTTTGCGCAATGAGCGAATTCTTGGGTTGTTAATCTAAGCTACGTATGCCCTTAGTGTTAAGTGGAGAGAATCGGTGCTCCCGAGACGAAGCATGTGTTAGTATTACTTCTCGACTGTAAGCTTCCCCAGATACTATTCCGGATGTATCTCCGAATTATTTGCACTTTCCGAGCGTTTCAAGAAACAGTCTAAGTGCATTTGTGGACTTGTCGGGTGGGTGTTAACTTCTGTCAAATCGGAATTAACTACTTTTACAGTTGACATGCCAAGAAACATAGTTTAACTCATCGGTGGATACTCCGAAAAGGTAACGTGAACCACGGCAAGCTCAAATAATATCTAGTTAGTGATGTATCTGATAACCCAGATGAGCCACAGGGTCCTTGATAATAAATTCGGGAATTAGTGATTACGAGTAATCAAACGTGTATAGCTCGTAATTAATTAGCGCAAATGTAACTAACGATGAACCACTCAAGCGCAATATGGCAGTAACTCCGAAATGCTTATATCTCGTCATTGAAAAATGATAACTTAAGGTGAGATTGGATTAACCGATGTTGAGGATCATTTAAATGTAAAATTGGATTAACCGATGTCGAAGATCATTCAAAGGTGAAATTGGATTAACCGATGCTGAGGATCATTTAAAGGCGATTTGGATTAACCGATGCAAGTTCATTCAAAGGTGAAATTGGATTAACCGAGGCTGAGGATCATTTAAAGGTAAATTGGATTAAAGAATAATGAGTTGATTGCGCTGATAAACATCTTTGGAGTTTGCACTGGCCAAGTTGGTCTTTCAATATCCATGTGTTAGAATTTCCAAGTTTTACGACTGCAAAAAGGGATGCTGCTAGTATTTTGTGAAGGTTGTTTGAATAATACATCAGCTTTTGTTTTCATTGCAGGTGCCTTGGCCGTCTCGATGAACCAGCTCAGGAAGCGTAGTTCTAACTTGCGTCAATCATTCTATCAAGAGTTCTCCTAATGGAAATTCAAATCACCTTGTCGCTTTGCTCGAGAAGTGTCTTTCATCAGGCGCATCACCCATGCAATCGCTTTGATCATGCGTGATAATTGGTTTTATCATTCCAATCCAAGCCAATAGTTAATCACTTCATGTATTGGCGCAGGTACATTTTTGACATGTCATATTTTATAGGTTGGCATACCTACTTCACTTTGTGGACTATCAATCATTTTCAGATAATTCAAACTCTGATTGCTTTCTAATCATGCTCTGCCATTACGAAATAACTGGAATTACAATCCCATATCGGTTGCAGATCTTGGCTTGTTCGTATATTATCAAAGGTCGTCGACTTCCGACAAAACGGAGATACATCTTCCACTAGATGTTACTAACGGTTATTACTAATTGCAACATCGTTGTACAAGTTACAAAATCCACGTTTAGTCAGATTAGTTGCATTTATACATCTATTCCGAACATACTCGGATACTAGTTAATTTCTCAAAACTTGGATTAACAATAAAGCATTACTTTATTCACTCTATACAGCACTATATTCCCCACGGTTACTATTCCCAGTAACCTTCTCAACAATCTCCTTGAAAAAAGCAGGTAAACCTTTCAATAATTCAACAAAGTTTTGCAAAACTTCAAGTAATGCAGTTTGGAAATCAATTGAGATACCTTTATTGTATTGATACCAAGCACCTCCAATAATATAAAAACTGAGGAATAATACTAAGAAAATAAAAATCCATGTGAACCAACCCCAAGATTCTCCATTTTCACGACGATCTTCTTTATCCTTATCTTTATTTTGCTTGTCTTTGTCTTTCTGACTTGTGATGCATCCAGCTTTAGTCTTAACACTTACCCTAAGAGTTTCCCCATCCCAACTATCCAATACGAATTCATCTAAATCATATCCATCATTTTCCTTTCCACAGATGAAATGGATTTTAGCATCAACATTATTAATTCCCCAATGTGCTCCGATATAACTAACTGTAACACCACCATCTCCCAGTGAAAAAGGTTCATATACGATTTTTGAGTTGGTTGGGAATCCTACAATCTCAGAAATTATAGGCTCCTTTTTATCCAAGATTATACTCGTAATTCCGCATATATCGGAATCTTTAGGACACTCTGGAACGTCATTGTTGATAGATTCACAAATACCAAAGTACCAAGTTGAATTGGTTTGACTTGGAGGAGTATTTCTAAGATCACTCAAATAATGTATTCCTTTGATGCTTTCGAGGTTATACTCTTTCAATTCCTTAGCTGAACAATCTATTGCTAGACCGGTGGTAATAATACCCGCAAGTGTTAACACCCTAGTGAATATCATTATATATTGCTGTTTATCGTGGCAATATGATTGATATGCGCAGGTATTTAGAACGGTCACGTGAGGCAAGGCAAAAAGAGTTCAGAAAAATATGACTAGTTACGTAATCGGATTATGCTTACGTAATTACAACGGCTTACATAATCCGCAATTCCTGGGGAAATGGATCCCCTCCTTGTCCTCGGGAACTCGGGACCATGAGAACCATGTGACAAGAAGCGAAGAAATATAAATTAGAAGGCTTTTATTCCATAGATTGATCTTATCTTGAAATGGTTAAAGTTACTGTATGTGGAGCCGCTGGTGGTATTGGACAACCATTGTCCTTATTATTAAAACTTAATGAACAAGTTTCGGAGTTGGCATTATTTGATATTGTTAATGCCAAAGGTGTTGCTGCAGATTTATCTCACATCAACACTGGAGCTGTTGTTACCGGGTATCAACCAAAGGACAAAGAAGATAAGACTGCTATTACATCTGCCTTAAAAGGTACAGATTTAGTCATCATACCTGCTGGTGTACCAAGAAAGCCTGGTATGACCAGAGCTGATTTATTCAATATCAATGCTTCAATTGTTAGAGATTTGATTGCTAGTGTTGGTAAAACTGCTCCAAATGCCACCATCTTAATTATTTCAAATCCAGTAAACGCGACAGTTCCTATTGCTGCTGAAGTTTTAAAGAAATTGGGAGTCTTCAACCCAAAGAAATTATTTGGTGTAACTACCTTAGATTTGGTTAGAGCAGAAACTTTCTTAGGTGGTTTGATTGGAGAAAATCCTTCCACATTGAAGGGAAAAATTTCAGTCATTGGAGGTCATTCCGGTGACACTATCGTGCCTTTGATTAATATCAATTCTTCTGTAGCATCTAAGGTTGCTAAATTAACAAAGTCAGATTATGAAAAATTTGTTAATAGAGTTCAATTTGGAGGTGATGAAGTCGTTAAAGCTAAAAATGGTGCTGGTTCAGCTACATTATCGATGGCTTACGCTGGGTATAGATTTGCTGAAAATGTTTTAAATTCACTTGCTGGCAAGCCATCCCCAAGCCTCCCAGATTCAGCATATATTTATTTGCCTGGTGTTCCAAAGGGTAAGGAATTGGCTTCTAAATATTTGGATAATGCCGAATTCTTCTCCGTTCCAGTTCAATTGGAAAATGGCCAAGTCAAATCATTTGTCAATCCATTTGAAGATTTAAAGGTTACGTCTGATGAAAAGAAATTGGTTGCAGCTGCTTTGAAAGGATTGAAGGATTCAATCACACAAGGTACCTCTTTTGTTCAAGGTTCGAAGTTGTAAAAATATTTATGAGAGATGAGCTAGTTATTATCTGTAGAAGAGATGTAGAATGTAGTTTCGAATATGAAGATCGACCTACCGTATGAAAAAAAAATTGTAGTAGACCTCAATTAGTGCAAAAGAGTTGCACGCATGAATTTTGCAACCGTTGAGACAACGTAGACGTGCATGTAAAGAGAGAAGCTCCTTCAATCCGCGATAAAGAACTCACACAATCAGAATGTCACAATAAAAGTGGATCAGCTCCAACTCAAGCATTGAAATCATTCATTTGGACTACACAAGGCAATTTTCGACTCAACTGTCCTGAGATTGAAGAACAGTGCACATAAATAAATGGTTGCCAATTAGGAATAGCATTTGCAAGATAAGTATTGAGCATCGTTAATTTACTTGGAACAGTGAATGGAAGATTGTGGTATATTACACTTGTGCTTAATCACCTAACCTGCTAAAGGAAGTCTTACTCTTGAGCAGACTGTCGACAAAAAATTTTTAAACAGTATAAGACTTTTGGCCTCCAACTGAATGTGATCTTCAATCGGTACAACCTGATTCACCTTTCATCACTATTAAATATCAAGAGAGAAAAAAAACAATTGATCTAGCTGGGGATCGAACCCAGGGCCTTTTCCGGATTTTACAAATGCATGTAAAGGAAACGTGATAGCCGCTACACCACTAAACCTCAAATTGTTAAACATTATTCTTCTTGATTTGATATAAGTTGCTGGTCAGCTGGCGAAGCTTTTTGCACCCAATATCCCTTTTTGAAGTATCAAAAACAATTCGAACACTACATACAACTGAGCTAACTTGGATATCTCTACATTCCCTCCTCACAGGGTTGTATAAGTGACGGTATTAATTAATTATATAAGTAGACTAAATTTCAAAGTACTTGGATACGGAAACAAGTCCGGATTGCCTATTCGCCCAGGTCACATACTTGGGGGAGAAGTGCAAAAGCTCTTCATAGGCAGGAACTGAAGATTTAATTTCGTGGTTTTTGTTATCAACTGGACTTAAATCAGCCCAGTAACATTCAACTTGAATTCCCAATTTATGGATAATTACCTTTTCGATATCAACCGAGTCTATATCAACTAAGCTTGGTACCCATTGGAATCCAATATGATAATCCTTATCCCAATTCAACTTCTTAAGTTGAATGTCTTCAATACCATCCAAGAATTTATAAATATAATTACCAGCATTGTCTCTAGAGAATCCTTCTGGAATAGAAGCTACCTGGTAATCGGATTGATTCACTTTCTTATCAGCAAAGATAATGACAGTTTTAACAGGCGTGTCTTTGGCTTTTTGCAAAAGTTCTGTTGCGGTATCACTAGTATTGAAACGTAAGTTACAAAGTCTATTTTTTGGAGCATTCAATCTAATTTCCCCAGATAATAAACCAAATGGATCTCCGGAGTTGGATGAAGAATTTTTAAGCACGTCAATCGTGATATAATCGTTGAACGATTTCACATCAGAAACAAGATTTGGTGGTAAATTGCTCTTGAAAGAGATTTCTTGGTTGCCATCTGGCAATAAGGTGATTTCAAATTTAGTGTCTGATTCCTTGACAGAAGGCAAGTCTTTTAAGACATCCAAAGCAGGGGCAGACTCTCTAGCATAAACACGGAGGTAACTATCTTTGGACGAAGCATCCAAATTAATCGTTTGTACGAAACGTAATTTTAATGGATTTGATTGATCAAAGGATTCAGCATTATTAATATAAGCAAATCCAACCAATGAGAACAAAGCCAAAAGTGCAACAACAACTCTATTGAACTTGTAAACAAACGGCAAGAATGGAAGGGCCCAAGCAATAGCCAGTACTTGGAGGAAGAAATAAAATAAGATTTCACTTTCCAAGGATTCTTGAACTGTTTTATTGAGTGCCTCTGAAATCAAACAACCAATCCTAAAAATAATCAAGGAAGAAATCGGAGCAACCACGAGGAATTGTACAGACCAATCATAATTGGAGAACTTTCCGTCTTTCGATTCCTCGTCATCGTCTAACTCAAGTGATGAAGAAGATGCATCATCATGGACAGGTTCAGCAGCTGTTTCGGTACCGTAGTCGACATTTTCGCCATTAGGAACTAATGGTTCTCTTTCTTCGATTGGTTCATTTGCAAACTTATCCTTCTTCCCCGTGAAAAGCCAACCAAGTAATCCTACAATGGTACCAACGGCTTGCAAAGTAAATAAAATAGGGATGGCTAGTTCACCAGTATGATCATCGCCTAGTCTGTTATGAGAAAGTTTCACAGTTGACCAAATTAAACCAGCCCAACTGATGATTGAGATTTCAAGAATTGCAAGCAATTTCTCATCATGATTAATAATTTTGCCATGTCCACCGAATACAATATTAATACCATTCAAAATCAAATAGTTCAATAAGATGTATGTGGAAAACAAGGTAATGACAACAGCAGATGTTGAGGAATTAACAATGAACTCATTCGTAGAGACAATGAATGAACTGACAAAAATGTTCAATACAAAGGCTGAAAGGACTGTTGATAATGGGAACTTGATGACATTGATGAAATTCCATTTCCACGATTTTTTGTATTCAAGCACAACCACAAGCAACGGGATTATAATCAATGGTAAAATAATTAAAATCGAGATATTAACGAGAATGACTTTTGAAATAGGGAACGCAACGAATTTGTTGAAGAAACTTGCAAATGATGCTAAATCATAACTTGAGTTGTTTTCTTTGTCATTAAATTCATCATCAAGGTCGATTCTATTGAAAGCCAATTTTTCGGTGAAATCGAGTGAAATAGATAACATATGCCACAACGACTTGATGTTAATATTTCTGATATTATCACTACCTGTATGATAGATGTCTCTTGGTTTAAAGAATGCTACGTCGAGACCTCTAAGTCCACCTCTATCTCTATAAACAACGTAATCGGTTTCACTATGAACTACTCCATTGTTGAAACCTTGTTGATAGATGGAAGTACCAAATGGGTATCTTATGCCTTTAAAATACTTGACAATACCGTAATCGGTTCCTCTAAAGAGTACGGCTTTACCACCAGCACCAGTACCTTCTAAATTCAAGAAGTATCTTAATTGCTTAAACCACGGATGATGAAGAAAAGAATTGGCACCGTTCAACCCAAATTCTTCATCATTATTGAAATTGAAAATAATAGTACGCTGAGGTTGGTCAATACCCTTTGAGGAATAATAATCTAAAACTCCCAACATTGATGCAATGCCCATACCATCGTCAGTGATACCAAAACTTGTAGGTACTGAGTCGTAATGAGCACTGAGTAACAATGCAGGCAATTTATCATTAGTACCATTAATTCTAACCAATAAATTGTTGCTTTCGTAATAAATGATATGACTTGGATTACTGAATTGAGAATAGAATATTCTATTATTGGTGTAATTTAAGTCATTATCATATTCAATATATTTCTTCAGAGTTGTGGCTTTCAAGATTTTCTTTTCAAGATAATCATGAACTTTGTCATTACCAATTGAAGCATAAGTATGTTCATTTTTCCCAATTTCTTGTAAATCTGACCATGCATTCTGCAAAATCTCAATCTCAAGTTTATCAACTGGCAATTGAACCGAATAGTCTAAATTATTATCTAAATTAGATATGAAAATAGTACCAATAAGTGTAATCAAGACAAAGAATGTCAATGATGTCTTTCTATATCCAAATACCTTTCGAATATATTGTAGAACCATCCTGAAGGTTGTTAGATTGACTTAAAGAATAGTTGCTCTTGAAGATAGTTATTTTTGGGGCTGAGATTTTTCTTAATTAGATAAAAGTTCAGCAGAATTAAGGCATACAAGTACAATGACATTTGCACCATTAAAGAATGATTTAATCCTTAGAGCTGCTAGAGGTGAGACGGTTGAAAGACCTCCTGTCTGGATTATGGTATGTAATGATTGAAATAGAATGATGAGGATTGCACGAATTCAGCACCACATGTGGGGAACCGTGGACTGGCTGTTGACTGAAGTTTGAATATATATCATAGTACTTCAAATAGCATGAAGCTAGTTGGATTCGACATAGCTTTGATAGATTTGTCGATACAGCAAGCACTTTGATTAAGCACATGGGAATGAATTTTTTTACCAATCTGGTGTACCATTTGTTCCTCTCAAGTATAATACACTTATAGCTATTGAAAACTTTTTACTCAATTCATCCATCTAATCGTGGGTTCCGTTCGTTTACTAACAAATAGAGACAAGCAGGTAGATACCTCCCAGAATACCATGAAGTTAAAGGCAAAAGAGATTTCTTTGAAACTTGTAGAGATGCTGAAATTGCCAGTGAAATTACAATCCAACCTGTTGAACGTTACGCTGGATTGATTGATGCCGCTATTATTTTCAGTGATATTTTGGTCATTCCTCAAGCTATGGGTTTTGAAATCGAAATGGTTGAAGGTAAAGGTCCTGTTTTTGTTTCTCCATTAAGAAGTCCGGATGAATTATCCAGAGTTATCTACAAGCCAGATATTTTAAAGAGTTTAGATTGGGCTTTCAAATCAATTACTTTGACTAGAAAAAAGTTGGATGGTAGAGTTCCTTTATTGGGATTTGTGGGTGCTCCATGGACTTTGCTTGTTTACATGACTGAAGGTCAAGGCTCTAAAATGTTCAGATACGTCAAAGAATGGATTTATAAATATCCAAATGAATCTCATAAATTATTACAAGCAATCACTGATGCTTGTGTCGAATTTTTAGCTCAACAAGTTGTTGCTGGTGCTCAAATGTTACAAGTCTTTGAATCTTGGGCAAGTGAATTGGGACCTGCTGAATTCAACGAATTCTCGTTACCTTATTTGAGAGAAATTGCTGAAAAATTACCAACCAGATTGAAGGAATTGGGAGTTACTGAAAAAATCCCATTAACCGTTTTCGCTAAGGGTGCCTGGTATGCTTTAGATGACTTATGTAACTCAGGTTATGATACTGTTTCTTTAGATTGGTTATACAAACCAGAAGATGCTGTTAAGGTTGTTAATGGTAGAAGAATCACCTTACAAGGTAATTTGGATCCAGGTACTATGTACGGTTCAGATGAAACTATTTCTCACAAAGTGAAGAATATGATTAAGGGTTTTGGAGGAGGAAAGCAAAATTATATTATTAATTTTGGTCATGGTACTCATCCATTTATGACTCCAGAGAAGGTTGGCCATTTCTTGAAGGAATGCCATAAATATGGGTCAGCTTGATTCGATGAAAATTGCGGAGATTAACTACATGAAAAGGATGAGGGTTTATGGAGATCCGAAATTTATCGATTGTTGAGAGACATGGATGTCTTGTTAGACACCAACGTTTGAACATTAGAAAACTTGGAATATTATAAAAGTACTCTTGCTTGATTATTAACTCTATACCTTCTTGAAAATTACTTAATTAAATATGTATATAGTAAATTACATTTAGACCCCACATCGAAACCACTTCCCACGACACTTGAAAGTGCGACACTGTCCGACATATTTGTTGCCTAAAATATTTGCCGCCAGATTTTGCAAATCAGTCATAATACTAATGTCATTAGATAGAAAAGTTTACATCTATGATTTGGATCCCAAGATAAGGGATTCTTTGGAATTGATATATTTTGATTCCCTTACTCACGAAAGTGTTAAAGCATCTGAAGTTGTGGAACCAAAAGAGATTGAAATCATCAAACCCAAGACTGATGACTATAAATCCGATTTATATCGTTTCAACTTGAAGAGGTCCTTGAATAATTTGAACCCGTTGACCGAGGATGAATTTGAAAACCTTCTCGAGACCCAATCCATTGAAAGTTTGTCTGGATCTGAAGATGAAGTTGAAATTGAAGAAAGTACTGAGTTGAAATTTCAAGCCTTATTAAAGAAAATGACAATTGCAGAAGATAATACTGAAAATGAAAAGACTATAAGTTATCTCAATTCGAAATCTCCATTTCTCATGTTCAAATCTCCTTCATTGCCTATAGAAAAAGCGTATGGAGTTTATAAATCTATCTTCAGTGATGATGATTTATTGCAAGATCCTTTGGAATCCTTAAAGGGATTTTCACAACTCAAAACAGGTAGATCTGCATTATTCATGATTGGAGGAGGACACTTTGCAGGAGCAATTATATCACACACGCCTAAGAATACAAGAGGAAATTCTGCAAATATGAAAGAATCACTTCTTGAGCAATCTGTCCACTTGATTGCTTCAAAGACCTTCCATAGATATACAACAAGAAGGAAACAGGGTGGTTCTCAAAGTGCAAGTGATAATGCAAGAGGGAAAGCAAACTCGGCCGGTTCCAGTATTAGAAGATATAACGAACAAGCATTGATAAAAGAAGTACGAGAGTTAATAGACAGTTGGAGTAATCATTTAAGTCAATGTACTTCAATTTTCATAAGAGCTAATGGTGCTTCAAATAGAAAGACATTAGTTGGGTACGAGGGATCCCTCATAAAAAACGATGACAAGAGACTTAGAACTTTTCCATTCACAACTAAAAGAGCAACAGCTGGTGAATTGGTTCGTGCATGGGTAGAGTTGACTAATTTGAAGATTGTTGACTTGCCCAAGGTGAAAGCCATAAAAGCTGTGGAACATACTACATCTAGAAACTCCCCGATACCAGAAGAAACTAGATCTCCTGCAGAAATCATAAATGATAACCATTCAGTAGAGTTGATCAGTTTATTGAAGAAACAAAAGGCACCAAAGTTCCTTAGTTATGTGAAATCGAATAACCTAGACGTTAATAGTTTCAAATTATCACCAGAAGTCAAGTACGCAAATACTCCCACTCTTTTGCATTATGCATCTGCTCATGAATTGACACATATGATATATACCTTAATCAACAACACCAAGGCAGATCCAACAATCGTGAACATATTTGGAAGGACACCGGTGGAGGTTACGACTGATAGAGATACAAAGAGAGCATTTCAAGTATCTCGATTCAAACTTGGTGAAGAATATTGCGATTGGTCAAAGACGAAGATTGGTCCTGCGAAGTCCAAGGAAGAATTCGAAAAGGAAGAGGAATTGGAAAATGAAAAAGTGAAACTTGAAAAGCAAGCCCTAATTAAAGAGGAGTTGAGTAAAAAGACAGAAATGGAGTTGAGAAAGCCAAAGGTTTCATCTTTCGGGGTAGTTGGGGGTACACCAAATCTTAACGATTTGACTGGACTTTCCGATGACCAGAAAATGAGATTGATGAGAGAGCAAAGAGCAAGGGCGGCTGAGGCTAGATTTAGGAAGAATTAGGGCCAAGAAGGTTTTTGGAGAGTGCTAGAGTAGTACAGAGCTACTTAAGTATTTATAGCAGCATTAGAATAATAGATTGCTGATTAGGTACTTAGAACAATGTAATACATGGTTGTTTCCTTTACGTAAATTATATGCTATCGTGATACTATTCTAATTATCATCATCTTCTACTTCTCCGTTCATATCTTCAACCTCTCCTAAATCTTCAATTTTGGCAATCTTTGTCATAATATAACCAATGGGGAGTTTCTCACCAAAGCTTTTATTATTGATCATATTCAAAAGCACCTTATCATTTAGATGCTCAAGTAGGTAAACGGCGTCTTTTTTGGGTAATATATGTTTATAATCATTCAAGACTTGTTTTATTACACCATTAAGTTTGATTTCATTTTTATCCAATTTCTCTTTCAAGTCTGAAGCAGATATCCAGGAATTCTCTTTGGTTGCAATTTCCATTTCGCTATCCTCATCAGTGTCGGCATCAGGGGCTATATTTTCTCCATTCCCTGTGCATTCACATCCCAATAAATCATGCGTGTTTGATATTGTATCATGAGTTATTTCAAACAAGTTTCTTAAATCGTCTTGATCAAACTCATCTGTCTTTGATTTCGAGCTGTTGTCTAAGAATTTCATGCTCAAGTTGGTTTTCATCAATTGACGTTGAAATATCTTTTCATCGATACACCCTGTTGTGAATATTCTGTATATGAAACAGTCTCTTTTTTGACCATCTCTATGAATTCTTGACATTGCCTGTAAATCTGAAGCTGGATTCCAATCATTATCAAACAAGACGAGCCTTGAAGCACCTATAAGATTTATACCCATACCACCAGATTTGGACGATAACAAGAACACGGGGATTCTTTGACTGTTTGCCCTATTGAAATCATCGACTAATTTATTTCTCATATTCTTAGGAGTTGTTCCATCCAATCTCAAAAACGAAAGGTTTAACTTTTGAAGAATTGTTTCTAGTAAGTCAAGAGTTTTTGTATAATTGGATATCAATACAACCTTTTCACCAAGAGAATTGATTTCAAGTAATAAAGGAATTAAAACTTTGATCTTGCCAGACGATGCAGGTAGTGGTATTTCTGTCAATTGAGAGCTCTCTTTGGTGAGTTTTTGATAATACTCATCATGAACCAATAATGAAGGGGAATTGCAAAGTTTCTTAAAAAGATTGATTAACGCAAATACATGATTTGAAGATAAATCAGTCATTACTTCACTGACTGCCTTCAAACTAACAATTCTCTGGAACAACTTAACTTGAAGACTTGTCGGAGGTGCAAATAATATCACATCTGTTTTTGAAGTCAAATACTTCAATAAAACAGATTGAGTTCTTCTTAAGACGAACTTCTTGGTTATCATAATCAACTTATTGGAAATTGCTTCACCAGCCTTTTTCACACCAACATCAAAACATGCTATATCTCTTGAACGTAGAATTGGATTTATGTACAGTTTTTGAAAACTCTTATAATCTCCCACAATGCCTGGATTGAGGAAATTAATAATGGTATAGAATTCCACTAAATCGTTTTGAATTGGTGTGCCTGTTAACAAGATCTTCTTGGGAAAGTTAAATCTTGTTAAATGGCCCAAGACCTTATTCGAACTACTTTTCAATCTATGGCCTTCATCACACACTAATAAGTCAAAGTCAATGTTTTCTAATTCCTTACTAAACGTCGTTACCTTTTCGTAATTGATAATTAGAATATTGTAAACATGCAATTTACCGAAATTGATAATGTTAACTTTGTCAGTCATTGAAGAACCCGACGCGGTACCATTTAATGTTAAAACATTTACTTTGTTTCCCAACCATTTTGTAAATTCCTTCTTCCAGTTATTAATCAAGGTGACAGGGCAAACAATTAGTACTTTGGAGATTATTGGCTTAGGTTGGGATTTGAAAGGATTCTGTTTCAATAAAGTCCAAATGACTGTTATGGTCATTAGGGTCTTACCCAATCCCATTTCATCTGCAAGTAAACAACCATTACCTTTATAATCTCTCATTCCCATCAAACATTCGTAAATGAATATCACACCTTCAACTTGATGTGGACGTAGTTTAGATGATAAAGTTGGATCAACTCTAACATCAATTAACTTTGAATCTGGTAAATTCGGCCTTGGGAGAATTAAAGAGTCTGTGTTTTCATAAAGTGGGTGCTTCTCTATAACTGTATTCGTCACCTTCTTAAATTGAGGTTCAATTGGAGCACTTTGTTCTGAAACTTTACAATCAATTTGTAATTCGAATTGGCCCATAGAGATGATATCATCCAAAACATTCTTATTAACTCCAGTCTTTTTCGATTGAAGCTTGCCTCCTATATCTTTGAAACTTAAAGATATGGAACCATCCTCATGAGTTGAAGCGATTAAAGTGCCATCACCTTCCCAAGTTTTGTTTTTCTTAGTTGATCTCTTTCTCCATTGAACAAGATACTTCTCATTAGTTGGCGTAATTGCTGGGTTCTCGTTGCAGTTTGGTTGACTTGTTGGTGACGAAAGCTTGTCGGGTGCTATTACAGGTGCCTTTTCAATGTTAGGTCTATGCAATGGAGTAGAAGTCTTTTTTGATAGTAGTAACTTTCTTCTTTTGTATATTTCTTCAATCTCACTGACTGGTGATCCTACCTTTGCTTCAACTTTCTTAGCCACCAGTACGTCTTTCTTAATGGTAGCTGGTTCCACCTTCACACCTCCTTCTACAAACCTTGGTGGTTTAAATCCTGATCCAGGTCGAGACCTATACATATCTTGCAAAAGTTGTGTAGACGCGTAATTTGATGTACTCGATTTTGGCAGCTTCCCTCATGAAATCCTTTAGGCATGTTTAATGGTAATTCCGTTAAAGTGGAAGTGGTTTCACTAGTTTGAACGGGTTCGTTAATGCATCGTGTATACTACCTACATTATGCAAATCATAATTATAACCTACAATACTACTAGTGGATTAATTTATTACATATATATTAGTTGGCCCTAGCCAGATTGTTAACCCGTACGGTCTTATGCGGTGATTGGAGCATCGCTACCAAACAAATAATAGTAGCCTCTTGATAATGAAAATATTATTGTTGCTGGTAGGTATGAATAAATCCCAAATCCAAACAAGAATATAAACGAAAGTAGTAACAAATGCAAAATATAACTCTCAGTGGTTGTCAACATATAATGTGGAAAGAAGTGATAATAAGTTTGATACATTTTCTTTGGGGAAGTCATCTTGGATGGTTGGTTTGATGATGTTTATATATTTTTGGTAACTTTCGATTCTTTGATAGGGGAAAAACGAGACGGCTCCCGCGCTTATTTACGACAGGGTGTCAGAGCGGAACCAGGGTAAGTTGTACGAGAGGGGAGTGAAGAAGCTATTGCAGAGCAGTTGTGGGTATTGATTCAATTATTGGATGTAACGTTTGCCGGACGTTACCAGGATTCCGGTTTAAATTGTTAGCAGATGCACGGAGAAGTAAGTTGGAGTGGAACAAGTATGAGCTTTGTAGCATGACCATGTGAGCTTGAAGTGCATACCCTGAAATCATGCAGGTGCTTACAACCATTACTACGATTGTGTTATGGATTCGTAGTCGTTATGAACATGGAAACGTAGTGAATACTCACCACCTCTGGAATATTCATTCAATCCATTTATTTAAAGCTTATCAAGATTTTCTAATACACAGCTCAGGAGAAATTATACAACCTGCTCATTCACACCCAGGTTTGTATTTCAACTTTTGCAACCACCTACATTTATCGTCTTATGATTGACTATGACTAAGCATCGATGCCCTTCTGAAAAATTCACTAGTATGCAGCATCAATCTCGATATTCCCCACCATAATACCATGGCAGGCAATGTACGAACTAGTCAGGATCTAGAATTAATAAACCTGGAACTAATTGCATTAAAATCTATTCAGAACATAACTTACAATCATTTGAACGACCATTTTTTTACATTATTTCAAATCTTGCAACAAACCTTAGTTCTAGGAAATCCAGATGATGACTACATAACATTGACAAATGATACTTTATCGATCTGCTTACTTCGGATTTCTCAATTCACGAAGTTGAACAAAGAGAGTACATTCGATCTCAATGCTGATGTCATATTTGACTACATTCGTATGTATCAGAATCACTCGTATCATAAAGTTGTTTCTTCAATTAATATACTATTGACAAAGTTGCTTAACTTGATAACTGATGAGTCACTCATTATACAATGGATTGAGAAGCAATTCAATTGTAGTGTATCAAAAAATTACTTTAATATACTAGGTCAATTGATCAAGTACTGTCATTCAGATACCGAGTTTATTTTGAAGCTGCACTCGTCAAACATAACCGAATGGATGGGTTACATGGATTCTGGATTAGCAAATTCGATTTCAAAAACCATATTTGCAATCTTATCTAAATATCAATATGCTGATATTTTGCAATGGTTCGACACTTGGAAAATTCTAGTATTAAACAGACAATTATTGACTAAGGAGTCAACTCGTCAAAATTTATTCCTACACTTGCTACCAAAATTGTTCAAAATAGATCCACGTCTAGTTCAGTTGGCGCAAAATCATGTAGACAGTATCGACATGTCATCAGAGACGAGAAATGACACTGATCTCAGCTTATTACTAGTATCAAAGGAGCTTGGCTTGCCAACGATTTCTACTTTGGATAAAGCCTTATTGATACACTCGAATTCAAAGTTGAGATTGAAATCTTTGGCAGTCTTATTCGGGACTCCAAAAAATGCAAAATCTTCTCCTATAACGGTGGAGACGTTTGAAACAATCACGAAACTTAACTTGATAGAAATGTATTGCAATGATGACGATGTGGAAACCAGAAATCAGTTTGTTTCCTTATTCAGCCAATTTACTAGCACTGCCTTAAGAGAATCCGCAGCATGGCATAAAGTGGCTGATAATGGTGGAAATGCAACTTTAGAAGCATATTCTCATTTTGTAAAATACTTTTCTAACTTGTTGGTTTCATATTTGGTACCGTCCTCAAGTTATTCGCAATTGATCACCTCATTACAATTGATAGAAGTTTTGGGTTCTGGATACCTGCTGATTTTTGAGAACAACAGAACGTATCACAGTCTTATTCAGTGTTTATTCAACAATTACGAGAATGTTAGAGGTTTATCTTTTGATTTATTATTCTCGCATACAGAAAGGTTACAAGCCTACGTTTCCAATGCAAAGATCGAACAGATTCTTCAGTCGACATTTCAAATATTAAGATCATTGACAGGAAGGAAAAGTGAAGGTGGTTGTAAATTTATCGAGTTTTTGGCCATATTTTACAAAAGAACAAATCAACCTGAACGGGTCATACAATTATTGCACAGAGTTTTAGATGAAATCAAAATCGACATCGACAATTTCAGTCACGGCTTTTTCAAATCCGCTAGTTTAATTATTGCAACCTTCGATTCGAGTTTCATTTTATCAAACAAGGAGGAATTCCAAACCATCTATGCCCAAGCAATTGCGAAGGTGTTTGGAATTTGGAATATCCTGAAGTCTTTCTTAGCAAACGATAAATTTGTGGATGAAGATGATTCAGATGACTTACACTCAAATTATGCTTGGAGGGTAGTTAAAGATTCAAACGAATTATTGGACACTGTTTTGACCAAGAACACGTTTGAGTTGTTGTCCATTGAAGAATTTTTGAAGTGCAGCGAATTAATTATGGAGCAGTTGTCGTCAGTCAAGCATAGAGGGGCATTTTCATCGATTTATCCTTCATTTATTCAACTTTGTCAGACCTGTTACTCGCGCGCTGAGTTGTCACATTACCCTACGGAATGGTTGGCCAGTAACGTAAAACTTATAGGAGAAAAGACCCAATACGTTTCCAGAAGATCAGGAGGATTGCCATTTTTGGTCTCTGGAGTCTTGATTGCAGCAACTTCCACGAAAGGAATCAATATCAAGCCAAGGGAAATAACTTCTCGAACCTATTCCAATTTATTGGATATTGCAAACTTGCCATACACTCACATTGCAGAAGAGAAGAATGACATTCCCCAAGTTCACGCTTTCAACTGTATCAAGCAGCTTTTTACAGAAAGTCAATTGAGCAGTGTCAGCTTGAACTATGTTGAGGTTTCGCTCGCATTAGCGTTGACCAATTTTGAGTCTGACAACTGGTCAATAAGAAATTGTTCAGTGATGCTCTTTAACGCAATTCAACAACGTATCTTTGGTAACCAGAAGAAGAACCTGTATTCATTTGACTTATTTTTTAACAAGTTTCCAATGATTGAAAAAATCTTGTTGGATAACTTGACTAATTTGCATAAGATTGGAACCCAAAATCAGTTATTGTTCCCTATATTAATCATACTTTTAAAGCTAGACACCACTGGCGCTCAGAACTTGACTACTTTGTCCAATTTCAAATCAGTTTTGATGTCGTTTTTGAATCACCAAAATTGGAAAATCAGAGAGATGGTCGCAAGATGTGTGATCTCATTACACTCTTCAAAAGAATTGACAGAGTTTGCAACTACGTTTGCAGGTCAAGAAATAAACTCCGACTTAAATCGGGTTCATGGATCATTGCTAGTAATATTAGGAAGTTTAGACAAGGTTGAAGATATAGGCTTGTTTTCAGAAGCGTTTGGAGATCTCCTCGAGATGTTCAACAAGCTTCCATCAGTTCATTTACTCAAAGTTTACATTGCCATAATCGCAAAACTCTCACAGGTGCTTGGCACTTCAATTATAGAATTCGCAAACAACTTAGTTGAGTACTTGGAGGATCACTTGAAGAGAGAGTTCAAAAACGAAAATCAGTACTTATATGCTGAAATATTGAAGTTCACACTTTCGCAGCGAGTTGCGGAGGATAGTTCCTACTTGATTGACCTTGGTTTGAAGTCAGTATACCTTGAAGTCCAAGCAACAGCAATTGAGTTTATTGAAGCCAATTTTGATACGATCGCTTCTGACAGTTTGAGGACAACTTTGTGGAACTCCATTTCTGATGCAAATTGTTTGGCATACTCTAAAGCCAAGATATTGAGATTGTATTCTATCGGATTAGAGAAGTATGGCTTTTCGAAATATCGTAATGACGAGGTTGGCGTATTAGAATATCTTAGTGTTGCAGGAAATGAAGATGTCAAGGTAGCTGCTTTAGAATGTCTAGGTTCATTCGCAAGGTCGGAGGAATACTACGAACAGATCAAAATACTTTTGGATGAAAATTCACCGTTCCAAAGTCGATATTCCGGTGCCAGAGCAGTCATATTAGGTCTCTTGAATCCGAATTTGGACAAGGAAAAGCTAGTTTCGCTCATGTATAGTAGGGTATTACACGATGATGATAAGGATATCAGAAGTTTAGGTGCAAATGCATTGTCCAAACATAAATTGAATCCTTACTCGATGGCACAAGAAATATCTAATGCTGGATTCACTCCAGAAATAAGTATAACATTATTCAAGGACAATTTGGGTGTGGATGAGTTGTATACTCAAGGTACAGCACTTTTCGATGTCGAAGCGGTTAATTTGTACAAGAACAAAGTTGTATATACCCAAGAAGTGAACAAGTTACTTGTTAATATTGACGATGTCCAAAAATTAAGGGACTTGGTGGAAAAGGATGTGGAGAAATTACTCCATTTGTTGCAAAAATTAGGGCAAGATTCGCAAATTGGATGGTCAAGAGATGCTGCGTTGTTCAACACAATTGTTAAAGTAATCCTCAATTGTAAAGCAGTTTATAATGATACCACTCAATTGAAAGAGGAACTTGTCAAATTCAATGTTGATCAATCAGTTCTTCATTACTTATGATGAGCCCTCAGGGTAAATATTTTTGCACCCACTTGGACAGTTTTGTCCGGGTAACACCAACTTTTTTTTCACAGAATATATAAAGCTGGACATCTCACACTTTTTAAATATACAAAACACATTTAAACGGAACACATATAACGGTATGTTTCAATGAACACTTAAATAGTTTAATATTCTGATGAATAATTACAAACACAACGAATTTCTTCACCTGAACAAAAACGTGTTGATAAAAACAATTTCAGAGCTTTTTAACCCTGATATATTAAACTTTTGATCTTTATTGATGAATTAGTACTAACAATATAGAATCTTATAATCCTTTGGAGAATTTGTAGATGAGGTAGGATATCTTCTACTTAGTATTGTAATGGGGAATTATATGCAAGATCTGTAAGACTATAGATATTGCAGAATATGAATCCAAATAATTAATTCTCTTTCTCTATATCACGGTTATCAGTACGAATGTGGATACTCGTATTGATTACTAGGTGGAATGTTGTTGTGTTTGTTGTAGTTCCTCTCGAGGATGCCTCCCGCGAAAATACCGATGATCATCTCCACTAAATAAATCACGAATGTCAGAGGAGTAACTTAATTTATCCACAACTCACCACAGTATTCTTACTAATATGAACTCCAGTAATATAGATGAATTTAGCATTTGTAGCCTGTGCTTGGGTACAGACAAACTGATAAAAATGCTCAAGCATCCAGATGGATTGGAATGTAAAGTTTGCACCAGACCATTCGATGTATACAGATGGCATACAAACTCAAGGAACTTGAACAAATCAAAGAAAACAATAATATGTATTACATGTGCCAGACTGAAGAATTGTTGTCAGTCTTGTATGTTAGATATCAATTTCCACATACCACTAGATATCAGAGACGCCGCTTTAAAGATGGCTGGATTAGAGAACCTAATAAAGGGCGAAATATCGACGAGGAATAAAGAACTAAGAGCAATTGCTGCTGAAAAGCAAGAAGAAGAGTATAAAAAAGATAACCCAGATCAAAATAAAGACAAGGCTATTGAATTATTACTGAAATTGGCAGATAAATTAAACGAACGTCAAGCTGGTAACACCACCAAAAAGATAGATAAACCAGAAGAAAAAGGAGGGGTTGATATTACTAAAATACTTGCCAAACTACCGTTTGGCGGAGCTCTTGATGCCAATATTCAAGTGCCTACATTCTTCATATTTGGCTTTGGAGATGAAGTTCCACAGTATAAAATAACAAATTGGTTCGAACAATATGGGAAAGTGAATTCTGTTACTGTGCTACATAAAGCAAAGTGTGGGTTTATTACATATGCTAGTAATGATTCGGTGAAGTTATTAATTGAGAATGTTAATACTAATGGCTTAAATGACAATAAGAAAACTGCTGGATTGGTTCTAATAGAGGGAAAATATCCCTTAAGAATTGTTAAAAGCAAGTCTAGGTCTTTGGGCACGAGAAATGAAGAGCATCACAAATTAAGCTTGGTCGTGAATAAAGTAATGCAACAATTGGCTGAAAAAGACAGAGAAATACAAGGAGAAGCTATGAGAAATAATAAGTCAATCAAATCAAACAACACTAAAAAGTCAATTAAAGCTAAAAAAACACTGGAAACAAAATATAACACTGTTCGTGCTGATTTTGAGCTTTAACCAGACTTGACTTTTCGGTACCTCTAAATTTTTCTGGAGAAAATATATACGCATTTTATAACAACACCTACAATGAACTTCGAAACTGAACTATGTATCAAGGTAGCAATTGTGCTATTTCCATTATTTGTAGCTGTAATACGATTATTGCTGGTATTACCTGGAGTTTCCGTTGAACAAGATCGAAAAGCACTTGAGTTACAACCTGGCCTGAAAGGTTCCAATATCATGATCTTCTTAGGATCTGGAGGTCATACTGGTGAGATGTTAAGAATATTAAGTAAGGTTGATCTTACTGACTTTTCTAGAACCTGGGTGATATCATCGAATGATTCTAATTCATTGAAGAAAGCAAAGGATTATGAAGAAGGTTTGACAAGTAAATATGAATATAATTATGTTCTTTTACACAGAGCAAGAGATGTTGGTGATTCCTTAGTGAAATCAATTCAAAATACTATCAAGTCGTTTATCTCAACGTGGAAGAGCTTGTATAATTTATCGGAATTGCCAGCTGTCTTAGTTTTGAATGGCCCAGGGACAAGTGTTCCGTTGGCTTACATTTTATTCACTATGAAATACTTTGGATTTTGCAACACAAGGATTGTTTATATAGAATCACTTGCAAGAGTTAATCTGCTCAGTCTTAGTGGTAGGTTGTTGATGCCTATTTCAAATAGGTTTATTGTGCAATGGGAGAAGTTATCCTTGGAATATAAGAGGGCGGAATATTTTGGGATCTTGGTATAATTGGATGGGCTACAGACATGACTGGAGAACTGGAGCTTAGCTACAGTTATGACTTCGATTGAGTAACTTGACAGTAGTGCCAGTACGCCGAATCGACTATTAATAAAACCATTCTTCTCAGTTAAATTCTTAATATCCGAACACTCTGGGCAAATAGAAGTGACTATATACAGCTTGTTTAAATAATGTAATACCGGTGTAGATGGTAAATAGGTACACCGTAGCTATCAAGTGAAGCTGCGACTGCAAAAACAAAAAAATACAATTGATTCCGCCCAGGATCGAACTGGGGACGTTCTGCGTGTTAAGCAGGTGCCATAACCAACTAGACCACGCAACCTTTTGTATGATAGAGTTGGCAGCTCATGAGGTATTATGTTAAAATCCTATAGCTCATGAGTTAGTACGTTAAAGACTATTCATGTTCATGAACCTAGAACAGTTAATTTCGAATACATAGAAGCATATTAGCAGCTCCGTATTAGTTTTGAGTCATGTAGTCTACTTTTTGCTATAATGAAATGTATCTCGGATTTATCGTTCCAGGTGTAACTCATGATTATGATTTCAAAAGTCTTGGTTACTCTCATGAGGCACTTATATCATTATACTGCTATTTCGAATCTTTCGAAGCTAATTTAATATTGACTTTAAGTCTTGCGTGGATCACAATTGTGAGAATATTCTCCAAGTTCTTGGAAAAGTTTTACAAATATTGTACATTTCCTTAACTTAAAACAAACGGGTCTCCTCCAATACCATTTACTTAACCAGCACCATTTCACACCACGGCAGATTAACTTTCAAACTAGCAGTCTAACAATAGGCTTCAAAATTGCACCCATTATTTTTCAGTACGCGTAAATTAAAGTTGATCTAGATCTCATTATGACAAGTGGGAACACATTCCACGGGATGATCTATGAATTCCCCGGGATCGGTGTAGATAAATTCAACACGAATATGGAGATCTATCTACTTACGCACCATCACACAGATCATTTAATTGGAATGAAGAATGTTTCCTTTCGGAACCGATTTTATTGTACCGAAGCTACAAAATTATTATTGAGTTTGGATCCAGGACTTAAACACATAATACCGTTTTGTATACCATTAGATTTCAAGACTCATGAAATACCGTATAGAAATGGCTTAGTGAAGGTTAGCTTAATAGAAAGTTATCACTGCCCTGGATCAACCATGTTCTTAATTGAGGGCCAAGGAAAGGCTGTTCTAATTACCGGAGATTTGCGAGCAGAAGATTGGTGGCTACAAGATAAATTGAAGAGGAACCCAATATTACTGCCTTATATCTCTGGAGTCAAAAGGTTGGATAATATATATATAGATTCTACTTTCGCGTATAGAGGGGAACCATATATAGAGATACCTTCCAATTCACTTGGAATTAGTATGATATCACAACTATTAAATTCGTACCCAAAAGATGATGAAGATATCCGGTTCTATTTTATGGATCACACTTCTGGATTTGAAGAAGGTTGGGCAAATATTGTAAATAGTTGTAACGGTTCAGTGTTTATTCAGGAAGATCTTAAAAATAGACTCGCAAAAATAAAGAACTTGGACTTGAATAGCAACGTCCTATGCGACTTACAAAAGAACAAAGATCCTCCGAAGTTCAATATTTCGAGAAATTTCGATGGTTGCAAAATCCCAATTAGGATAGATCAGTGCGTTGCATTTAATATTCTTGACTGGATTGGATCGTTATTTCCAGTGAATTTACGAACTTTGACAAGTGCAGAAGCTGAAAAGCTTGTAAAAGTCGATACAACAAAGAATGGACACCAGGTTTATGAGTTCCGGGACAGGCTTTGGCTACTACCTGTTGGAGGAACAGAGTTATTGCCGACTTCAATTAAGTTCATCTTTTCAAGACACTCTTCATACACCGAAACAAGAAATCTTGTATCCTTATTTAAGCCACTACAAGTTTATCCCTGTTGTGGCGTTTCCCGTACCACCTGGAAAAATGGATTTACAATGAAGCGTATTTTTGGCGATTTGTGTGCGGGAGATTTTATCTACGATAAGGAGATGCTCAAATTGTATGGAGAGCTGTTGGTTTCCCAAAGATCGGTTGTTAAGATCAATAGATGGGAGATTCTGGATTGTCTGAAAGAATTAGAATTTGTGAATAAGCTTCAGGATCAGGTCCAAAATGGGAATACCTTCATACCAATAGAGGATTTTGAGTTCAAGGGAATTGGTTACAGTAAAGAACATTCAGATTATATAAAAATGTGTAAGGATATGAAGTTGCAATCTATGATTGCTGGTAGAGGTGAGGAGAGTTATATAAAGAGAATTGCAGAATATCAAAGAATTTATACTGAGGTGAGAACGGATATGGCTGCAAATTTCCACCAAAAAAAGAATATTGTGGGGTACAATGATGAGAGTGATTTTGAGGAGTCGAGTTTCGAAAATATTAGTGAGCGTTCCGAGTCCAGTGAGAATGTGGGAGCTGTTTCTCATGAAAAGTCGGATGGATTGTTATCTTTAGAGAAAGCGGAAAGGCTAAGTCTGACAACGGATGCCAAAGTTGTTGGAGTGAAATTGGAAAGTTGCAGAGTGGTCAGTGAGACATGTGGGAGTGTTGGTGAGGTCAGTGAGACATTTGGAAGTGTCAAATCGGTGAAGGGCAATTCTTCAAATGCCAACAATGTTTTGATGTGTGGGGTGAGTAAAGCGAATTCCAAAGCGATGAAAAGGGTTGAATCGGAAACGCCTACAAATGAAGTCACCCCTACCGTTCCATTTCTCAGCACAAAGCATACCAACCAAACTATTACTCGAAATAACACCCCACCGATTGATAAGCCAAATAAACCAAAACTTAGACCATCATTAAAACCTACTTTAAAAAGAGCTCATAGTGATATACAGATTCGGATTCGATCAAGCTTTGATTCACAAGAATTATCGATGAAAAGTCTGTTCACTTCGAAGCTGTTCAAAAGTTGCATCAATATAGACCTCAACCAAATCAAACAAATTTCAACAACCTTACAAAATGACCCATCAGTATGGTTCTCTTTTAAATTGGGATCAGTAGAATAGTTTATTATATTGTACAGAGTTAATATACAAAGGGTCGGAGACCATGCAAGGTGCCTAAGGCAAGGGTAGCTATTGAGCTATAGGTTTTTAGTGGGGTAGTTGTTTTGAGATTACCTTAGATGTTTGTGGTACGTACATCAGATAGATTGTAGTGCTTAGCATTAACTTAGAAGTACCAATATTAGAAGTTTATCATGATTAAAACAGCATCCTCTAATTCTCCCTCCACTTTTCAGCACATTTAACACACTTGTAAAATGTGGTCATAGGTTCATCTGCAGACCTGATTTGCAACTGATAGAAATAAGCCTTTGTTGCACCACAGGTATCGTTTGGACATTGTGCTGGAGTCTGATCCACATTATCCCAAAATCCCTCACCACCCAAGACATCATCAACTTCTTTACGAGCCAAGTTCTTTCTATCAAACATTTGAAATCCATTGATTTTGAATTCATAGGGACAAGTAGTACAATAAAATCTATTACAACCATCATCCCCAGAACTAATCAACAACATGTTCGAACATGTGGGGCAAAAAGATAGCATTGTTCTGATGACTTATAAATTTTTCAAACTTTTCAAGATCTTGATTTTGCGCGTGTGGTAAATTTAGACGTTGATATGGTTTTGGAGGAGAAAGAAATACACCCAGAAGATTATGAAGACTCAATTGTTGCTACTCCGAAGAAGAGAATAGTCAGAAATATAGCATCACCATTTATTTCGTCACCAAGCAAAGGAATAATTCAAATCTCGCCATTTATTGAAAAATCACCAAGTAAACGAGGTATCATAAATGCATATTCTTTAACCCCTCTCAGAACCCCAAGTGGTAGAGCTGGTAGACTTTCACCGGAAAAGAGAAACCCAGGTGAATTGGACCAGTCAGCAAGAAAGAAGGCTGCCAAATCGGTTTATCATAGATTAATGGACGATGAAGTTGATGATGATGATCTAATGACGGCACAAGATGTTCATATAAGTAATGAAATCTTAAAATCAACAGCAAGGTCGGTGGATTTGGCTGTAGAGCCAATCCATCCATCCCCAGGATACGGCGATCATGTATTATTTGAGGAAGATATATCTGATAGACCCAAGAGGAGAAAGGTTGTTAAACCTGTCAAGGTCAGTTCTGATGAGGACATGTCGTCAGAAGATGAAGCGGAAATACCTGATTCGTCAGGATCTGAAGATCTTGACGAGTCCATGTCTGACGAGGAGAAGTTGAGTGAAAATGAAGATCCAGATGTATCATTTACAGGATCTCCCAGGAAAAGGCGACTCAAGTCGAAAGCTTCGCCTAAGAAGTCACCTACAAAACCGAAAAAGGAACCAACCGGAAGGAGAAGAGTAGGAAGGCCAAGTAAATCAGAAGATGTCATAGGAAAAGTTGAGAGTATTTTCCAAGGCGATAGCCCTGGAAAGAGTATTTTCCACGAAGATGATGAAAGATTTTTCTACGATAGTAGGACTCCTCTGCAACTGCCAACTAAAAAAATACCTGCAGCAGAGAGTACAGACATCAACAAACTATTAGATGAATACTCGGGACCACGTATAATATCTGGTGTGACTGATCTTTTGCAGCCTGAAGTGGAAGATATTTCAACAGAATTTGTTCCTCTTCCTATTCCTAAGGTGGATAAAAACGGGAAAATTATAGACCAAGAATACTTGAAGAAATATTTCCACGGTGTTGATATAGATAACAACTTACGAGGACGATTTCTAGATGAGAAGGCATTCTTTTTAGAGGGATCGGAAGGATATTTCGAGCAACACAGTGCAAGACCAAGACCAAGTAGTAATTCGTTGACACAATTAGCACCGCACATTGAACGAGAAGAACTTGCTACATACATTGAGCTCGGAAACAAAGTTTCTGAAGAAGAAAAGAAAAAGTTGTATGACCTTCATAAAAGTCTTTATCATCAGTGGTGTTTCGAATTATCACAAGGATTCAATTTAAACTTCTATGGGATTGGATCCAAATTGAATTTTTTGACTGAATTCGTGCTGGACTACTTTGTAGATTGGTATGAGAGGACATATCCACAATATCGAGAGCCCAAGATTATGGTTATCAATGGCTTCAACCCAAATTGTAAGTTGAAGAATATTCTTGAGGACATTATGAAGTCATTCATGGAATGGGATGAGGAAATTGAAGAGGAAGAGGAAGATGACGATAGAACTCCGCTGGGAAAGAAAAAGAGAATAAAAATCCCAAAACATGTTTCTGAAACGGTGCCCTTCATATTGAATCATGTCAAAAGTAAAAGAGTACCAAGTAAGAATGGATTTATCCCTCCAAAATTAGTATTACTATTTCACAACATTGATGGTGAATCATTCAGAGATGACAAGATCCAAAATTCATTTTCTCAATTGAGTTCCCTCCCTGAATTGTGGCTAATTTCTTCAACAGATAACATCAATGCAGCCTTACTTTGGGACCTGTTCAAGTTGAAAAATCTCAATTATTTATGGCATGACTTAACTACTTATGAATCATATTCTGTAGAATTATCATTCAAAGATGTCCTCAATATGGGTAAATCCAAAAAATTCATTGGTAATAAGGGTGCTAAGTTTGTTCTTAGTTCGTTAACTAATAACGCAAAGAACTTATATCATATATTACTTAAGTCACAACTAGATATTATGAAGAGTGCATCTACGTCCAAGTCGTCAAGATTGGGATTGAAAGGTACTATGAAATCAGCTTTGGAATTCAAAGACTTCTTTGGTAAGTGTGTTGAAGAGTTTGTTACCTCCGATGAAATCACATTTAGAACGGTATTAGCTGAATTCATAGAGCATAAAATGTGCATATTATCTAAAGATGAATCTGGGGTTGAAATGGTTTATATTCCGTTTAATTATGATGAGATGGAGAAGCTTTTAGAGGATGAATTTGGTGGGTAGCATTTGTATATAATTCAATACATAAATATTGCAGCTGATACTCAATATACATAGTACAGCTGAGACTTAATATACATAGTTCAGCTGATACTCAATTTGCATAGTTCAGCTGATACTTAACAATACATACATAGTACAGCCGATAAAATACATGCCTTGAAGTGACTCATATGGTCAGTATATCATTTCTATATCTCCCAAATCAATCATCACATGACCTACAACGAGGGCAAAAGTAGACACAAAAAAAGTAGATACGGTAACCAAAAACATAGGTAATACCAAGTTCGGTGACCAATCATTTCTGAATGAGCAATTGAGGAGGAATTGATTCAAAGTAACAATCCATACAACTAAGTAGTATCCTACCTCGTCAATTACAATAATTCATAAATTTTGGTTTGAATCATTGCCAAATGGAAAAATTAACAGAAGGGACTGTTCTTGCCGTCGGCAGCCACACAGCCACCATCGTCAAATACCTTTCTGAAGGTGGATTTTCTCACATATATGAAGTGAAGATAGATCCTAAAGAAGACGAATCAGATATTGCTTGTTTGAAGCGAGTCATTGTACCAGATAAAAATGGATTAACTCAATTAAGAAAGGAAGTAGATGTTATGAAGACTTTGAGTAAGGGAAAGCACATTGTTAAGTACTTCGACTCTCATGCTGAAAGGTTGGAGAATGGAACTTATCAAGTTTTAGTATTGATGGAATTATGTCCAAATAAATCTTTGTTAGATTACATGAACTCAAAAATTAAGACGATGCTTACAGAAGTAGAAATCTTGAAAATCATGTATGATATTTCACTTGGAATTTACGACATGCACGCATTGAAGCTAATTCATAGAGACATCAAGATTGAAAACGTATTAATAGATGCAAATCATGTTTTTAAATTATGTGATTTTGGATCAACTTCAGCGCCAATGCTACCACCAAAGGATCAAAGAGAATTTCAGTTATTAAGTCATGACATTTTATATCAAACAACGCCACAATATAGAGCTCCAGAAATGATCGATCTATATAGGGGATTTGCTATAGATGAAAAAGCAGATATATGGGCATTAGGATGTTTCTTGTATAAATTATGTTACTATACAACTCCGTTTGAAAAGAATGGTGATATAGCTATTTTACACGCTTCATTCCAATTCCCTCAAGCACCTTCATTTTCTGGCGATCTTAAAAACTTGATGATTATAATGTTACAAGAGAGTCCAGTATTTAGACCTAATATTGTACAAGTGATCATGCTTCTTACTAAAATGTTGAAAGTTGAAGTTAAAGGTACTGAAGACTTCTATAATGCTGGTCCTTATAATTTCCATGCATTACATGAATACCAAAATCAAAAACAAGCCGAGTTGCTCAAACAGCAACAATATTACTTCCAACAACAACAAACTCAAAAGAAGTCGTCGGGGTCATCTCAAGGATTATCCCAAGGTACATCCCAAGGTTCACAAAGCTCTACGCTTCCATCGCAAGCGTCATCTCTGAGTTTGTACGATCAAGAGGTCGAGAAACGTAATAATAGATATTCTGTTCATTCAATTGATTCCAATAAACCACTGCATGCATCCATTAAACTGCTGAAATCTTCAGAAGGTTTAAGATCAAGACACCAATCTGTTGAAAGATCCCACTCAAGACATCAATCTGATGAAAGATCTCATTCAAGACATCAATCAATAGAGGGCTCTCGTTCTAGACACCAATCACTGGAAAGACAGTACGAACCGAAAGAAGAAATCACCAATAACTCCGATGATGCCAGCTTCAGTGATTTTGACCAATTGGAAAACGTAGAAGAAAGGTATCCTTCTTTGGACGAACTAGTAGTTGATTCCGTTCCTGATACATCCCTTAAACAATCTTATTCACAATCATACTCACTTGATAAGGAAGACAAAATGCATAGGAATTATCACCAGGCTAAAAAGTCTGTCGGAAGTACCGAGTACGAAAAGAAAGAAACTTGGGAAAGGCTGCAATCAAAGATCGACGCAGAGGCTCAAAAATTGGCA
The DNA here is from genome assembly GCA_030570035.1 of Kodamaea derodonti. Classification (NCBI taxonomy): domain Eukaryota; kingdom Fungi; phylum Ascomycota; class Pichiomycetes; order Serinales; family Debaryomycetaceae; genus Kodamaea; species Kodamaea derodonti. The sequence goes on from JAJLUU010000010.1 coordinate 285,673, forward strand.
GATGATATATTTGGGGAATCGGTTCCGCCAGAGAAACACGAACAAGATACACGTCCCCAAAACGAGGTTGAGAACCACCAACTGAAAGACATTTTCCAATCTGACAAGTACCTAATGAACGATATATACAAAGCTGAGAAATATCAACAGAAAGCTGACAAGCACATGCTGAATAGCATGGATAATCACCGCGTTGACCAGACATATGAACCAACCACTAATAATTTACGCCCATACAACCTTGCCCTGCATTATCAAAGTTCTCACTCGAATTTGTCGGTAGGGGATATCTCAAAAGAAGATTTATCCAAAAATGCAAGTACCGAAAACGTAGAAACGGTACCAGATGTTGATATTAACGATATGTTTGAAATTAATAGATCAAAGTCATTGGACATTCAAAATGCATATTCTACTCCAGCCGATTACACTCTTGCAAAGAGCTTACCTGAGACTTTGAATGGTGTGGTAGTCCCACCTGAGGTAGATGAGTCCCAGCACATCCAGGATGTTTCATCTCAATTGGGTCCTGTGGGCATTACAAATCCTACAGCTCCATCCGGCCAGGGGCACCTTACATCATCAACTCACCCGGGTGCAGTCACTTCACAGATCCTGTCCACGTACGTCCCACAATCTGCGAATATTGTGAAACCTGCGAAGACTTCTATGGGTCCGCCATCAGGTCCTTTCAAAACTTCTGGACAAGTTCTGAAGAGTCAAATAACTTCTGGTCATTCCCTTACTTCCGGGCAACTTTCTCATCCCGGTCATATTCAAGCCTCTGCTCCAATACAGAATCCAGCTGTAGGGAAGATTACCAGTGCACTCATGCAAGCTACTGTTCTGGGATCTGGACTGATACATAACAACCCATTTCCTTTGAAACAATCCGATACCAAGCCACCAATTCCACCGACTGAGGAGAGGAAAAGTGCTAACCCTTGGGGAGATTACCGTGCACCAAGTAGTTCAAATACTCCCTTGACCAAGCCAGCTGCTTCCGTAGCATATAAGCAATCTGAAATTCCAACATTAAACCTTCAAGATCAACTTACTGCATTGAAATTGAATGATGGGATAACTCCAGTCGAGCCCAACTTGATTGATTTGGAGGTTGGGTTGGAATCGTCTAGTTCATCCTCTGCTACTCCGATTCTCATGCCCAAATCACATATCAAGAAACATCTTGACATCGGGTCACAAACTTCATTGCTAGACTTGGAAGATGAAGAAAAACTGGAGGTTCCTAAGAAAAGAATAGCTTCAATTCAAATCCCTTCAAATATTAGCTTTCAAGAAGAAGTTGTAGATTTTGCTTCTGACGATGAGAATCCTGAAAATAGTTCTAAAATGAGTAGGTTATCCATCAGGCATTCGCTCAAAAAACCAAAATCAAGACAATCGGGTGAACTGAAAAGAAGTGACAGCAGTAGTAGTGATAAGAAGAGGCATTCATTCTTTGGTGCAGCATAATTTGGTTTGTTGTAGGTTCTTGTTGATTATTAAATAATTAGATATATTACATATAAATATTAAGAAGTATTGTAGATGGTGAGAGCGGGCTCCGCTACTCCAGTTAGCTATCTATTGGTTTTATTCATAAGCCCTGCTCACTTTTATTGCTGTCAACTCCTCATTTCTCTTGTCGCACTATTTTTTGCAACCTGCTTACAAAAAGGACATCTCAAATTTTTGACTTTACTGAAAAATCATGTCTGCAAGTGGGACAGTACTTAGACAATACTTAAGTCAGTTGGTATTATCTATACCGGTTGAAAAGTATGAACGTCCTTTACAAGCTCCTGAAACTTTCAATGAAATCAATGAGTTAATAGTGAAATTACTCAGTGGTGAAGCATCCACATTCTTGAATCATTTTGAGCAAACACTATTCACTGAAAAATCCAGAGACATCTTAAGACAATTTCCAGAGGTGGAGTTGAACGTTGTTTTAGATTCCTATGTTGATGAGATCATCTCTAGCTTTCTTGCTAAATTTGAAGAGTCAAAAATCTATTTGCAGTTATTAGCTATTTCAATTTTGCAAACATTCATACAATCAAATTTCACAGGACCTGCTGCAACTTTTACCTGTAATGAATTGTTCTTCCCTACTGTTGATCCAAAGAAGGTCCAATTCGAATCAGTGAAAGTATTGAGTGTTGATGGTAATCAAGCTTATGATTTAATGTCTGAACCGTTTTTGTTAGCGTTATCTTCGGTACTCTTTGAAAAATTGATGGGAATTGAAAGTGAGTTTTCATTTATAAACAAAAGCAAGACTGTTACAGTGGGTCAATATTCAGATGTACACTCGTCGATTGTTGGTACTTTGAAAGATGATCCAGTAACTGCGTCTCTATTTTGGTGGCGTTCAAGATTGTTGCAAGTTCACGTTTCAGTGTTATCTGATCCACCTAGTGTCTTATCGACAGCAAGTTCAATCTTATTTGATGTTGGCGTTGCAAATGCATTGGCACCTGCTTCAGATAACAATCTCGAAATCCAGAAGAACATACAATTGCTCTATTACTTGGAGGCGGCAAGATTTGGAATCCATAGCCAAACTGAACATCTTTCAATTCCGTTATTAGGAGTAGCTCGCAAACTTTCTGAATTACAATTCATATTATCTGGAGCAAAAGCTAAACGAACAAAGTTCCAGAAGTTCCTCACATCTACTTTGATTGTGTTGGCTAAGAGTAAAGGATTGTCTATATTAGATAGTGAAAAGATTTCTGGAGACAATGGTCCAGATAGTCATGAATTAAATGACGATTTGTTATTGGATAGACCTCAATTCGAATCATTAGATGATATACTCTTTGATGATGAGCAAAGTAATGCTAAGAGAATAAAATATGACGATTTTGTATTGAATCCAGAGGGTTCAGAGGAAGAACAAGAAGAAAAATTACTCCCGGTGGCAATTACACAAGATTTGATCCCAGAAGATCTTAAATCCCTTGATCCAAATGATCAGCCACCTTTGAATAACATAGATACCTTGCAGTTGTTATTAAGATTAACAACAATCAAGCAAACTACACCTGCAAATGATCCTTTGGTGGAGGAAGAATTACTTGCTTTAGTAAGTAGAGTCTTATGGACTAACCTGCAAACAAGCACCATTAATTGGACCATTTTCAGTAGAGCCTTATGGGAGAGATCCATTTTGGAAACAAGCAAATCCAGAACCATTGAAAGAGGTATATTACAAATGACTTCTTTGGTTGAAGAAGTTGGCATCAAAATTAAATCAAGAATGATCCCTCAAGCTGAAGATAATGATTTCTCACCAGTTTCAACAAGATTGAGATTCATCCATCAATTACCACTTTTACCTCAATGGAAAATGGATGCTAAGTTAGCTGAAAAGTATATGTCGCTTGGGGTTTTAAGATCTGCTATAGATATCTATAAGAGGTTGGAGATGTCTTGTGAAGCTGCCTTGTGCCATGCGGCTGTCGGAGAAGAATCCGAAGCATTGAAGATTTTGCAAGAGAGACTTATTACACACCCAGAAGATGTTAGAGCTATTTCTATTCTTGGTGATATCAAACAAGATCCAAGCTTATGGGAAAAAGCCTGGAAACTTGGCCGTTATTCTAAAGCGAAAGCTTCACTTGCTCATTACTATTATTCTCCTCCAAACGATTCTGGTTTACTGAAGAATATTGATTTGACCATCAGTAGCATGAATGAATGTCTTAGTGCAAATCCATTAAATCATGATAATTGGTTCTTTTATGGATGCTGTGGATTGGAATCTGGACAGTATGGATTAGCTGCTGAAGCCTTCACCAGGTGTGTTTCTCTTGATGATTCTCATGCACATTCTTGGTCTAATTTAGGATCAGCATTATTAAAAATTGACAAGATCAGACCCGCATTTAATGCTATAAAGAAGGCTCTCAGAACTTCTGGAGATGGTAAGAAATCGTGGAGGATGTATGAAAATTATACAATCGTTGCCATGAAACTACATGAATGGAGCGATGCACTTATTGGGGTGCGTAAGATGATTGAAATAAGAAATGAAGCGGAAGGTGAATTAGCCATTGACATTCCGATTATTGAAAGATTGGTTGAGATTTTGGTATCTACCGAATACGTTGATGGGAAGAGATTGGATTATTATCAATCTTCCTGTATTGATTTAGTCTGTGTATATTTACCTACTGTTATCACTACGAATGCTAGATGTTGGAGAATTGTTTCCAGGGTTGAATTATGGAGAAATAGACCATGGGCAGCCTTGGATAGTTATGAAAAGGCATATAGAGCTACTTCTCAAAGACCAGATTTGACTAGTGATGAGAGTGTTTGGAACGAAGCTGTTGAAGCATGTAGTGATTTGGTTTCGGCTTATGAAAATTTAGGAGAATTACCAGGAAAGCATAACGCTGGTGATCTTGTTTGTAAGGACTGGAAATACAAAGCTAGAAGTACTGTTAGATCATTAATGTCTAGTGGTAAGATAATGTGGGAGGATTCTGATGGATGGGATAGATTACAGGAGATGAAAAACGATTTGACTAGTTGATTGACGATGGATCTAGTTGATTTAGGATATAGGATTGACTAGTTAACTGAGGATTGAGGATAGAGGATTGACTGGTTGATTCAGGATCGAAGATAGAAGTGATTGGAAAATCAATTAATAAAAGACAACTATTTTAGGTAGAATAAAATATAATTACAAATCATTAACAACACTATAAGCATCAAACATTAACGATGCAATTCTTTCTCTCTTCCTTAGGTCCAATTTATACGTGTCTGCAGTGTAACCGGTTGAAACAGCAGTCTCGGCATCATTAATTTGAACAACATCATTTGGGAGCAAAAACTCGTCCCAAACTTTTAGCAAATTAACGAATTTATTCAAAGACGAATATTCAGATGAGATATGAATGAGGGAGTTGAACAAAAGCTTTGAGGAGCATTGACAAGTTTTGGAATTCTCGAATCTGACTGCAAATATCATACAATAAATGATAAACAAATAAATAGGACGTTTATCAAACAAGAATTCTTTCAAATAAACCAAGGAAACACCCAAATCAATAATCGAGGCACCCATTAATAAAGGTTCCTCGAAATAATTATATAATGGTAGAAGGGCTTTTGTCAAACCATTACTTGGATAAATATCGATCATAAAATATGTGGATAAATTGATATAAGAATAAATGAATGATGAAATCAACTTTAACCATGACTTGTTTGATACACTAACAAGTGTAGATAGTCCGAGTAAATGAGTATTCTCTGATTTTAAGATGGTTGAAAATGGAATGGTATTGTTAGATTTATTTGATAGTAACAAATCCACCTGGCGGTAAGTCACCAAAACATAAGTAAGAATACAAGAAATTGACGAGATTAAATACCAATTGATAGAACCTTTATAAATATAAAATAAGAACCCAATTATGGTTAAGAAATGGGTAGTTACCCAAGACCATTGTAAGATAGTTCCTAATGACGGTAATTTTTGCATGAATTTTTGATGAAAGTTACATCTTTCTAATCGACTTGAATATCCTTCTCTAATGTCATAAAATGTCTTCAAAAAGATGTTGAATATACGATTTGCTGTTATGGTGGAAGTCATCTAACTGCAAAAAATGTTGCAAATGTTTCTAAATAAAACGCGCACAAACAAGGCTACCAGATCGAGTAAAAGTCAAGATTTCACATGACTTTGCATGGGTAGCATGAAAATGGTTTAAAAAGTTATCAAAGTAGTTGAATGGATTAATTAATACCTCTTCTCTACTCTACAAGTATTTGTATACCCAAAAATCAGTTCTTCATTGCATTATCCTTAGCAATCCCTTTGGATCACGTTTCAAATCCCACATCGAACGAAAATTTGGTTTCAAAATTTAAACCGTGTCAACACAAGATATACTTTGAATCCTCAGAAGACAAGTGTCAGTAGGAAACAAACAAAATTTCAAACTAAAGTACCTTTACTTTAGTCTATAAAATACCATTCAATTAATTTACGAATCTATATATAGTATCAATGTATAATAATATGGTTGATGATAAATATGTTGGATTAGCTTTGGCCATGTCATCGTCTTTGGCAATTGGTACCTCATTCATTATAACTAAAAAAGGATTGATAGATGCTTCCTCAAGAAATGGAAATTCTTCGGTCCAAGGTCATGAATATTTACAGAGTCCTATTTGGTGGGCTGGGATGATTACCATGGCCATTGGTGAAGTGGCTAATTTTGCTGCTTATACGTTTGCACCAGCTATATTGGTGACTCCATTAGGAGCATTATCTGTAATCATAGGAGCAGTTTTGGCTGCAATCTTTTTGAAAGAAGAATTAGGTACCTTAGGTAAAATGGGTTGTGCTATATGTTTAATGGGCTCTGTAATTATTGTTTTGCATGCTCCTCCAGATAAAGAAGTTGAAACGGTAGATGAAATTTTGGGCTATGCTACAAAACCAGGATTTTTGTTCTATTGTTTTATTGTTGCAGCTTACACCCTTTTCACCATCTATAAAATCGTACCAAAATACGGTCATACCAATCCAATGATTTATCTTTCAATTTGTTCGTCTGTTGGTTCAATTTCTGTTATGTCCATCAAAGCTTTTGGAATTGCACTCAAATTAACACTTGGCGGAAATAACCAATTTACACACTTATCTACTTATTTGTTCTTATTGGTTGTCACGGGATGTATTATTACTCAAATGAATTATTTCAATAAGGCATTAGACCAGTTTGACACGTCAATTGTTAATCCTTTGTACTATGTCACATTTACGACTTGTACATTAGTTGCATCTTTTATTTTATTTAGAGGATTTAATACTAGTTCAGCTATTGATATAATTTCTTTGTTGATAGGGTTCTTGATTATTTTTAGTGGAGTCTATCTCTTGAATATATCAAGAAAAGACAACGAGGGAAGATCAAGAGAAATCTTTGGAGTACACAACGGCAAGGACATGGCTCCTCTTGATAACGGTGTTGGTGGATTTTCTTCCATGAGACGGTCATTACAGATGACAAGAAATGACATGGGAACTGAAGAAGAGACTGTTGGATTGAGGAGGTTTGATAGTTTTGAATTGGAGAGTGATGATGAGCGTGCTCAGCATAGGTAGGATATCGGGACACTGAGTTACACTCAGTGTACTCTGTAGGCATGATAATCTAGGAATATGAAGGAGGTACCAGAACAGTGGTCTTGAAATTTTCAAGCTTGTTCGTTTTCTTCAAGTGCACGTTAATATCATTAAACCCCAGTCCAACTCATAACTTGCTTTACACAAACACCATTGAATGGTTTTAAGTACCGTGAGGGATTTCACGCGAGGATTAGTTTTCAGCGCTGAATTCCACTTATAGGAGATTTTGATAGTTTTCCGTGCCAAAACAGGTTCCGTGAACATGCATGTGACATAAATGGATATCTGGTATGTAGATTCGTACCATTGAATATCCGTGTAAATTAAAAGTATTGATTGAGCTTTCAAGCAGATCAAACTAGGTGTATACACCTCGGTCATATATGAGATAGATAAATACATTACAGGCGTATAAAGATGTAGATTGATGGCAAGTTACAAATTGAATTTATGAGTCATGCGAGTCTTACACTTTGTAGGACCCTGAAGCGACGAATACCCTACCGAGCACCATCGTTGTCGACGTACGCGTTTGATATCTACAAATCCCTACACTCTATTACGTTTTCACTACCTCGTATATTATACACTCTACTTCTTCTTGTGTTGAATTTCTTCAACGAATGAATTCAGGCCATGTTATGTCCTCTAAAGCACTCATATATATAATGACCTCTCAAACGCATGTCGTTTGATACAAAGATGATATATCTCGTTGGCAAGTAACCTCTAAACGAAGGCGTTTCGCTTCTCCGTTTTGTTTAAATGTCATCAATATCCAACTCATCATCATCGTCATCATCATCATCATCGTCATCGTCTCCGAACTCAAAGTTAGCATCTTCATCTTCTTCACCTCCAAATGTATCAGTTTCATTAATCTTTGCACTTTCTGGTAATTCACCCAAGTTCTTCAAAGTTCTTGCCTCATCGGAATTATACTTATGAACAACATCACATTGATCATCTTGGAAATCTCTTAAACTAACCAAAATAATATCACCTTGACCCATCCAAACCTTCTTCCTCAATTTACCTCTGATATGACCCATTCTTTTAATACTATCGAAACAAGCTACTTCGATTCTACCATTACCTAACATTTTGGTAATTTGAGCGTATTCTTGACCTTCTTCTCTTAAGATTAATTCTCTTTTTTGACCACCGTTGTCATTCTTACCTCTTCTTCTATTCTTACCACCTTTACCTTTACCAGATTTACCCATTTTAAGTGTTTAAGTTTTTAATGAAGAAAATTTTTTATGATTTTGGTGAGCCTCTTTGCGCTCTCAGATTTGAAAACTCAAGCCAATTTTACCACTACAATTTCATACAATACAAAATCATGGATTCATTTGAAGCTGCTACTCAATTTAGTCAAATACTTCGGGGATTAACACCTGCATTGCAACTGCTAATCAAAGCATCTCACTTTGCATTGAAAAATTCAGAAAGTGAAGACTATTTATGTTCATCAATAATAAGTATACTTACAGATCCAAAAATTGAACTAAATACGAAATCAACCATCTTTCAATTTATAGAAGTATTATTAACTGAGTCAGTTCAGAATACTTCCCTGAAACCTTATGTTAAAAATCTACAAAACTCCCTACCAAAAATCCTACTCTTGGTGTTACCAAGTACTAATAATTCCAATATTTATAATGTGTTTTTGAGCTTGAAAAGTATATCAGGATTACTTAAGTTTGATACAGTTGATTTTGTACAAAGATACAATTCAAACTTGTTAACAACCGATGATTTAAAAAATATAAATAATAACTTGGAATTCCATCAAATTGAAGAACCTCTGGATTCAGTAAGTGAACTACAAGCTCCATTAGCAATTACATGGACGTTGTTGCTTGAAAAGAAAAGACAAAGTCAATACGAAAGGGCCCGTCTATTGAAAAATTCAAAAATAATAGATAATCCAGGCGATCTAGATGAAGCAACTATATTTAATTTGAAGGATAAAAATGATAAACATTTGGATGCTCTATCGAAGAAGCAAATCCTTTTGAGAATGGAAGATGACAGAGAAGCTCACAAAAGATCGAAAGAAAATTTATGGGTGACTAACAGACCAAAAGATATAAATTTTGCAACTGAAGATGAATTTGAAAAACATTATTGGGCGAATACTCCAACTTTGTCGAAATTGGAAGTTGAGACACTTATGGAGGAATTGGATGAGTTGAATAAGTTTGTTGATGCAAGTTATAAGGATGTGCAGTATTAATATGAGGAACTGATCCCACCAAGGTTTAACTGCATCCAGCCTACCAAATTGAGAGTGGCTCATTTGCAAGACTGTAAGTATGCTCATTAATGAAAACCATGGTATTTTTGTTAGCTCCGTGTCATGTATATTGAGAATACTTTCCATCTTGAGTCAAGCGATCACATCCACAATTGCATACATTATTACATGCATGGGTTGTATAACAGTTTAGAACAAGGCGCTTAATTGAACTGAACCCTACCCACTGTATTGTTCTTATTTTGGTTTCCAAAAATCTTGCACGACATATACTTGCCAAATAAGACTCATAAAACATATGCTTGCCAATTGAAACTTATAAAACATATGCTTGCCAATTAAAACTTGTAAAACATATGCTTTCCAAAACCAGGCACCCTAATAATTAATAGTTGTGGTCTCAGGCATGAACTAGACCAAGGAAGACCCCCTATTTACTAATTTCACATGACCTGCATCATCTATAGAGACATTATTTGGCTGCAATTTTTGAGTTGCCAACGATGCTGCATCAGTGCCTTGTCCTCACGCGGCTCTCGATCATAATTCGAGGGGAAATTTGCATGAATTGATACTCTAGTAGTAGTGGAACACGGTTTTTTCATGTTTTATTCGTCATAATTAAAGGGAGAGGAAATTTTGGATGTAAAATGGAATGGACTTGAAATTTCAACCATGAATGCGTGATGACTTAGTCCCGTTTATGTTCAATGCACGTAGCTGGAAGCTATTGCATGCATTGTAGTCGGAACTTCCTTCATACGCTTGCTGCTCTCTACATTTAATATTCGTATCTTATGTTATAATATATACAGGGAAGTCAATAAACACTGTCATTTTAAATCTCTCAAAATCCCGTATTCGATAACAATCTCAACAATTCGTTCTTACCATTAACATATTGATTAGCAGAGGTTCTGATATCCGGATCCGTGCCCAACATAACAACGGTTACCACTTCATCAACTTCCCCATCCTCCTTTAACTTGTTAACAAATTCATAACTAGGTTCGTCGGTTGGGGTTGAACCACCACCTATAAACACAGAAGTAACTCTTTCTTGCGTGGGCCAAACAGTTGGCAATACTAGTGGCGCACTTTCTGTGGTACCGGTAGGGGTACCAGGGAGCTCCTTAACCTTAAATTCTGAAACTAAAGCTTCTGGTTCAACACCTTTTCTAGAATGGTTGTAGTAACTTGTGATAAATGTCAACGCCTTCAAAGCTAGTTGATCTTGTTGTACAACAACCATATTTCTGATTAATGTAGCATGCACACCATCTTGTTCTTGGAACAATGTATTTATATGCTCAATACTTTCACCCATTGCGTCCAAACTTCTTTCGTGGTTATCAATGAATGACTTCCCAGCGTGGAATGTAATAGTACAATCTTCGACGTCATAGAAAGAACCTGGTAACCTTTCAACTTTTGATTGAATCAACAGTTTTGCTTGTGGCATCCAGGCGGAAGTCTCAGCCTCGTCAACAATTGATACCCAATTACTAGAACCAATCAACTTGATGTATCCACCATTTTCAGCAATCAACCCTAAATTAGGATATCTTCTGTATAATCTGTCCAACTCGTTTCGCCCAGCAAAACTGATCAAATACACACGATTTTGAGAATCGTACAACAAATCACTAATAAGTCTAGCAACCATGTGTGGACTTTTTCCTGTGGCAGACGCGTTACCTGTAAGTAATTTATGTTCAGTACCAGATGAAGCAACTGGAGTTTCGAGATTGAGGAAAAACAATCTCAATCCATCTTTGCTACTATGATAGAATTTGCTATACGCATCCTTGCTGAGCCTTACCAATGTATTGAGATTTCTACGTTGATTACGTTCCCAAGAATCATTAATACTTTGAAGACAATTGATAACCCAATTTGTGGAATCTCTTGTCAACACGATTTCATGACAATTGTTCCAACGCTCGAGTTTTTCAGGTTCACTCATAGTTAACAGCTTCAAGAATGCTTGAGAAAATGCCTGTACTGCCCAAGGATTTATTAAAATTGCACCCTTGCCGTTGCAGTCAAGTAAGTCAGATGAACCCGTGAATTCAGATAACAACAATGGAGACTTCTTTTCTGAGGTTGCTGTGATAAATTCGTGGCAAGTCAAATTTAAACCTTCTCTCATGGAAGAAACTACAAACGTGGCAGCTTCACATTGTAATGCAACATATTGTTCAAATTCAATATCCTTTTGGAGTAACACAACTGGTTGAGACAAGGAAATATCCTCAGAAAGGGAGTTGATCCTGTCAACAATCTGCAAGATTTCAGATTCGTATTCTGGGTCATTACTTGAACTACAGATTTGGATAAGCACAGTGTTATCAATGAATTCTGGATTATTCTTCAAAAATATTTCGTAGGCCAAGAATTTCTGTTTGATACCACGTAACTTATCCAACTTATCTCTGCTTACAATCAAATTTTGATCGCTCCATCTTTCTCTGATTAATTGTCTCCACTCAGTAACTCCTTCACTTTCCACGACTTCTTCAAAACTCTTGGAATTAATACCGACGGGAATAGTGTTAGTCATTGTGAAATTTCCTTCATAAGTGATACCAAGATCGTTGATATCTGCCAACAACAATCTGTTACATGTTTGAAGGAAATGTCTCACGTATTCTTCTGTTTGGAAAGAAATGCAATTTGCACCCAACATACCCCTTAAGATTTCAACTCTTTGAGCAAAGCAACGGAAAACTTCCGATGAAGGGAATGAAACATGCAAGAATAAACCAATTTTAGCATTTGGTAATTGTTCTCTCACCATTAAAGGAACCAATAATAGGTGATAGTCATGAATCCAAATCATATTTTGAGGATCATTTGGATCAGCATCCCCATTTTCTCTTTGATAAATCTCCACAATTTTGTTTGCAACCAATTGATTCAAAAGTTGATAATGACCCCAAGAATGATCCTCAAAGGCCTTCAGTTTAGGATCGTCTGGGATTTGATAATGCATGGTTGGCCACAAAATTTGTTTGCAGAATGAATTGTAATGACCATCGAAAGTCAAATCATTAGGAAACACAGCATCACAATCATAATCTAAACTTAAAGCTCTAGCAATATTATCAATGACCAGTTGCGGCACATCATCGCTTGGCATAGCAATTGTACCTACCCATTTGCAACTTTCGATGATCTTACTTCCAGCAGCTAATTTAACAGCTTTACGTACGGATACGTTACCTTTACCAGTGAAAACAACGTCCCATTTAGCATTTTCGAAAATGCTAGTTTGATTAAATAAAGCACCTTTAATATCTGGATTGGAGAACCCACCAAATGGAGCTAATCTTGCTTCTGTGCGAGCATGAGCAATTTCATTGAAACTAACATTTTCATTCCAAGTGATTGTGCTTTTTGGATCCTCATCTTTGGGAGTTATTGGAGCATCATCTCCTTCTTCGGTGACTGCTAATGAATTTGAACTACCACCACTGTGTAAGGTGAAATTGACAGATTTACCTAATGAAGATCTCTTTCTTACAGCTGTGGTTGAAGATGGATTAAGGGAACTTAAGTTTGTAGCTGAATTTGAAGCAGATTTAGGTGTTAAAGTATTCAAATTACTCGATGAACGATTGATTTTTAAGGAAGGTAAACCAGGATCATCATTATTTCGTTTAGTATCAACCACTGATTTCAAGAATGGTGGAGTATGACTATTAAATCTGGAACGTGGTTGTATATATTGAGGACCCAATTTATCTACCACATTTTGAGAAGGGTCTTGCGAAGTTCTCCTAAATTTTTGATTATTATAAAAGAACTCCTTTATATTAGTAGATGAGTTTGTTTTTTGGTTTTCTTTAAGGAAATTGTGCTGTTGACTTGGAGATGACAAAACCGGAGTTCCAAGTATGGAATTGCTTGCTAAAGTAGGTATTATTGATAGAGGGTTGTTCAAAGTACCAGGGCCCGGCGATCCAGGAACACTGAATGAATTGGAACTGAATGAACCCTTCAAAATATTGGCGTCATCCATAGATTGTAGCTTTGGATTGACCTTGATTGCATTAGACTTCTTCAAATCATCAAGATCACAATCAAGTGGAGAACCAACCTCAAATTGTACTGTATAGGGTAAAAATCTTTAACGTTAGTATTATCTTCATCATATAAATCAATTGAATTGAATACTTACAAGCTACCGATGATAATGGTCATTGTTTTGTAAAGAAATGATAATTAAGTATATAAGTGGTTTATATAGCAACAAGCAAAAAAAAGGTATGAGGTACACACCCCGAAAATTGAAATCCTATTCCGGGGGTTAAAACAAGCAATCAAGATTAATTTGCGATTGCGACGTAATTATGGAGTTTGATATTCGTGTACATCTACATCATTGCTGGAATGTTCACACGTGAGCCACGTCGGATTATTTCTCGAACGTGGGTACGATTGACAGGAAAATCTAGTAGGGTCCCCGATAAGATACGATATCAGGTGATGTAATTTGACATTTCTATAATTTAGGTTTATGTACTTCGTGAGTTATATATGTTGGGAGCTATTTATTGGAGGGTTGTCTGGTTGCAAATTACGCAAAATGAACTAATTTCTCTATACCTGCAAATCTTCAAAATCATCGGAATCTGATTCGTTTTCTTGGATTGTTGTTGTTGCTGTAGCAGGATCCACATCCATTGGATCATTACCAAAACCACCTAACGGCTCATCAAAATTCGGAAATTCATTAAGATGTTCTTCAAGTTCATCTTCTAAAATTGAATCTTCATTTTGGTCATTAGATTCAAACTCAAATTCTTGTTTAAGTACGTTTTCATTGAATAAGTCGTTGTCATCGTAACCATCATCTTGTTCATTATTTTTTTCACCATTTACATCATGGACTTGTTCATTTGATCCGCGGTTGATATCATCCCCTTGTTCAATCAACTCATTCTCAAGATCAGTACTCTCATTTCCTTGATCAGTCGCATCTCCTTGAGTATCTGCATTCTCCTGGCCAAAGTCAAAAACGGGGAAATCTCCCTTTGGTTGATCGTCCTCATCATCAGTTTCGTCATCTGAGTGTTTGATTTGATTGAAATTAAATTCATACTTTTCAACACCTTCCATTAATTGCCTTTCTTTCATTGCACGTTCAAGTAAGATTTCTTCTATTTTCTTCAGTTTTTCGATTTCCGATATTCTGACTGATTTAATAACAGATTTGAATTCATCTTGCATAAGCTTCTTGAATTGTAACCGTATTTCTGGGGTTGCCTTGAGTGTTGGATATGGTGAGTAATATTTCTCTGCAGTCATATAAATATTGGAAGCCCTTAATCGAAGTTTTTCTTCCGTGCGTTCTTCTTTCGATTCCAATAGTTGTTTACGCTTGGCAGCATAATCAACAAAATCAAAAGATTTATTATCTTTTGCTTTAATTGGCTGTTCTTCTTCTATGGTTTCAATATCTTTCACAACAGCTTTTGGTATTTCTTCTACTTCTATTTCTTCCTCTTCTTCGATCAATAGAGATATTTCCTTCTCGAAATTATCTTTCCATTTACGGCCATCACCTTCAATTAAATCGTATAAAGATTTTTCTGTCAATCTTGATTCTTCCACTAACTTTAATCTTAATTCTTTCAAATCTGTTAAACGATCCATATATTTTGCAGTATTTTGATAGGTGTAATCAGGAGGTAGATCAGGTAGATAATTTGGAATATAATTAGGTCTTTTTGTTTGTCTTGGAACCAATTCTGCTATTTCGTACCTTTCATTTGTATAAAAAGGAAGAGATTCGTCTTCGGGATCGAATTCATCATTGAATGAATTCAACAGTTTCAACATCTTTAGGGTATTTGCTTCAATGGACTTAAGTTTAGTTCTTGATTTGATACCTATGGTTTTACTTTTAATAACCTCAGGAACTATTTCGATTGGCTGTATGCCTCTGGTTCTTAAAAATAATTGAGTATCTGAAAATGAAGGCAACTTTCTTCTTTGTAATTCTGTTATTTTAAGTAGTGATTGACTTAAATCATTGAAATAAGCAATACTTAACTCGGTAAGTTGGTTTATATAAGCTTCGCTACATGATATATCACGAGATTCCATCATAACAGTAACCACTTTCCGTAGTTGGTAATCGATAGGACTTGAAATAACATGGAATGGTTTCAGATATCCCAGCGGTAATTGTCGTGAACTTAGGTCATCATCATGTAGATTAGATGGACCTACACTTTCAATAGCATTCACTATCAATTCACTACTCTCCATAGTTGTCATCTTAATGATCGTGACTTGAATGTTGTGGTGGAAATTTACAAGGTGAGATTTTGGGTTTCCGAAAAAACATCGATTTACTGAAAAAATATCATATACAAATACACTAACTATGCCGATATTCACACTAATTACGTCAATATGCATTAATTACCATTTAACAAGTAATCAATAGCACCTTGAACACTTCCCCCTGTTCTTCTTAAAGCCTCAATATTTCTATCAAATTCAAAAAATCCCATATCATTCAATTGTCTCAATTGACTTTCATATCTATCTTCCGGTGCACGAGTGTCGACTGGAGCAGCAGCAGGAGCAGGTAAAAGAGCTCCTCCAGCACCATTTCCAAACATTTCAAATGGAAAAACTGGTGGATTAAAACCTGGTGGAAATCCACCAGCTCCAGCTCCAAATCCACCAAATGGATTTGGAGGAGCAGCTTCAGATGACGCACCTCCTCCAACAGTTGGATTAGCGCCAGGAGCTGGGAATGCTTCCCCACCAGCTCCACCAGGAAATCCTCCACTGGCTCTTTGCATTTCCATCACGGATCTCATCATTTCTGGATTTGACAAAAGTTGTCTAAATTGTGGTGAACGTAACATTTCTCTAGCTTGTGGGCCCATTGCTCTTAATTGAGGGTTTTGATTGATCATAAAATCCAACATTTGAGGATTATCTAACATTGTACTTAATCCTCGAGCATACTCAGGATCCGACATCATTCGAGATATTTGTTCGGGATCTGGGAATGCATTATTCATTCCTCCATCTGGACCAAAAGTCGATGCAGATGGTAATTGTGAATAACCAGCATAACGAGCTCCGGTTAGATCGGCCAATGGGTTAAATGCACCTTGACCAGCTGCAATATTGGATGGAACTCCAGATTCATTGGTTGAAGTTACTGCCCCCGTGGTTGATTCTGCACTTGGAGTTGAAGTAGTACCTGCTTTTGCAGCACTCTTTACTAAATGAATGGTATGATCATCTTTGATCTTGTAACTAAGCACAGTTTCTGTATCTTTCAATACCTTACCTGAATAGATCAAACGTTGACGGTCTGCTGGGATTTTCGATTGTTTCTCAATTTGCTGCTTTAATTCCAAAACGGAAATACCCGGGTCGACAAGTACATTGTATTTGGAGTCTCCAGACGATTTGATGTTGATCCTTATAGGTCCTGTTTCAGTTGTAGACATGATTATGTTATCTTGATTATTTGCCTTCTAAATTTTGAGAACCTTCTGGAATCGTGCGCGCTTGGGCACAGTTCAATTTGAGTGAAAGAGACCTTTGCGACTGCTGTGGGAATGAACACTAAGGTTGCCGACTATAGAGATCCATTATTACTTACATTCGTTATAAAATTGAATTGATTAATTATTAAGAATTGAAATTAATGAGTTGTCAACCATACTTGCTAAAGATGGTTGCTCAACAGATATGTCTAAATAGTTCTGAGACGTTTAATAAGTCTAATAGCACTTGCTGAGGTGTTGTTTAACAAGTCTTATATCCTTGCTAAAGTTGATGCTCAACATTAAAGTCTAATTGCCTTGCTAAAGTTGTTCTAAGGTGTCTAAATAGCACACTTGTTAGAATGGAGTGAAGTTAACTATGGCTTCTTAACTTCAACTCTCCATCCACATTCTAAACAGCTGTATCCCTCAACTCCGTCTTCAAAAGTCAGTTTCCCTTTACTTTGCATTAATGACCAGTCACCTTTTGCAGGAATCTTTTTACAGTTGGAGTTGAGACATCTAGCCGAGGTCTTTTTATACCTAAGACCACATGAATTACATAATTGACCTTCTTTAATAGACCATGATGGTCTCCAACAGGGAGATTGGTCAGAACCACACGAAATACATATTCTTGGGTTATGATTGTGGTGATGGCTATGACTCTTTGGAGGAGATTTAATATCAGATTTGGCCTTTTTTGGTGGTGTAATTGGAATGAATCTATGAGCAGGTCCAGAGGGTGTTGTGTTTGGAAGCGATGCATGTGTATGTGAATGTTGATGATTTATCTCTGGAGAATGCTTCTCTTGTGGCATATAATTGTGAGACATTGCTTGTAAAACAGGCACAAGCGGAACATTCATTGGTGCAAGTTTAAGAGGTGCAAGTTGAATTGATTCCGAATGTGAAGTTGGAGAATGCTGATATGGACTTTCGTATGTGTACTTTTGAGGAGGTGAATAATAAGTATTTGCATAGACAGTTGGAGCTGGTGCTAATTTTGTTTGTTCAATTTCAATAGATTCAGCTAATGGAGAATATGCACTTTGTTCAGGGCTCTTTAAAGTTCTTTGATATGGACTCTTTGAGGTTTTATTAATTGGGCTCCTTGAACTTCTTTGGAGTGGACTAGTTTGATTTGAATAAGATTCATGAATTTGATTATTTTGATAAGAGCTTGGGGCTTGTTGATGTCTCACTTGCGGACTAGCCTTGTTTACTTGTTCTGGGGTCTTCTGAGTTTGTTCTGGGGAGTTTTGTTCCGGAATCTTCTCTGTTTGTTCTGGACTCTTGGACTCCCTCATTTGTTGTGGCCTTGAAAGTTGAATCAAAGATTGTGCTAATTCTAGATACTCAGGATACCTTTCAACATCATTCATATAAGTTTTGTTCAAGTACGTATAATTTGACTCATATGGGAAATTGATCTTTCTTTCATATGATTGATTTATACTTGGGATTAAGGTTGGTCTTTTTATTCTTGAACTTATTCTTGAATCGAAATTCGGTTTATAAAATGAGCTTTGATTATAGGATGCCGTTGAAGTAGTTGTTGTTGATGCTGACACATTCTTATTTAGATAATTATATTGATTCAAATTGAAATGTTTTGAACCTCTATTTATGGAATCTAATAATTCATATCTCCAATTTTCATCGTTTGGTTTATATGTATCGAAATAGTCTAAGGAAACCGTTGGAGCTATTGGTTTTAGCTTGATTGGTTCCGTTGTTAGTGGTGCTGAACTTAGGGCGTGAGTAATCAGTGGTAATTTAATAGTCTCAGGGAATTGATATTGCTGGACTTGTGCTTGATTCTCTCGTTGTTCTTGTTGCTTTTGTCCTTGCTCCAATCTCTCTATCTTCGGTGACGACACAGGTGACGAATTGGGTGAGTTTGAAGGTGATAATGGATTGAAAAATTTCTTACTTGGGGATAAAGATCTTGATCTGAGTGATTTGCTATACTTTCTTCTTGATGGTGGTGTTGTATCTGGAGTTATTGGATGTAAAATAAATGGACTTTGCTCTTGAGGTGGAGATGGTGGAGATGGAGGAGCAGTTCTTGATCTCTTCGTATGAGTCAATAGTACATCATCTTCAAATGATCTCTTTTTGAGATTTGATTGAACCAATGATTTTATTAACTCATTGTGTGATCTGGATCTCATATGACCAGGGTTAAAAGAATTGATTATCATTGATGGGTGTAATAAACTCATCATGTACACCTTTAAAGGGCTTTTGGGGGCGTGTTGTTTTTTTCACTTGATGGATAATTCCACTGTATATATGGAATGCCTGGAAAAAAATGGGGGGAGGGGGGGGAGATGTGACTTTTTTATCTCTATTTCAATTGTTAGATCTACAGATCTTTAAAATAAGGTCAATTTCGGTAGTCACAAAGTTTAACTTTTGTGAAAGGCCTAAATCGATGATCTTTGTATGATTAGCTGGTGCTTGTTCTGATGTAACTCAATTAGGAGCGTGAATGATCAACGCAATGTTAGACTTAACAAGTAAAACTGCACAAAGGATAATTATTTTTTAGTTTTGTTCTATTGGTTTTGTGTCAATGTTTATGATATCACCGTTTCGATCTGCTGGCTTCCGAATTGGGTGGGTGGCTCTGAGGTGACTTTGAGGTGAATTTTCGTAAATAGCAATGTCAGACTCTGGTGTAATTGACTTGTAATGACTTGCCGTGAATTGACTTGAATTGATGAATTGACTTGACTTGTGATGTATTTGAAATTTTTAATGAATCTACTTGAACTTTATACTAGTTCTTATCCAACTTTTTACAACTTTTGCTTGACTTGAATACGTCAATTAAGGGGAAAACTTCTATATCTCCTTAAATATCAATCTTTACCTTCTCTAATATAGGGCAATCAATTTTATATATACTGTCAATAAATTACTATCAACCAGCATCATAACAATGATTCAATAACCAGTACAGATAAGTGTGTCAAGAAAAAGAAATTCTCCTCATAGCTTCGCTAGATCCTGACACCTCGAATCGGAAGCGCTGGAACCTTACAAATAGCCAGCCATATCATTTAAGTTAACATGCATGGGATATAAATTAAGTACAGCATCAAAAATATTCGGGTTCATGTACAAGGGCAATCATCTTCTATACGTTTTGTGATGGTGATACCTTAAAGTTGTGTTCCCTCTCTACTTGAAAAGACGTACCTTGAAAAAGTGGCCAGATCTCCGGGGATGCAATATCAGAAATCAGCTACATCTTTGCTTATCATTAGGTTCAACTATATAAGAATTATGGTGGTCAATACAACAGAATGAAATTTGACTACATGACAATCAAAAGATCGAATAATTGTGCAGTTTTCATCTAGGCCGCATTATGTAACTGGAAGTTATATGCAAAAATTCATTGTTGGTCATGTGGTGTATTGTTCCCGTGACTTGGGTTACGTAATTTGTAATGCAAAAAAAATTTACCTGCAATCAATCCAATACCATGTCTATTCAACCTGATCCAAGTAAGTAAAATAACTAATGTTATTATCAATTCTTCCCTATCTAACTTCTAGCACAACCTATAGAATCCTTTCTAAAGGATTTCTTGTCTACATTTGATAATATCTATAACAATCAAAACGTTGAAGCTTATGCAACTCAAATTGCAAAACATTTGAAAAGATCAAGTGCAGTCATAATAAATGGTTCACCCGTAATTCCGGGTGCTAATAGTGATTCCAAATTGGAATTTCAAAAGAAATGGTTGGCAGCTCCTTTATCACAGCATCAATTGAATAGTTTTGATTGTCATTTGGTACCTGGAACCTCGATATTTATTGTTAATGCTGCTTGTAGAGTGAAATTCGATGAAAGTGGTAGAAATAGACTTGGTGAAACGGCAGATTTAGTATTGAATGATCAAACACCTCAAAATAGAGATAAGCCATCTTGGAGTAGTTGGTTCGGAGTGAATATAAATCTTGTTATTGATGAACCATTACTACAGAATAATATTGACGGAGTTATAAGTAGTATTAATTATAGAATAACTTACAGTCCGGAGAGCAGTGTTATTCAATTGTGAACATGAAGATTTCTATATTGAATTCAGGGATCAGTACTCAAAACTAAAAATGAAGTATACTCAAATATAAAAGTCCATCACAATCCATCATAAATCATTTCAGAACATACGATAAACAAATAGCATTATTAAACATTATTATTCTTAACATACTCCGTAAGTAGGTCACCCAAAAAGGTAGCAGAATAATCTCTGACTTCATCCTTGGTAATGGCATAACCTAATTCTCTTACAGCTCCCAAAACATTTGGCATAATAAAGTCATAAAATACGAGCTCAACATTGTGAGCCTCTAAATCAGTGAATTGAACTGATTCAACTACGCTGGGTACTTTGAAGTGTACTACTGCCGTATGAGGAGTATCATCGCCATCACTTCCAAAATCATCATGAGTGATATATCCTTTGCTTAACTTTTTATTGAGACTCAATGGAAGTTCCAATACCTTCTGAGGTGATTGAACTTGTTCATGGCTTTCAAATTTCATTCTTGAAGATCTTTGATGTGGGGGTAATAAATCATTATCATGATGTGAAATATCACTATCTGCACTAAGAATATACCCCTTCTCATTCAATCTATCTGCCACCTTAACAGCGATTTCCTTCGGAATTAAAATCGAACTCCAAGCATTTTCAAAAGGAGATATAATATATTTACTGTCAATTGTATAAGGACCCTTATACATATCATATCTAATTGAACCAGTATTGATAAGCACAATTCTATCAACACTCAAACTTCCATTGTCTGGTTTCAATGTATGTAAAACTTCATTTGTAAGTAAATTGAAAATGCTTCTTTTATGATCAATTGGAGCAAAATCAACATAATAATTCTTTTCAACGTGAGCAAGAGGTTTATTCAAACCCAATTCTTTTCTGGTTCTACGAATATGACTAGTGAGTTGTTTACCTTTTTCGGTATCAAAATCTTTATCTTGTTTCGAATGATGAAGGAAGGATTTCCTATTGAAATCAATGTACAGTCTTGCAAACCTGTCCTTTACATTATAGGACTCTGTTTTCAAATCAATACTTACAAACCCCACTGTTTCACAATATCTACCACTTTGTAAGCCAGTGGATTTATTATCGTATACTGAAAAATCTCTAATATGACTGTGACCTCCAAAATATTGAATGATAGTATTTGGATAGAATTCACGTAAACGATCATTCAAATATTGAAATTCGGGCCAACCATGATCAATTGGAGTATGCCCTGCAATCACAATCAAATCAACTTGATCTTCGGGAAATTGGTGTAATGTTTCATTAAACCATGGATCATTATTAATTACATTTCTAATAGAAGTGACTCTAGCACCTGAATTGAACCTTGTAAAATCAAATAAGAATCCAAATGCTAAGACTCGCTTCTTTTGTACTTTTGTAGTGAAATACCTATACCTCTGACCAAATGGGACGAATTTCCCATGTAGTTTGTATTCAACATTCGAACATACGTATTGTTCTGGGAAGTGCTTTACAATACTTTCATATTCTAATTTTGAATTCTCTAACGTGTACAATTCATGGTTCCCGATGGTTAAGATATCATAATCTTGCTTTATAAAGATTGGGGTTGATTTAATACCATTTGGAGTAGTAATATCAGAAAGACCGTTACCATCATGTCTATCACCAGTATCAATTAACAATAGATCCTGGCCATTATCATTAGCAAGCTTCCTTAAATGGGTTGCAAATGAAATGAAATCACCCCAATCTCCAGAGTATTGTTTCTGATTAAGGTGACCGGCGTACCACCCATGGGTATCAGTTGTATGAAGAAAATTGATATCTCGCCAGGTCAAATCTTTAATATTTGGTTCAGTTGATTTTACTACATCACTGGCAATTGGGTTTGACACAACACCGCTAGCAATTGCTATTAATGATAAGGTATGAATGAGCAGTAATAACATGACTTTAGGTTATTTCCCTTTCTCTTGCAACCTTGTCAGTTAACAAAAAATGGAGCACGGGTTTTATTTTTCCTTATCCATTGTGGCTGGTGAGGTTTCAGATTAGAGATATTTGAACTTCCTAAACATTCCCTTATGACTATGGAATCCCACAAGGCCGGTTGTTTCGTACATGATATATGAAATAGCTGGTATTGGTGGTTAGATTTCCGCTGAAGTTTAAAAATTCATTTTGGTAAATTAACTTTTAACTACTAGCCAGCAATTTCTAGGGTTTAGTATTCTGGGTGATATATGTTTTGGTGAGTGGCATTACAATGGTTAGCATGTTCACATTCTTGATTATATGCAATAACGTTTAAGATCTAAATTTTATTAACTTTTCTACAATATTTTGCAATTATTTGATCAGTTTGCTGTGGTAGGTGATTGTATTGCAATCCCATAACTCCAAAAAAACAAGATCATATCATCAGGTAATCGTAAATTCTTCTTTTTGGACTATACAGCACACTTGTTCTACATTTACTTCTTAGCTTATTTACAATGCCTATATTTAAGACTTTTCACCAGTACAACTACCTTCATTTAGGACTGCGAATCTTCAATCCACTTTCTCATCGCACAGTAAATTGTCTTGGCCAAGCCCTTGTAGTGTTAGTCCTCGATATAAAGCATTACTCTAATCAGCATTACTATTCTCAATCAATCAATTCAACTTCCCACAATTCAAACCTATCTCTACGTTCATTCTACATTTAATAATTTTTATATGCTATTAAATAACAAGTTACTTACAAACCACTTTGAGCTCTTCTTCTGTCTCTTTCCTCAGAGATGGATAACTTAATACCCTTACCCTTTGGCAAGGAAACCCATGGTCTACCAGCTTCAGTACCGATAACAAAAACGTTTGTTAATCTGGTCAAGAAAGTGTTGTCCAAGGTGTCCTTGATGTGGACTAAATCGAAACCACCCTCGTGCTTTTCTCTGTGGGTGATAACACCAACTCTACCCAAATTTCTACCACCGGTGATCATAACTAATCTACCAGTATCGAACTTGATGTAGTCAGAAATCTTACCAGTAGCTAAGTCAATCTTAACGGTATCGTTAGCCTTGATAGCTGGATCTGGGTATCTGATGGTTCTACCGTCGTGTGTAACAACGTAAGGAATTCCCTTTTTACCTAATTGGACCTTCTTAACTTTACCTAACTTGTAAGCAGCTTCTTCCCCAGTGATTCTGTGGACAGCGAACTTACCCTTAACATCGTAAACTAATCTGAAGTGTTCGTTGGTAGCTTCTAAGGTGACAACATCCATGAAACCGGCTGGGAAGGTTGGGTCAGTTCTGACCTTGGCATCAACCTTAACATGTTCTTGCATCAAGATAGCCTTGACTTCTCTACCGTTTAAGGCATACTTAAGTCTGTTTCTTAAGAAGACAACCAATGGTAATGATTCTCTCAACTTGTGTGGACCGGCAGATGGTCTTGGAGCGTAAGTTCCAGACAATTTGTCCAACATCCAGTGGGATGGAGCTGCTAATCTCTTCAAGTGCTTCTTTGGACCTCTACCCATTTTGATTATCTATGTAGTAATTAAAACGTGAATATGAAAACTTGTATAGATTTTCGCATCCTAGGTGAATTTTTTTCACTATGCGGTACTGCAGGTAGAAACGTGCCATTGAAATAGGTGTCAAGCCCTATATGTCACGTGACATGTTCAAATATGTCTCGGTTTAAAAACGTTCACAGATCTTTTTCTGGTTGGGAGTCTGGGTGTAAGTCAGACCAGAAGTAACAAAGCACGGAAAATGATACAAAAACCCCAGCTCTGCTAAACGCAGTTACCTACTTCGCTACTAAGAGTGAATATGTTGCAAAACTGTGGCTAATTCGTGTCCTTCGTACACCTTCTGTAAGATATTCTTTATTGCCTACTTAGTCATTATATATTTGGTAAGACATACTTTCCACAAGAGAAGTAGAGATCATCACTACCTTATCTACACCGTACGAGAACTGCAAGCTTGAAATTCACGTCAACTGTCTCTGGGAATTCACAAGCTGTGCGCTCGCTTAGCCTAAGCTACCACCTACCAAACCACTTCTTGTTCTTCAAATTATTCAATTCCTCAGTCAATGCCTCATCCTCAAGTAACAATTGATCTAACTCCTCCTCCAAAAACACACTCTTTTCAGTGGCTTGAGCATTTTCAAGTAACAATTCTTGAATGTTGTTTTCAATACTTGTTGGTAGGATGACTGAATTAGAGGATTCCCTGGTTGTTATTGATTCTGCGACCGGAGCAGAATCTGGAATCGCTACATCTACCTTGTCATTTGATATTGAACCTGCTTTTGGAGAACTTGTCTTTGTTTCTAATTCTTCAATGTCTTGTTGTAATTGATCAATCAGTTTAGTTAAATCTTCATTTTCATTGAGCAATTCGGGTAACCTTACTTTTATATCCACCATTTTTTGGACGATATCAATATGCTCACGATTTAAGGTTGTGTACATTGTTTCCAATTCTTTGATACGATGTCTTAAATTACCATTATCATCTTTTAATTTTTCGATATCAGCTGCCTTTGAAGTTTCACTAAGGTAAATATTTTCAAACTCATTTTCGAATTTGTTCAAATCTACGGGTTCCAAATTAATAGCCATTGAATCATGAACCAATTCATCTAATTTATAATAATTTGAGTTGCTTGAAGCTAAAGAAGCTGTTGAGTTACGTTTAGCGTTACCCAATATCGAAAATCTCTTGGATGCTCTTCTTGAAGCTGCATCATCTTTCGTAGATATGATAAATTCGTCATTTATATAAGTATTGAATATTTTATCTTTCAAAAAACCCAATAATTTATCGAATTTCAAAGTTAAAAGAGTAGATTCATTTTTAATCATCAAATTCACAGCGAATTTCAAGATTGATTCAATCCCTTGAGTTATAATAATATCATAAATTCTTAATACCATATCAAGAGGGAATTTATACGCAAAAAAGGTCAAGAACCATTGAGATGCATACATTGAAGATCGAATACCTTGTTTAGCCAAATGGTTGTATAATATAGGAGAATAAGTTTCCAATAATCGATCGAATTCATATAGGAATAAATGTAAACCTTTCATTTCTGGACTGAATAAATCCCTTAATTTATAATCTTTCATCATAGTTACAAGTAAACAGAAACATTCAGCATCACTCATATTCATTATTAATGGGATGGCTATGAAAATCATACCTTGAGTATATCCTACATCTGGATCAAATAACGAATAAGCTTTGATGACATTGAATAATTCTTCACCTTTATTAACTTGTTCAACATTGGTGAAGAAACTTGTTCTTGACAAATCTCTTTTAATGGATTTTTCATGTATTGAGGTTTCTCCTTTTAATTGGATATAGAATTCTTCTAATTGGAAATTCTTCAGTCTAGAGACTAATTGCCAAATGATACCTCTGAATTCTTTGGGTATACCAGACATGATTAATTTATCTAGTTCATGGGATTCACTTTTGAGTACTGATTCATAATCATTCACAATCCTGGTCCAAAATTCCCAATCAATTTTATAAGCAAACATATCTGAGAAACTTCCCACCGTATTCTTTATATCATTGAAGGTTTTCTTTATATTTTCTGTACCCGAACTGATTGATTCTTTAGACTTAACATCTTTCGCTTTAAATTTATCATTCAATTGAACAAATTTGGATTGTAGTAAATAATTGGAACTTGATTTATCATAAGTAGATGAAAGATGATCCAATTGTAAGATTTCATCATTATTTGGTTCAATCAGCTTTGGACTTTCAAAGAATGAATTTTCTTGTTGGTCTAGCCTTAAACAATCCTGGATGGATTTACGGTTTGGTAAAGATGGAGCCGATGACGCTGGCGATGATGGTACTGATAATTCTGTGATTGGTGAAGCTTCTACGCTTGTATGAGCTTCGGCTAATACTTCCGGATGTTGGCGGGTTTCTTCAGACATATGGATGTTGGATTGAATTAGCTGGAATTTCGTTACGATAAAACTTTAAGTATGAGTGAAGTAAGTGTGTGTCAACGATAGTTATTACAAAGTTTTAATGATCTAGGTGATTATCGGAACAAATCAAGTGTTGTTCTTTTCCTCCTTGTTTTTTTTCTGTGTGTTTAGGATTTCGTTTGTGGAAGCTTTTTGTAGGATTGTTCGATTTGGAGAATAAAGGGTTTTCGGATGTTAAATAGTTAATGTTACAGATGAATAGAGGTTGGAGATTAGTAGAGTAGCATTGAGGTTCGAAATTAACTGTGATTATCTCCTTGAATTAGGTATACGCCTCATTTTCACAGTGATTATTGACCTACTAAAATGGTCAAAATAAGCAAGTGTATTGATAAGACATTATATATCATAAACACCAAAGTTACATTTACCCAACCAGTCGAACTTCTTGAGTTTGAATAGGTCATTCTAATTCATATTCGTCTCCAAGGAAGATACTTTTAACGATCGCACTACCTGAAACATCGCCTAGATTCACAAATGCGGAGACGAGCAACTACAATATTTATATCATCCCCCAATTTGTTGATATTCCACTGTATGTACCTAGGAACCCCACTGAATTTGTGCTGCTTCTTTATTTCAACACACCTCCATCGAGCCAAAAAAAATTATACTAGCGACTCATTGTAATTAAAATTTGCAACTTCTTCCTCTGTTATTGTCTTTGAAAGTCCACAAAGAGCCTGTCATGATATTTAGAGGTGAAAATAGTAGGTCCTATTGTCACAAACATTAACTTTATGTATTCAATCAACAATATGTCATAGGGCCTATCCAAACAACATGTCTCAAAGACAATATAGAGCACATATCACAGTAACAATACAAACAAAATGACATGATGACAACACAAACATGCCAGAAATTACAGTATTGTGTAAAACAAAATGCAATTGGCTCACTGGACGTTATTGTGATAAAAACTCGAAAATGGCGACTTTGAAGTAATCTTGGACCAACTTTGGTCACTACATAGCTTCCAATACTACACTCACCTACAAAGTTATAAAAAAATCGTCATATTACTACCTGAGAATACAATCATGCACCAACCCAATAATACTCATCACTATGAATACTGACCTGTGTTGGTTGGGGAACATAGTCGAGTCTAATAATTTCCTCATTACTTAATGGATGAACTATTGAATGCGAAATGACATCATCTTCATCAAAACTATAAGAGGACGACATTGAATCATCGCTTTCATATAATGAAGAACTGAGAATATCTTCCGAAGATACCACAGTGGATGCAGATGCAGATATGGATTCTGAAAAAAGATCGGAATCAGCGGATAATTGACCAGGGACTTGCTCGGAAGAAAGTCTAGAATATGGGGGTTGATCTTGTGGTAATTGTGATGAATTTTCACCAAAATCTTCAAAAATGGTACCTCCTGTAACATTCTTTTCCCTACATAACATTTCTAATTTTTCGAAATCACAATTTGGGAAATAGACTCTTAAAACTTGTCTATCTTTAATATATTTGATAGGTAATTCACCTAATTCAAATAAACCGACAATATCACTTTTAAATTCGGCTAATCTATTTTGAAAGTGTTTTACATTGATCAATAATTCGTCCAAAACCTCATCATTTAAAATGGTCTCATCTGGAATGCTGAAACTGAAATTAATTGGGAATTCTATATAGGAACCATTAACTTGTTCATACATTTCTTCTCTTGTAGCTGAAGATTCTGTTCTTGCTAAATCAAGAGTGATTTGGTGGTTTTTTGGAGATAATGAGACATTGAGTCTAACATTATTAAATGCTGGAGTAGTTAATTCATACTTATTGATGGTTTGTATAATCGATTGTTTAGAATCTTTCTTCAATTCTAAATCGGAATAAGTATCTTTAATTTGACAAATTATATTCCTATAACTCAATTTCAAATTTTTGGAATACATATTCCATCTGAATGAATTTTGATGAGCTTGAGAGAAATGATTGAACATGAAACCATTTCCACTCTTTTGTACGCAAGTTCTAAACAAATCTGAACCAGCACGATTATGTATGAATCTTCCTGAAAATTTGAAAAACCATTTATATTTACCAAAAAATTGATTTCCTCTAAAGTTATTTAAGTTAGTGAAGTGATTGAATCTGAAAAATTGATCGGCCGACGCACTTGCAAAAGTAGTAAAACATCTTCTACCTTCTCTTAAACAAGGATTGTAGTATGAAAATCTTGAGGGAGCATTACCTCTTACTGGAGTACGGACAGGTACACGAACGGGAACGGGAACGGGTTGATCATTCGCCAACACATCCGCAAGCTCGTCTAGAGCCCGCTGGATACGTTTCGAAATATTCCTTGTTCTCAAGGAAATAACGTTTCTTAACTTGTTCATGTTTGTAAATGTTGAAATTAACCATATAAATAGGATTAAAAGATAAAGTAAGCGGATTTCTGGTGACGACAACTAGAATTGGCTGGTGATTTGGAAGTAGGAGTTATGTATCTCTATCTACTTCGTGTAGTGGTTTCCTTCTTTTTACAACAAAAGTAAGGACTGGTATTCAAACGTTAGGGAGTTGAAAAGGGGAAAAGTTGTTGTTGAGGCTTTTTTCCCTGTTTTCTAATTTTGAGGTTTGGCTTTAAATGACAAAGTCGTGCACGGGGGCTCAAGAATTACTTGCAGGGTTCGTAATATGGCGGGATTCGTATCTATTCCCGTAGACGGAGTGATGCTAGTGCAGGGAGATATGTATGAGTAGTGCCAGAATGTGACTACTAGGTGCAGGGAGATGTATACAGGGATGATTGAGAAACTACGAAATAGTTATATCACAGTGGTAATAGGTGTGAAATTACACTACAGGGTTATCTATCACAATTTTACTAATAGCAAAGACGTTATCTATTAGAGATAAAGAACATAAATCATAACACATACTCTTGGAATAGTCCAAGAGGGAACATTGGTAATATTAAAGTAGTTACCCAAATTTTAAATTGAAAATCAAGCAATCGGATCATCCATCGCTTCGTCAAAAAAATAGAAATTCGTAGTATCCATATATAGCTCACCGGGCTTATCACTCTTATATCTTTTAAGGGGTTGTTCTTCGGGAATAAGGTTCTTCACTTTTAAATCATCATCTTCTGATTCTGGATAACTATAAGAATTCAAAGATAACAATGAACTCGGAGAAGCAAGCGAATTACTATTGCTTGTATTTGTAGTTTCTGTTTGAGAAACAAAAGTCGATGGCCTACTCAATTTAAAAGCATTTGGTGAGGTGAATTTAAATGTAGATGAAGGAACCTTCAAATCAGTTGGAATATTGTTTAATAAAAAATCATCCATAATCTCTCTTTTTACTTTTACTGCATCGATTGATGAATCATCTCTTAAATTCATTGACCGTGAACCGTCTTTTGGATTCATGGGCCTTGAATCGTCCCTCAAATTCATAGGTCTTGATGACGAAACAGGATGTGATTGTGAATGTTTCAAAGGAAATAATAAGAACTCATCATCATTAGAAGTTATTGAATAGGTTGGAGAATGTACAACTGACGTATTAATAGATGAGGAAACATATGAAGATTCATATTCTGTCTTTATTGTGATATTTTTTAGTTGATCTGACTGATTTGATTGTTTTTGATCGAATTGATGTAATTGAGTTTGATTGTTTGAGTATTGGGGGATTGGGGAGTTTGATTCCTTGGGAAGTGATTGTTTGTAGCTTTGCGGGAGGCTTGGGGGTGATTGTTTGTAACTCTGTGGAAGGTTTGTGAGGGAGGAGATTTCCCCCTTGAAATTGTCTGTGGTCTCCTGCTTGAACTCCTCTGTCATGTTCATTTCTAAAGGGACATTGTCATTGATCGAATTATTCAGTTCACTCAGTTCAATATCTCCCAAATTCAAATCGTCATCATCTGTAAATGTGCTACCAAGTAAATTCTTGTAATGAACCAAGTCCAATTTATAATTTTCATCGGTCAATAAGTGTTCAATATTGAAATATTTGGGTAATAAATATTCAATTAAATTCTCCAAGTGTTTAACTCGATTTTCAACGCCTGTTAAATGAACTCTAGTTAAAGGTGATCTAACAGTTCTTGGACTATAGCAACATCCCCAACTATGTTGTACACATTTGGAACACTTCGGAAATTCTTTCGAACATTTTAGTTTTCTTTTACGACATGAATCACACGCTTGTTCAATTGCAGGTTGATTCATCTTATTATTAATCATAATCTTGAGACAAAATCTCTTTGATAATCTTCAACTGGTGATGGTAATTCAGCCTATATATATAATTAATTGGAAAATGTTGAGATTTTTTTCTTGCGTTTAGAGAGTTTCTTTTTTCAACTATTTGGAAGGTTGGTATTGTTGATGAATCACTATAAATAGGAGAAGAAGTTAGACTTGAGGAATCACACGTGCTACAGGGCGACTGCTTATTCTTCAATCGTACAGTTTAAACGAATATATTGACTAATTATATGCTAAAGAAGCTCTAGCAATCCACGTGCGGTGGTATTCTTCCTTTCGGGGTCGGACTTTTTTGCACTCATTTTTGTAGATTTGCAAATTCGCATGATTAATGCAATTTAAAGTTAATTAAGATAGCGATAAAGGGGTGATAAATTGGTTGATTCAACAGGATTAATGGAAAATCTGTAGGTCCCTTTACATGATCTTACATATTTACCCCCAATAATTCAATTAAACGAGAGGGGAATTGGGTTCATCAATTGACTTACCCGCATTCTATCGAACTTCTTGGGGTTGGAAAATCCAACCAATCAGAAGCCAGCTTGATCTCAATAGTTTAAATTCCTATACTTTAATTAAGGGGCCGGTTTCAGTTCTGTTTACCAAATTGGAAAGCATGGGAGAACTTACCTTTGTGATTGATAGTCGTTCCCCTCAATTGGTTAGTCCGAGGTTTGCCGGAGATCAGCAGACGCATAATCCAGCGACTTGAGATATTAAATCATTTGCAGATTAACATACTAGAGTCGATTGCAAGGATGTTTTGATACACATTTCGAGTTTTAAGGTCAACGTCATGGTATCCATTAAAACTTTGTGTTAAGATCGGAGCGGAGAAGTTGAAAGCTCACAAAAATTTTATTTATTGTTGTGTAATTCACAAAGTGTTGTATGGTTTTGTAGATGAAGGATAAGCGAGTAGTTGGAATCCTGTCAATATTGCATTCTATTGTTTCCAGTTTGAGCATAGCGGAAATTTGATATCAAACAGCATCTTAGAGAGAAGAGGGACGTTATGTATTGATTGGCACGAATATCATGACTATCTTAATGATGTAAGACTTGAATAGCATTCACCACCAAAAACTTACAATCCACTCCGGGTATATTCAAAAGATTGCAAATTTACGATCTAGAGCGAGAAACTTGAGCGAGATTTAATGGAATTAGGAAACATGCATTCAATATTAGGGCAACATGCATTGGTTCAATAATTGGGCAATTTACAGTAAACTCATTTTGGCAACACCTGATAATTGAACAACATTATTTGAAATCCCACATAAGGTTGCAGCGGACATGGATACATACAAACGATTACACGTGAATCCACCCGGAAGAATAATACCATAGCTGAATCATCCTCCAGTTCATATTTGCGGGGTTATTCGATATCAAAAGATGGCTCAACCAAATCGGACTTGACAAAGAAAGCTAATAAATCCGAATAATAAGAATATTCATGTGAAGGATTTATTGTTTTACTTGCTGTTATCGTTTGAATTACGCCTGTTATTCTCAAATTATCTAACCTAGTTAGCATGCTCGTACATTCTGTAACCTTACAAATTGCCATATTTAAACTTCCAGGACGATGATCATCCAGTAAAAGGACCCTGCCTAATCAGCACTCCGCACATAATCACCATTCCATGTGCCATTTCACATATACTGAAAGCTAGTATAACAATACATTTCCCACTAGCTGCGTACGATGTTGAGGAGATACTGAATCTTGTGAGTAGGTTTGTTTGATCTTCAAATGAGATCGACTTGTAATTGTTCAAAAGGCTTCTACAACTTCCCCTATACGACGGTAATTGTTCAAAAGTCTTCTACAACTTCCCCTATACGACGGTAATTGAGTCGAGATAGTCTCTTCAGTAAGTTTTTCTTATTCTCTGAGCTACGACTCAATTGATCAATACGTCAATTCTTTACTACCTTGCATCCCTTTGCGATTTGCCAATTCAAAGCCAACTTCTCTGAAATTCTACATCTCATTTAATCATTATCATTGGTGACATTATTAAGGTATCTAAGAAATCATTATACTGGTTATACAGCCAACGCCTCCCCTGGAAT
The DNA here is from genome assembly GCA_030570035.1 of Kodamaea derodonti. Lineage (NCBI taxonomy): Eukaryota > Fungi > Ascomycota > Pichiomycetes > Serinales > Debaryomycetaceae > Kodamaea > Kodamaea derodonti. The sequence goes on from JAJLUU010000010.1 coordinate 319,072, forward strand.
ATTCATACATTATCATCGTGATACACAAACAGCGTCTGCTTTGGATTCAAGGGAGCACGCCTAACATAATCATCATTATCAACGGGCCTTTCTGCAATCAAATTCGTGTCTAGCATTGATTGAATACTAACCAAAATACTTTCAATTGAACAAGCAGGAGTCCAATCCTCTCCTAAAACATTTAGACAAATATGTCCATTGCTATAAACATGCGGATGTATAGGGATGATCGAATCCTTATTGTCGTCTGTGATGTAATTTATAAATTGGACTCTTGGTGAATCTACAGGATAATCTTTATTAACATCTACACTCAAACAATACACATCCAGCTCCTTATAGATTTGATGATTCGTAATCTTTATTTGAAAGATATATTCCGTTAAATCATTATTGTTAGAAAGTAAGGTGATACCAGCTAAACTATTGGTAGCCAACGTCTTATATTCCTTAGCTAATCTCTTATGGAATGGATGTCTGCTCATTTGGCCTTAACGCGTTGTATTTTTTGTCTGAGGGATCCTCATATTAGCAGATAAAAGATTCTATCAGTTTGCGGGAGCTACATTTAATAAATACAATAAATACAATAAATATACTGGTTTACATAGGCATGGCAGTGGACTTTCTTTGGCTGGGTTTCTTGGTCTTCCCAGTCATCCTCTTTTTGACAACCCCGCGCAGTTGTGATCCACGACTACTCAGACCACCACGAGTAGACCCTCCATTCAGACCTCTATATGATCTACCTTTGCTCTTCTCATAATTGCTAGCAACAGGTAAGTTACCTTGACCTTGAGAAAAGGTTTCCCTTAATTTTTGTAAAACGTCCTGTGATTGACTCTGTTGAAAATAAGGCGAAATAATTGTAGTGTCAGTTTTCCTGGTAACTTCTATGCTGTTGATAGAAGTGTTTGGAGAAGTCTTTTTCCTCTCCCTTGATAAGGCAATCAAATCCTTCTTGAAATCTGGAAAGTACTCCATCTGTTGTTTGGTGATCCCAAACGATTTGGCAAAATCCCTCTTATTCGTAGGTAATTTATCAACAACATCTCGAAGAGTGTCATCAGCTAGAATCAGTTGAATTGTCAGACCATTCTCAGACGATAAAGATAATCTGATTTGGTTCAACCTTACAAATGGACTCTTCCCACTAGTATCAAAGGAACGTCTACTTGCATCCATGAGTGGAGGTTCAGTTCGTAAATCATTCCCATAATTACTATTCGAAAGCTGTCTTGCAGTTACAAACGATTGCTGATGTCTGAATTCATTCAAATTACCAGATCCTGCCAAAGTAACACGTTCTGTTGAAGTTCTAGCAATATAAGCGTGAGTAGATTCCCTTGGTGTAACCCCAGAATTGAACATTATCTTAACCTTCAAATTACCATTGAGAAGATCATAAGCTTTCCTCCCTTGACGAACATAACTCGTGGAGAAGCCACCTTTCATAATTTGGTACTCTTCTAAACAATCCTGTTGTAGCATAAAAAAGAAAATTCTTTCTATTTCAATCTTTTCCAAATGCTTTCCCTTTCCATGATATGGACTGGAGTTATGATTCATGGACGTGATTTTACGATTATTGGATCCCTTGTAAACATCTTGACAATGTAATAATGTGATTTTATCATTCTGGATTTCCTTCACCATTCTGACAATGTCTTTGGCATTTTCACTACAATCCCTTTCAGTTGCTGTATCTGGATTGCAGCAATTGTCACATTTCTTCTTACAGTTCGCTGGACTAAATATTTCACTGAAATATTGTAACACTTGCGCTCTTCTGCAGTCAGTGGTGTTTTCACAATATTGAACAACTTCCCTCAATTTGGCAAGATGGTTCTCCTTACCTTCCTCTGTCAATTCCTCGTCCCTTAAAATCATACCATGTAATGTTCTGGAATCTCTTTGAGCATAAAGCAATATACATTCGGAATACTTTCCATCTCTACCTGCCCTACCGGTCTCTTGATAATAGCCCTCTAAAGTCCTAGGTATGTACATATGTATAACAAATCTGACATCTGGCTTATCAATCCCCATTCCAAATGCAATCGTTGCACAAATCAATTGTACTTTGTTAGTTTGCCATTGATTCTGGACAGTCAACCTCTCTTCTGGTGACATTCCAGCATGGTAAAACGATGTAACCAAACCAAAAGAGTTCAATCTTTCACTTGTTTGTTCACAAGACATCTTCGAATGACAATAAATAATCCCACTCTTTCCCCTTTGACTTTGAAATAAGTAATCCTTTATCCATTCCAAATGATGTGCAGTTTTCATGATTACTTGATAATAAAGATTGGGTCTATTAAAACTCTGCTTCAAGAAAACAGTGTCCTTCATCTCTAGATTATGAATAACATCACGAACAACCTTATCATTTGCAGTCGCAGTCAATGCCATCATTGGGGTTTTCGGGTACTTTTTCTTGAAGAATCCCATATGTTGATAATCCTTTCTAAAATCATGACCCCACAGACTTAAACAGTGGGCCTCATCAACAACGACTCTCGCCAATTGGTTATTATCATAAAGCTTGGAAATAATACTCTTGATTACTCCCGATTGGTTGATCTTTTCAGGCGACAAATATACAAGTTGAAGATGCCCGTCCCGGAATAATTGCATGGTCTGTTGATTCTCATCTGCATGTCCTCTGGAACTGATCATTGCAGCACTGACATTCAAATCCAACATGTGCTGAACTTGATCCTGCATGAGTGAGATCAATGGGGAGATAACAATCGTAGTTCCAATTCCACTCATTAATGCAGGCAATTGATAACACAAGGATTTACCTCCACCAGTGGGCATTAAAACGAAAACATCTTTTTTCAACAAAGAAGAAGTGATCGCTTCCAATTGATTTTTCCGGAAGCTGGTTAATTTAAAGACGGTATTCAAGATGTTATACACTTCATTTATGAAACCCTCAGTTCCAGGGAGGGTCACGATTTGACTTGACCTTGTAATTCGCGGATCCAGCACCGGAATAGACTTCTCATTATTTAGTATCAGCTGCAAAACCACATCATCTCCATCACTGAAGTCACTATCGAGATCCTCATAAAGGTTAGGATCTTCAGAAATGATCTTCTCTTTAATACCAACTTCGCATATATCATTTTCTTTCACCTTTTTATAAACAGTCTCTTCTTCATCCGAATGCACTACGATAACATCATAATTCATTTCCCTCTCTACGTTTAGCAGGACGGAAAACTCTTCAACCTCTTCGACAACTTCATCATCCTCGGCACTTGAGTTTTTCAAGATATCATTGCTAGTATCATCATCTATTTCTTCGCCAATCTCGGAGCCTGATTCATACGACTTATCAATGTCCAGACCATCATCCACCAAGAAGCTGCCCAAATCATTAACTACGTCCCTCTCCTGGGACTGAGTGTACAAACCTTCGAAGGAATTTTCTCCAAATTCGTCTTCCAATTCTTCAGTCTCGACTGGAGCATGCACTTCTGGGACTCTCTCTCTATCTTTCCTCGCAGCTTCTACAAATCTCCTGGCCTCGAGGTTATTTGACAATGAAGTAGCCGAGCTTTGTATTATACTTGCTGAGCGTGATTTCTCTGCTAGGTCCTGTTTCTGGGGATTTGCTGGTGGAAATGAAGCATACTTGACTGCGGGAGGTTCATCGTCGTAGTCAAAGGTGTCGAAATCTTCGAACTCGTCGACGGGCCCATTTATTGGCGTAGATGAGATACTAACAAATGGGACCTTAGTGTCAATGTTAAGAGTTTTGGTCCCAGCCGTTTGGGGAACCGGCCCGTTGGAATTCATCTGCGTCGATCCATTTGAGTGACGTTGTGCAGAACTATTAGAATATTGCAGAGAAGTCCTCTTCACGTCCACTTCAGCAATACGATTATTTATTTCCAATAATTCTGGTTTATAAATTCTATTATCGAAGTTTCTACAAAACGAGGGTATGATTGCATTTCCTGCGCTTGCCTCCTCTAAGGCAGATATTATCGTTGCGTCATTTTTCATTTTGCTTAGCAAAAGTTCTATCTTTTCCTTTAGTAGTGGTACCAAGAGTTCGTAATTGTTGGTAGGTGGTTTGTTTTGCGTTTGTGGTAGTATTGGTATACTCTTTAGCTTTTTCGGATTAGCTTCAGTTATATCGTTGGGTCTTTTTAAATTTGGGGCTTCCATTGTAAGATCGATTATATCTTCGTCATCGCCAAAGTCGTAGCTTGAGGGCGGTGGTATTGGATATTGATTACTTTTTGATGTTAAAGAATTGATGTAATCAGTTGATCGTTGGTTGTGCGTCATAGCCTGAGAAGGTTTGGAGATTGTATCGTTTGGTTGAGTTCCATTAACTTGTGTTATATTTCCAGGTCTCGGTACATGTGGTTGAGCTGTTCCATTTGATCTGTCTAGAGTTCCATTTGATCTGTCTGGAACTTTCCCTTTCGAGCTGTCTATTGCTATCCCAATTGATCTATCAGGTATGCTTGTTCCGTTTGATCTGGCGGGCAAATTTGATCTAAAAGGCAAAACCGTTCCATTTGAACTAACTGGCACAGACCCATTCGATCTCATATTATCTGTTGAATTTCCATTTGAAAGGCCTAGATTATTTGGCCGTATTGTGCTTGCTTCTCCTGTATTTCGTACCCCCACCGCATCTCTTATAATTGTATTTGGTCGTACCATTCCATTTTGAGGTGTGCCATTTTGGATGCCTCGAGCTTCACCATTTCGAGCTTGAGGATATTGCTTTAAAACAATCTCTATCAAATGATTGCTTGGTATATGAGGAGACAGACTCTTGAACCATTTAAGTTGTTCGTTCAAGTTGTTCTGTGTTATCATTAACTGTGCTAGCGCTAGGTATTACGCGTTTTTTTGATTTGAGAAATGTAAATAGAAGATTGTGCTACAGCGTAAAAATAGTTAGCAACAGATGGAGTGGGTAGTGGTTATAAGTAATACGGCTTCATAGGGCTGAGAATAATTGTAGAAAGTGATGGTTAGGTCATTTTTGGAGAAGTAATAGTGAGATTTCAACAAGATATATAAAATAGATTGAATGCACTCATTAATCTGTTCAAACTCACGATCCAAATCAACAAATTTAATACAAGTCTATACTGAATGCACTCATTAATCTGTTCAAACTCATTAATCTGAATGCACTCATTGATCTGTTCAAACTCACGATCCAAACCAACAAATTTAATACAAGTCTATACTGAATGCACTCATTAATCTGTTCAAACTCATTAATCTGAATGCACTCATTGATCTGTTCAAACTCACGATCCAAACCAACAAATTTAATACAAGTCTATACTGAATGCACTCATTAATCTGAATGCACTCATTAATCTGTTCAAACTCATTGATCTGTTCAAACTCATTAATCTGAATGCACTCATTGATCTGTTCAAACTCACGATCCAAATCAACAAGTATAAGAAAACTCTCGATACTCGTACTTACATCGCTACACTCTTCTGTGGCTAATTAAAGATCATGTAATCTTCTGTTGGAGAAAACTGATCTGGGCAAGAAACTAAGATGAGATCCAAACAAGGACTCCTCATTCCCCAACTACATCAATATCTGTACAAATCACGAAATTCTACCCCATATTTCAAAATACCCCAACAAAGCACTACATAACCTGCCCTATGTGGGGAACTTGTACTTACCCCAACTACGATAGCTACTGGTTGAATAAATTCCCCTCATAACTATGATCAAGTTGATCCCCCAAGAAAAGTGTCAAACATGCAGAACAGGTAGCAAACGCATACCACGATTGAATATGTGATTCCAACAATACTAAAATGGAACTTCATAAGATAATGGAATGGTCATCGATTAACTAAACAACAATGCCTGTTTCTCTTGAGTATTGATATGGCAATCTATCCCGACATTTTTTGCAACTATTGGCTAACGTACATTTAACATCGAATTAACGTAACATTTAGAGATGTTCGGTGTTTGGTACTCAAATGACACAAGATAACATCATAATTTCTTTTTGTCCAACAGTTATTCCGAGAAATTGCCGACGAACTTCAAGATCGACCATGCCAACAATTAACTGTAGTAGGAGTAGAATATGCAATACTGGGAATCGTAGCCACATGGATAAACATAAGTGTGTATTGCCTGTGAATATTCTTCACTATAGTTCGGTAAGTTTGGATATGTACACTTCAGTTGACCTCTTGTTTATTTCTTTTAGAGAGGAGAAGGGTGGGGAGATCCTAAAATTCGATGCGTATAGTGTCAAATTCCAGTAAGAAGTATAATTCTTGAATGGCTGATCACACCACGTAAAGGGTTAGGAAAATACTTGCTCAAGATATTGTCCGACTTTTTTCTAAGTTTTTGACCATTTAAAGCCTCTCTTGATGTATCTCCTCATCTTACATTGTTGATTTCGTTCCCCTCTATTCCTCATAACGCAAAGGCCATGCTAAGTTCCATTTAACACGATGCACAGCTGTGTGCAGGAGGTCTCATCCCTCTCAACATTAATTGCTGGAGCGGTTTTGATGGTGAGCTCGTTTGTGTATATATAGGCCTTATCACGAACGAAATTTTGGGAGATTTATATTTACAATTGATCATAATGACCGATTTCAAAACCATGAACATAGATATTATACATGCTCAACATAGAGTATCACCAATTTCATCATCGATGAATTCATCTACTGGATCATCAGACTGGGGCTTGGATGGAGACTTACTTCCCGATTTATGGCAAACTACTTCACTGTCATCTGTTATGTCCAATAGTAGTGCTAACACATTACCTGTTTACCAAAATTATCCTATTTCAACACAATCTGTATGGTCTACATATGAACTGTCTTTACTTCCAAATAATTTACTATTCAATGAAATGGAAGAGTTTGAAGATTCTAGGAAGCTTGTTTATGGTAATTATAATTCTCAAGATGAACTTTTTAACTTTGAACATCAATCTCCTCCTTTATTTTGTAAAACAAATCGTCGTACCAAAGTGGAGAAAGTTATTCCAGTTACTGGTCCAGTAAATACTCAATTATACAAAACTGAAAGATGTGCATCTTTCATGAAGATGGGTGTTTGTCCTTACGGGAATAAATGTCAGTTTGCCCATGGAGAAAATGAATTGAAGGTTGTTAGTAGACCACCTAAGTGGAGACTGAAGCCATGTGTTAATTGGGAAAAGTTTGGAAATTGTCGTTATGGCAATAGATGTTGTTTCAAGCATGGCGAGGCATGAAATCGTTGGGGGGATGAGTTGGAATACATACTAATCCGGAAGTTTTTCACGTTGCTTAATTTTGGCTAACTGTGAATGACTTCAAGTATTCTTATTCGAAAATTATCCCAGCATTGAAATGTTATGCATGGGGAAACGCTACTTAACGCATTATGAAGCATGACTGGTCATTGCTTCATGGACTTATTAGATTGGAGACATTCGTCTCCTTAGAGATTGCTGTTATTTATTATTATTTATTGGTCATAGGGACTAAAGAAGGACTATTGTTAAATATATTGATTAGATTCGAACTTGTAGGATCTCGACACATTCGAGAAATGCCAGATATTGAATTTAGTGTAGTTAATTCTTGTCTAACTAAACATCGAAAGGCTCTCAATCTTGGAAATAATAGTAACCCCAGCATCATAACAACTCCTTTTGCATTCTAGACTTGCGCTTCTCCGCTTATAATAATACCCCAACTCAACAGAATAAACTTTGTTCTCCACAATCCATTGCCGTAAACGGGAAGCGAGCTTCTCCGGTGACAGATTTTGGAGACAGAAATACAATGCCGGTTTAACAGCATCTATGAAAACGTGTGAAACAATATAACTAAGATTGGATAAGAGATATGGTTTCCTCCATTTTGGAAATCCAAACGAAGTTGCAATTTAGGTGATTTGCAAGTATTCCTCCGAAATAGAGGGGAATGGACTTTAGTTTTTGTTACTACATCCAAAGATGGGGTATTCCAAATAGGAGAGGTATCCGGGTTGGGTATGAATGTGCTAAGCAGAGGTAAAGGGGTCGCGAGTGTGATGATATGTAGGGTATAAGTTTGTTTTGTGGAGAGGAAATGGCATGCAGTAGTTAGAGTATGCTTGTTTAGTGAATGTTGATTAACCGATCAGAATATTAAATGTAATACAAATGTATCAGTTGATGTTATCCCACATATTCCGAGCTCTCTTTTGAACAGTACATTCGTATACTAAGGTATATTAGACGTGGAATCATGACAGTTCTACAAACAAACCAAACATTGCAAATCTACAGAGTAAGCTCTAGTCGATGAAAATGAATTGACTTCCATTTCACAATATGCTGAATATCATCTCAAGTTTTCAACTTCACTTAAGCTGAATAGATCAACCTCACCTTACTGAATAATAATACCGGTAAGCATTAGACCAAACTCCCACATATACACTCCATCAGTCTCCACACAAATACACACGATCACAAACAGCCTCAGATTATATTACATCATATATATGAGTGGTGAGTCTTGGCCATGATGTCTTCCACAGCGCCCGTAGATCTCTCTATCGAAGTCTTAATCATAACTTTCATCATAATTAAATCACTGTAACGGATTAAGCCTATCTTCATCGACTGTTTAGTTGATACCGACCAGAAGAACTCAAACTGATCCTTATATACTTTTCTCCGGGTAACTCATGTTTGCCTTAACTATTGCTGTTAAGGTCTTTTCGTTCTACCACTATAACCAAATTTTTCACTATGACTGTTGAAAAAAAACTATATAGAAATATGGACTATGAAAGCTTGTCGTGGGACCAATTGAAACCCCAATATGCGACATTTGTATCCGATTCCTTAACCAGTGTGAGGATTCCAGTTTTAAAAAGATTACAGGTTTTAATTTCCAATGATGAAGTCGATGATTTGAATCAAGTCAGTCTAGTTTTATTAAAGACCTACAACTATTATCAAGATGTTAATTCCAGAAACCAGGTTTTAGTTAATTTGGAATCGATAATCAAACTGAATCCAAATTATTTATCAGTTTTTATCAAATATATCAATCTTACCGTCAGTAAATCTCCAATGGCTGCAACTGACTATTTGACGTTATCAAATTGGATCAACAGATTTCTTGTTTTATCAACGACTGAAGAACTCATTGAATTGGCCATAAGGTCGCAGGCAATTATATTATTCAACTCGATCTCAACTTCACATAAACAAAATTCGCAACACCGAAGGAGAGTTTATGCCTCTGTTTTAACTTCAACTAAAACCTCTTTGATTGAAGCTTTCGTGAATGCAGACAAGGAGGAGTCATATTTGGAGATCGTTGTCAATTCATTAACGAAATCAACTGCGTCATTGGCAAATGAAATTGTATTAACATATTTTGGTGTTTTAGCTAATGCTATCCATGACGCCCTTCCTGTAAAACCAGTATACTTCGAACTTATGAAAACCTTCAAGGCACAGATCCTTGAATATTTCGGTAAAGTTTTATTAGATAAAGTACCTCCATCCACTCAATCGGTTGAAATCTTTGGTTCTTTTGTTGAGAATTTCGTTACAGAAGACGATTTCAACTTATTATTGCCCACGATTGAAAAGTCGATATTAAGATCTTCCGAAAATGCATTCCTTATTTTACCTCCATTCTTTAAGAATCTTCAAGTTGATGTGCTTGCATCCACTTTAACTACCGCAATTTTGGCCAATATTAAATCAACCAAAGAAGAGGTAAGATTTGGCGCGTATCAATGTCTTGAATATATGGTGACAAACTCGAATGAAAGTTCGTTGAAGTTCGCAGATGAAGTTATCAAAACGTTGAAAACCACGTCCAATACTGATTCGAAATCTTTACTTTGTAAATGTTTAGCAATAATCACATACCCCGAAGCGTCAAGCAAAATCACAACTGATTTGCTTCCATTCCTTCCTAAAGATCAAAATGAAATCTCCTTGACAAGCTTGGTGAATTCGTTTGTACTTCATGCATTTAGAAACGGGGATTTCAAGAAATTAACTCCTCTGTTCAAATCGGGCTTATCTGATAAAAACTTAGTACTCAGAAGAATCTGGTTTGTTGCAGTTGGTGAAGCTTTATTCAATATTAAGCATGACGAGCGAATAATTTCCTTTGTTAATGATATCCATACAACATTGGTAAAAACATTGGAGGAAGCTCAACTCTCCCCATTGCCAACGATTGCAAATAAGGGTATATCTGGTGCCTATGTCGCCATCACCATTCTTAATTCCTTTAATCTTGGAGGACCCATTGCTAAATCCTTAGTGAGTAATGGTGAGAAGCCTGCCATCTTGACAAACTCGAGAGTTTATACAAAGCTCACAAACCCATTTGAATTCAAGTGGGCAATTAGAGCGTTGATTGCATTGGTTGGCCATTCAAAGAAATTAGATACTGAAGATAAACAAAAATACGCTACAGCTTGGGTATTTTTTGTCTCTTCAGCAAATGTTCCTTATGACCTGAGACTATTATCTCTTACATTAATTGGAGATGTTCTCAAATCAGACTATTCCCGTGAATTTAGCGCTTCTATAATCAAGGCTATTTTTACAACCTTGTTCGAACACGATAATGACTCATTGTATGACTATAAGAACTTGTCTCCATTATTGGCTGCTTTAACTCAAATCAAGGATAATGAGGATTTGGTCAAGGAAAACTTGACCAAATTGATCATTCTCGCCAACCATCATCAAATTCCCTTGAAAGGCGGTTGGGTTGGTTTGGCTCAAAGAAGTGGATATAACATTGATGTTGGTCAATTGGTCACTTCAAACCTTGTCCAAGAATTTTTTGACGTCATAAGTTCCACGGGAGATTCAAAACATTCATTATACAAGGCAGTCATAAAAGCAACTGGTATTATTGCTTTTATTGCACCTGATGTTATTGCACCTGTCTTGGCCAGAAGCTTTGCGGAAGAAATCAAAGTAGATGAAATTGCCCAAATCAATGACCAAACTTTGGATATCTGGAGAGCAAAAGAAGGCGAGCTTGTTGTTGATGTTTTGATATCAGATAAAAAACAAGTGGAAGATAAGAACTCCAAGGATTACGAAATAAAGAAATGGGAAGAGAGTCTCAAGAAAGATATTTCAAAGTCTAAAAAACAACCAACCAAATTGACCAAAGAACAAACCAATTTGATCAATTCTCAATTAGCAAAGGAATCCCAAATCCGTACCGATGTCCAAACCACCATCAATAATGTTAACAAGTCTATTGCAATCATAACAGAGCTCACCAACAATGCTACCCAAGCTGACAATGGATCTAGATTTTGGTATCCTGTAGCAATAGAGCATTTGTTGAAGTTGTCGAAAACCTCAACCCTGTTGGTCATTTTCGGTAAGGCTCCAATCGATGCTTATTTGAACTTGAGCAAGTTGGTTTCCACAAGACTTGGTTTATTAGCCAGGTTTGTTGGTGTCGCAACCACCAGAATCGAGGATGTAGATGGATTATCTGCTGAATATTTGGAAGAACCTTTATTGCATTTAACAGGAAGGTTGTTATTCAGAACCAAGATTTTGACTGATCAAAGTCCATTAGACTCATTGTCATTGGCGTATATTTTGCCATTGTTGACCAAGGTTCTAGAAAACGGAAAACATGTTGCTTATAAGAATTCAACTAAACAAGCAGTCACTTCTGAATTCCTTGAAGAGGATCCGGAAGAAGAGCAATTACTCTTAGCAATTGAAATCATTGCTTGTCATGCTGAGGCATTCGAGGATGATTTCATTCCAAGAATAAACATATTGGAGGTTTTAATCTCCTTGATGAAATTGCCATCAAAGGCAAAGATCTCAAAGGAATGTTTCTTATCAATGTGTGCACATATTTCGGTCAATGTCTCCAAACAAGACTTGAAAGTATTATTGGATAACATCGTTACTCCAAACATATTTGTTAGAACCTCAATCTTGGAAAGTATTGATTCAGAATTTGATTTGCGTAACGAATTATCGTACTCGAATGAATTGTGGATCAGTGCTCATGACAATGATATCAATTCGGCTGAAATTGCAACCACGATTTGGAGTGACAATGACTTAAAGATAGTTGATGATGCTCCTAAACAACTCTTAGGATTTGCTGGAAATGTGGACTCCGGGTTACGTTTATCCATTGCAAAAGCTATAGTATCTGCTGTTGAAGCAATCACCAACCCTGATATTTTTGATCAAACCCTACAAGATTTAATTGATCTTTACCACGAAATGAAGAACCCTCCACCAGCAGTGTTGGACAAATATGGATTACCAATCAAATCAAAGAGTAGTCAAAGAGATAGATGGGAAGAAAGATCCACGATCGCATTGACTTTGAAATTATTAACTCCGTCTTTCAAGTCCACTTCCATCGAGAAAGCCTTCAAATTCTTGGTCGAGGAAGAAGCCTTGGGAGATAAAGAGGATTTGGTGCGTCAAGAGTTACAAGAAGCTGGGGTTGAAATCATTAACGTTCATGGTAAAGAAAACGTAGAAGTTTTGATTCCTATTTTTGAAGCCAATTTGGCCTCTCAACAATTGAGACCAACAAAGGCACAGAATAATATTAAGGAATGTGTGATTATCTTGTATGGTGCTTTGGCCCGTCACTTAGATTCATCCGATCTGAGATTGCAAATAATCATCAAGAGATTATTGAAGACTCTTGACACCCCATCGGAAGGAGTTCAATACGCTATATCAGAATGCATTGCTCCTTTGGTTCCATCCTTCGAACTGAAATTACAAAAGTACATCGATAACTTGTTTGACAAATTATTCGAAGGTAAGACAGTAGCCTCCAGAAGAGGTGCTGCCTATGGTATTGCTGGGTTAATCAAGGGTTATGGTATCAAGGGATTAGCTTCGTTTGATATTATTAGAACCTTGGTTGATGCATCTGACGATAAGAAAAACGCAAACAGAAGAGAAGGTGTTTCTTTTGCCTTCGAGTGTCTTTCGCAAAGTTTAGGAAAGTTCTTCGAACCGTATGTGATTGAAGTGTTACCTATTATCTTGAAGTCCTTAGGTGATGCGGCTCCAGAAGTTCGTCTCGCCACTGACTCTGCTGCCAAGGCAATCATGAGAAACACCACCAGTTTCGGTGTCAAGAAATTGATTCCGTTAGCTATTTCTAACTTGGATGAAGTTGCTTGGAGATCCAAGAAGGGTTCTGTGGAATTGTTAGGTTCCATGGCTTATTTGGATCCTACCCAATTGTCTGCATCGTTATCAACTATTGTACCTGAAATTGTTGGTGTTTTGAATGACACCCATAAAGAAGTTAGAAAGGCTGCGGATTTATCATTGAAGCGTTTCGGTGAGGTTATTCGTAATCCTGAAATCCAAACCATTGTGCCTGATTTACTTAATGCCATTGGTGATCCAACCAAGTACACTGAAAATGCATTAGATAAATTGATCAAGACTCAGTTTGTCCATTACGTTGATGGTCCATCATTGGCTTTAATTATCCATGTTATTCATAGAGGTATGAAGGATAGATCTGCTGCCACCAAGAAGAAGGCCTGTCAAATTGTTGGTAACATGGCCATTTTGGTTGATGGTAAGGACTTGAGTCCTTATTTATCCCAATTGGTTGGTGAATTAGAATTCGCTATGGTTGATCCTGTACCAGCAACAAGATCCACTGCTGCAAGAGCATTGGGTTCTTTGGTGGAAAGATTAGGTGAAGATCAATTCCCAGATTTGATTCCACGTCTTTTGGACACATTACAAGATGAATCCAAGAGTGGTGATCGTCTTGGTTCTGCACAAGCCTTATCAGAAGTTATCTGTGGTCTTGGTGTTAGTAAGTTAGAAGAATTATTGCCAGATATTTTAACAGCTGCCGTTTCCCCACGTAATCATGTTCGTGCCGGTTACATGCCTTTGTTATTATTCTTACCTGTTTGTTTTGGTTCCCAATTCTCGCCATATTTGACGCGTATTATTCCACCTATTTTGAACGGTTTGGCTGATATTGATGAAGATATCAGAGACACCGCATTAAGAGCAGGTAGATTGATTGTGAAGAATTATGCTAAGAAGGCCGTTGACTTGTTGTTACCTGAATTAGAACTTGGGTTGGCTGATTCTAACTATAGAATTCGTCTTTCTTCCTTGGAATTGACTGGTGATTTGTTGTTCCAAATTACAGGAATCACAGGTAAAACAGAACTTGCTGAGGAAATCGAAACCTCTGGTGAAGTTCAAAAGAATCTCATTGATATTTTGGGTCAAGAACGTCGTGACCGTGTATTATCCTCCTTGTTTGTTTGTCGTTCCGATGTTTCTGGTATGGTACGTAATGCTGCGGTGGATATTTGGAAGGCTTTGGTTGCTAATACTCCAAGAACGGTAAAAGAAATATTACCAGAATTAACCTCCATTATTATTCGTAGGTTAGCATCCACTGAAGATGACCAAAGAAAGATTGCCGCACAGACTTTGGGAGATATGGTTCGTCGTGTCGGAACAACCGCCTTGGCTCAATTATTGCCTACCTTGGAAGATTCGTTGAGTACTAGTGATACCGACGCCAAACAAGGTATTTGTATTGCTTTGAATGAATTGATCTTGTCTACTCAACCTGCTGGTCTCGCCGAATACAAAGAGGTTTTCATCAGGATTATCCGTGAAGCTCTTACTGACCCTGCTCCAGGAGTTAGAGAAGCTGCTGCACTTGCCTTTGAATCTTTACAAGAAGAATTGGGTAAGGATGTCATTGATGAAATCATCCCTCACTTGTTGACTATGTTGGATTCTGAGGACTCAGAAAACGCATTGCTTGCTTTGAAAGATATCATGGCCACTAAAGCTGATACCATCTTCCCTATTTTGATTCCAACCTTGTTGACACCTCCAATAGATGCATTCAAGGCAAAGGCACTTTCTTCATTAGCCTCGGTTGCTGGGTCGGCTTTATACAAGAGATTGCCATTGATTATCAATACTTTACTTATTGCGGTTATTGAATCAAAAACCCAATCTGAAGAAGCTCAGGAAGAAATCAAGCTGGCTTTTGACAAAATCTTATTGGCCATTGACGCTGAAGATGGTGTTCATCCATTATTGCACCAAATATTGGCCTTGGTTAAAAACGAAGATGCTGTTAAAAGAGCTACTATTTATCAAAGGTTGGGTCATTTCTTCACCCATACCACTTTGGACTATTCCGTTTACTTGCATGATTTAGTCACTCAATTTATTCTTTCTTTAGGTGATCCATCTCCAGAAGTTGTACAAGGAACCTTTGACGCTTTAACTGCATTGGTCCTGAGACAACCAAAGGAAGTGTTGGATAGATTGGTGAAACCAGCACGTCAAGCTTTGGATATGACTGGTGTCAGTGGAGAAGATTTGGCTGCTTTCTCGTTACCAAAGGGTCCAAATTGTATCTTACCTATTTTCTTACACGGTTTGATGTATGGTTCTGCTGATCAAAGAGAGGCGTCAGCAATGGGAATTGCCGATGTTATCGGAAAGACCCCTGCTGCCAACTTGAAACCATTTGCAACCAGCATGACTGGTCCATTGATTCGTGTTATCGGTGAAAAGGTATCTAGTGATATTAAGGCCGCCATTTTGGTCGCCTTAAATAACTTACTTGTAAAGATTGGTCAATTCTTAAGACCATTTATTCCACAGTTACAAAGAACATTTGTTAGATCGTTATCTGACCCTACAAATGAATCGTTAAGAGCTAGAGCAGTAGTTGCATTGAGCACTTTGATCAACTACCAACCAAGAGTGGACTCCTTGGTTGCCGAATTAGTATCGGGAGCAAGAAATGCCGAAGAAGAGGGTGTCAAGCTTTCGATGTTGAAAGGTATGTTGGCTGTTGTTGACAAATCTGGTAAAAACATGAATGAAGTGTCCAAGACTTCGATTATGTCTTTGGTTGAGGAAGAGATTACTGTGGTTGACGAAAAGTCTGCTGTTTCGTACGCCAGATTGGTTGGATCTTTAGCCAAGATCTTATCATCTGAAGAAGCTGGTAATATCATCAAGACAAAGATTTTGAGAAAGGAAAATAACAGTGACGATAAATTCTGTATATTGTCTATCAATTCATTTTTGAGATACTCTCCAGCCCATATTTTCAACACCGGATTGCTCGATGAAATTGTTCAGTTTATCATAAACGGTTCCAACTCTACCATTGATTACATTAGTGACAACGCTACGGTTGCCATTGGTAAGATCTTACTTTTGGTTGGAGAGAAGAAGTCGTATTTCATTAAAGATGACGCTGAACTCTCCTCAGAAACTCCATTTGCCTTGAGTGAAGACAAGATTACCAAATTGACTACTCAATTAGCTATCAACTGTCTTTCTCCTCAATCTACATCTCCTGTTACTAGAAGACTTTCACTTGTTGTTATCAGAACCTTATCTAGATTCAAGCAGGAAGAGGTTGTTCAAGGCCAGCTTGATGTCTTGGCTCCAAGTGTATTCTCTTGTCTCAGAGATCCTCTGATTCCAGTTAAATTGGGTGCTGAGAAGGCGTACTTGTCTCTCTTTGATCTCGTAGATGATGTTGAAATGAGCAAGTTCAACACTTGGTTCACAGGTAAAACGACTATCAATACTGTTTTGGGAGTTTCCATTGTTCCAAGATCCGTAGGTGATTACACCAAGAGGGTAGCTGCTAGATTAGCTGGTGTAGAGCGTCAAAGAATTGTGGCAGGTGGTGATGCTGAGACAATGTTTAGTGATAGATTCGAAGATGAGAGCGAAGTCTGGTCCGTTGGTGGTATCGTGGAGTAGAAGAACATAATATATAGTTTTAGATCTGCATTAATAAAAGCTTATTTATTATTGGTAGGATATTCATGGATTGCTTTGGTCATTTGTATATTGGCGAAGGCATTATTTATTTGCGTGTATTGACTCCAGCTTGATGGGGAACGTATTATTTACTAGTACTCCAGCTTGTTGGGGAACGTATAATATCGGGCGCTCGTTGTCAAGTCCTAGGCTTTGTGTTTAACCGATTTCTCCCGGCATTACGTCCAACCTTCTCGGCCAATAGAAGACTTCTCCATCAATGCGATGTTCATTATATGTCGATCATCGTCAACGCGATGCTGCTTATCTGATTGTGTTGTTGAAAGCATTCACTACATATTACAGTCAATTTAATAAAATTGGTATTTATTTTCATACCAAACCCAAGAAAACAACCTATATAATACAATAAAGATAAAATGCAGAGTAGCGGCGAAGCTGGACAGATTGCAAAATATTATTCTCCGCGTTTCTTTTTATTACCGCTCTTCCATTTTTCATAGAAATATAACCTAACGGGTAGGTGTCACTTAAAACCGTGAATAACCCTATAAGGCTGTGAAGAAGTGTACACCCTGGGATTCTTAATCACCCACTCTCTTCTAGAAACTTCCTGAATTGTCCACTCTTTCCTGTAGAATTCGAACTTAGTGTCCTGGTCTTATTCGCAAAATGAGCTGAAGGGGGAATTATATTTGTAGCAGATGAACCTCTCTGAAGTAAATGTGGTGGAGGAGCATGTTTTAGTATTCCGATTGGTTGAACACTCTTTTTACCCAAACTTGGCATAGACAAGTTGGTAGGCATCTCCAAATTCAAGCTGCGAAGTGAAGGTAGTTGAGCAGCTTTCCCTGTAGGAGAAACTTGAGCAGGAGGGGCCAGGGTACTTGAAGCCATTAGTGTTGATGACGGAGTCCTTGATGAAGGATTAATGAAGAAATTAGTTAAATTCGTGGAACTACTATTGGCCGAAATTAATGGGGTATTTGCTTGTGAAAGCCCAAGTACCGGCGAATTTGGTAAGGTGAAAGTTCTTTGGATAGGACTATTTGGTCTTGATTTCTTTAGTCTTTGCTTAACATAATCCAAATCTGATTCTTCCATTATGTGAGTCTTACTTGATTGTTTATGCAAAGGTGTTAAGCCTGCTATTTTTTTGGGTGAAGCAAGGGTTGTATAACTTTTTGACTTCGAGCTCATACTTGCAACATTAGATAGGTATTGCAAATTATAATGAG
Source organism: Kodamaea derodonti (assembly GCA_030570035.1). Taxonomy (NCBI): domain Eukaryota; kingdom Fungi; phylum Ascomycota; class Pichiomycetes; order Serinales; family Debaryomycetaceae; genus Kodamaea; species Kodamaea derodonti. The sequence continues at coordinate 337,162 of JAJLUU010000010.1, forward strand.
AATGATGTAATGTTGTGGAAGATGACTGTGGGGTGAATTGAAATGCAAAATTTTGTGATTTAGTTGTGGCAGGAACTTCATTTTGGTTGTGTGTCTTTGAGCTTTCATTAGTTTCAACGCCACCAAAATAATCACTTAATGATGGCAAACTCTTTGTATTGGTAGTATTAATTAACTTAAGTTCTTCCAGTGCAGCTGTTGCCAAAATATCGATATTGGTGGTTGCTGTGGCTTGAGCATCTTCTGGCTCGATCCTACTAACAGGCACGAGGAATTCTATAGGTGGAGAACTATCTGCACTACTACCACCTCCGGTCCCACTACTTCCTCCACCATTTCCTACATCCTCCTCAACTTTCAAATCAGGACTTTGTTGTGGAGATGATTTTCTCTCATCAATTTCCATTGTGGACGACTCTTCGTCTTCTGGAGGTGAGCTTGTTCCATCTCCTTCATCAGCACCAAAGTTCATATGTTTATTTAAATTCTTATTTCTCCTTGAATTTGGATTCGTATGAATACGCAAATGACGGGTCAACTCATCGGACCTACTGAATCTTTTGAAACATCCGGGGAATGTACAAGCATGGGGCTTTTCTCCGGTATGAGTTCTGATGTGTCTGGTTTGATGTTCTAATCTATGAAAAGCTTTATCACATAAAGGACATTTATAAGGTCTTGTTGTTGGGTCTTTCTTCTTTGATTCGTCGAGTTCATCCAACGGGATTATATTGGATTCTGTTGTCGTAGTCATGGATATGTTAACAAGTATTATTCCCGGTTAATATGACTAGTATCTGTAATCTAAAGAAGGTTACTACGGATTGTTGGTGTTTATGGCCTTCTAAAAAAATTTTATGAGCGGAGTAGTGTGGGGAAGAACTCATCATGTGATGAACGATTTTGTGTCTCAAAGTAGAATTAACAACGATCACCAACTATCTAACAAATCTGAACTAGATCTTCAATCTCATTGAGTATAATATAGAATCTAATCGCAAGCTCCATACCAGAAATAAGTTTGCAGCAGTCTTAATTAGTGAATTCTCGTTAAAACGTCAGAACTCAGGGTTGTTGCAAATTCCCGTTCTGTTCATGCGAAAACTGCATGCAAGCCCCCCTAATCAATTCTAAGTGAGGTACTGTTAGCGAACCAGGTGCTGGAAAGAATGTGGTGCCATAAACCTTGGAGGAGCTGAATGTCACACAATTACACCAATTGGAGATTTCTAGGATATATGTGTATGCGGTTAATTAATGTATTCTTCCGCTGGATAATGCAATACACCATATGTGGAGAATGTTAGGCAGAAGGAATGTAGTTTGGGGTTGCACGGAAGTTTTACTGAATTGGGGGCTTAGTAAGCGTGATGATGAAGTTTATGTAAGCGTCAAGATAGTGATCAAGATAGAGGGAATTATGTAAGCTGGGATTCAAGTATTATGTAAGCTCAATAGGTTCAAGTATTATGTAAGCTCAATAGGTTCAAGTATTATGTAAGCTCAATAGGCTCGAGTATTATGTAAGCTCAATAGGCTCAAGTATTATGTAAGATTTGTGCTAGTGAGGAAGTGCGAGACGGAGTTATGCGAGGATAGAGTGTATTGTGAATTGGAGTTGTGCGAGGATGGAGTGTATATTTTGTATTGGAGTTGTGCGAGGAGTGTTAGTATTGTGTATTGGAGTTATGTGTGTATAGAATTATGTAAGTATTATATAACGGTATGGTATTTTGTAAGAGTTATGGAGTTATGTAAGTATTTTGTAAGACTTATGGAGTTATGTAAGTATTGTGAAATGATGGGCGTATTATGCAAAAGTTATGGATTATCTAAGTATTGTACTATGTATGTATTGTGATATGATGTGGGCTTTTGTAAGAGTTATGCTAGGAGAGAGCTTTCTAAGTATTGTGAAATGATATGGGCTTATTTTGTAAGTGTTATCTATTGTGAAATGATTTGAGGGTATTTTGTAAGAGTTATGGATAGAGCTTTGTATTGTGAAATGATGGACGTATAATATAATAGTTAAGGATAGAGCTATCTAAGTACTGTGAAATGATATGGGGGTATTTCCTAAGAGTTATGGATAGAGCTATCTAAGTATTGTGAAATGATATGGGCTTATTTTGTAAATGTTATCTATTGTGAATATGGAGGTATTATGATAATTTTGATTGACTTAGAAGTTGTTTCTCATATACACTATGGTACATATTTGAATTATAAAAAATTGTCAAAATGTTGCAAAAACTTCATAATTTCGGAGGTGATCTCAAACCTTAACTGCTATGGTAAATCCGAGCTCCAATTATTCCCCGTAAATGTCTTCCGAGTATATTTCGAATTAATTATTCCTTATATCCAGAATAATATACTGATGGGATACAAAATTCTTTAGTAGTCGCATAGATGCCGCCTATAAGATATAGTCGCATAGATGCCGGCTATAATATACAATCGCATGTACGCTGCCTATCACCTTGTAATATAAAGTATTGATAACTCCAGGCGAAAAACGCGTGATTGTAGTGTGAAGCCATGCATATTTTACTCCTATTGATATTTGGTGGAAAATCATACCCAAAAAGTATGTTGACATAACGTAAACGCATTGTGTAAATTCACATATGAGCATATTTGTGTTCATTACTGAATTAATAAGTCCGTGACCATGGTTTGATAGCACAATCATATTTGTACCTTGTAAATCAAAACAGTGAGAAATTTTAGCTGTTAGTGAACAAAGTGGGTTGAATTCTTTCCTAAAATCGCAAACCAATTGTATCAGATTGCAATTAAAACTAATCAAATGTCAAAAACTAAGTTAAACAATTCAAGATCATCGAATCTGCGGGGCTTGTCATATTTTCTATTCTTCGTCAAACTCCACAAACGTCGTAAATTGTGACCGTCTCCGTATTCATATATGCCAAGGCTTCGAAATGTTTAAAAGGAGTGTTATTGTTGACGAATCGAGCTAATGGCACAAACTTAAACATGCAAGGAAAATAGCAAAAAAAAGTCTACAATACAACACTTGAAACATCCCTCAACATCCTATACAAACCTAAGAGGCACAGAAGATTTCTATGTTGAATCTTTAACCTTTCCGAATACGACTACTATTCATAACCTACGTTATTCTGTCAAATCACGAAAGTTTTTTTTTTCGCGCTCCCGTTACTTTTCTAACACAAAGCTACAGACTTGCAAAAATTTCTGTAATTGCATTACTCACAAAATGTACGGCCAACCACTGCCATTTGAATCGAGTATAAAAACAATTCAATACCCGGGAATAATGGAGTAACCAAATTAGTCACTCTTTTCAAAACTATTCAAAATGATGTTCACTCGTTTCACATCATTCCTTTCAATTACTTTATTGACCAACGTTGTCAGTGCTGCCTTCGATGCATCCTCCAACAAAAACGTAGCCCTTTATTGGGGGCAAAATGCCGGAGGAGACCAAGGAAGATTATCCGATTATTGTCTGTCCAACTCAGCCGATATCATTATCTTATCATTCCTCAATGACTTCCCAAACATTGGTTTAAACTTTGCTAACCAATGTGGAACCACTTTCCCAAACAGTACTTTATTGCACTGTCCTCAAATTGGTGCTGATATTAAATCTTGTCAAGCCCAAGGTAAGAAGGTCTTGTTATCCCTCGGTGGTGCCTTAGGTACCTACGGTTTCACTTCAGATGCCCAAGCTACCACTTTCGCCTCAACCTTATGGAATAAATTCGGTGCCGGTACCGCTGATTCCCAAAGACCATTTGACGACGCTATCGTTGATGGTTTCGATTTAGATTTAGAAAACAAAAACCCAACCGGTTTCGTTGCTTTAGCTAATGCCTTAAAGAGTATTTACGCTGTTAACTCAGGAAAATACTATCTTTCTGCTTCTCCACAATGTCCATTCCCAGATGCATCCAGTGGCCCAGTCTTAGCTCAATCTGAAGTCGATTTTGCTTTCATCCAATTCTACAACAACCCATGTTCTATTGATCAAAAATTCAACTGGGACACATGGGCTTCATTCGCCGCTAGCGTTGCTTCCAACAAGAACATTAAATTGTACCTTGGTGTTTCTGGTACTTCAGCTATTCCAGGTTACGTCTCTCCAGATGTTATCAAAGCTCAATTAGCTCTTATCCAAGGTGGTGCCAACTTCGGTGGTATTTCTATCTGGGATGCTTCCTTCGCTGTCAAGAACATCCAATCTAACGGTCTTAACTTCTTGCAAAACATCAGAGTAATCATCGACGGCTTCGTTGCCCCAACCACCTCCACCGCCACTTCTGCTCCAACCACCACTGGTGCTCCAGCCACCACTGACGCTCCAACCACCGTCGTTGTGTCTGACATCTCTACAACTGTTATCACTATAACTAGTTGTTCCGACCACAAGTGCACCAAAGTGCCAGTCACCACCGGTGTTACCGTTGTTACCTCCGTTGACACTGTTTACACCACCTACTGTCCATTGCCAACCACCACTGCCACCGTCACTGATCTCTCAACAACTGTTGTAACTATAACTAGTTGTGAAGATAACAAGTGTACCGAAGTTCCAGTAACTACCGGTGTCACCGTTGTAACCTTACTTAACACCATTTATACCACCTACTGCCCATTGAGCGGAGAATCCACCTCTACCGTTGTTGAAACTCCAGTTGTCACCGTCAGTGCAACCGAAGCTCCAGTAGTTGTCAGCTCAACCGAAGCTCCAGTTTACGTTTCCACCGCTGCCCCATACCCAACCACCGCAGTCACTGTTACTCTCGAACTCACTTCATCAGTTCCATACCCAACAAGTGTTTCCGTGGTACCTGAAGTTGAAACCAATTCAACAACCGTTGCCCCAGAAGTCACCACCTTCATTAATGCTGCTGTCGGTAGCACTGCCCAATACGGTTTGGCTGTTGTTGCTTGTGCTTTAGCCATGTTGGTTTAAATTTTATAGCTCCTAAAAAAGTCTTACAACGTAATGAATAAATAAGGTTAGTATAACCATACGTTAAAATATGTAGAAGAGTAATAACACTTTACTGTAACAAGCGACTAGCCTTCACCTGAAAGTACTAAGAGCGGCTGGTGTAATAACTTTCTCGTTTAACCCAAGGAAAGCACCGCATCCAAATCAACAACAAAAGAATCCCATTCATTAACAAATCCAAGTAATCCAGTACGAGCGACCGTCTTGACGGGAAATTCATCATGTAAATCACGTTTCTTCCAACACAGAACAATGGAGTCCCTAACTCGTCCAATATTCCCGAAATTGTACTTTTCTATTTTCTCCAAACAACGTAAAATTGTGTATCTCATCAGATCTGAGTCCAGCCATTGCAGAGAGATTTGACTTGCAAATACGAATATCGACCAAGTCAAGTTTGAAATCCAGTGGAATGTATTTTGCAACACTAGGATGTCCAAAATCACCACACAGAATTTCACCATATTCTCTATTTTGGTATCGCCTGGACCTTGGTTCAAAAGACAGCAATCTAAATATATCAAGGCCGACAATCGTTTGACTTCGCAACTAAGCAAAAAGTAGAAGTCAACTCTACTAAAGTTATCCATCATAAAATCTATTTTCAACAGAATCACATCACTACTGAGACCAGTCAGATCGATGTGCAGAATCAAATTGTCGAACAAATTCATATTTAGTTTCTCTATTTGGGATTTCAACTGTAAGGATAGTTTATAATAATTTTCCTCTGTTATTTGCAGTTGCACTCTTTCAAATGATAGATCTGTTACATCAGATATCACTTCAAGTAGAGCACGATCACAGCCCATCCATGAAACTATTCTCAACTCATTTTCTACTCTTGGTGTTAGGTTATCATATTCAGTAAAGAAATTGTTCAGATCTTTACATGCTGTTCTGCCTATCGTGTCTTGATAGTGCAAGAATTCCAAGGAGAATTTGAGCATAGAGCATTCGACAGAATCGGTTGGGAATTTGAAGTTTTTGTTTAGCATTTGCTTGCAACATTTTAAGTATCCAGCCCATTCCAGTGCACAATCATTTGCCAATTCGTACAAAATCATTAAAATGCAAGTGATCATCGAGATCGTATCATTAGTAAGAACTAGACCGGATAATGCTAAATCCTTAAAGATGATCGATTTCTTTTGCCAGAACTTACTCTTTGTTTGTTTGTATAAGTATATCAGTCCTAGACTTAACAATAAATTGAAGAGCGAAGTGTGCCCATGACAGTATTGTATTAGAGAAGGTAAATCCAAACCTCGTTCAACCACAATAAACCTATCTTGGCCGTTATATACATGATTAAAGTACAAATTTCCACCCGTTCCAATGGGGTTGAATATTGGGGAAATAAATGTAATATAAAAATTCAAGGGATGATTAATAATGTTATAATCTCCTTCTATTTGATTTTTAATATCCATTGGGATAATGGACGGCAGTAGAGATCTTGCCACTGTAAAATCTTCCCAACCAAAGTTTACGAATTGTAACCGTCTTTGTTGTATTGCTCTGAAATAAGTGGAATCTAAGTTTAGTGAAGTTACTTTCTTTGAGTTTTTAGACCATACGCCTTCTCTACCAAACGATTTACCTTGACGTTCCAAATCTTCTTTGAACTGTAGAACGATTTTGTAGGTGCATCTCATACCTTTACTCTTGCATCTTCCACAACCCGGTTTGCCTTCGTCACATTTTGTTCTTTTGAGTTTACATTCTTCACACCCGAACCTAGATCTTGTTTTGACTAGGTTCTTCGTGGTCTTGGATAGTACCTTTGTATCGGACGGTTCACGTTTGACTTTAATACCGGGCATAGTGATCAACTTTTGTGAGGGCTTAAAAAAAAGTACTTACGGCTGATCAAATGCTCCGAAATTTTCTTATGACTTAGTGTAATTAAAATCTTTGACGTGGTATGTATTGTGATGAAGTAAGTTGAGTTGGAATACCGAGGTCACTAACTAGTTCGATCCTCTGAAAATATTCTGAAATTATGCCACAGAGATTGCTATCTCATGGAAGCTTATCAGCGTGAGAATGAACATTTTTTAAGTAAAGTCTAAAGCTTAAACCAGTTTTGATCAAGCTTTCAACATAAGTTATGGCATTGATTTCATTTAAGTTTGTGAATCTTTGAATGACATATATTTTGCAACAACCTTACATTTGAAACAACACTTCAATCTTTTGAATACTTCTCATAAGGTCCAATGAAATCGTGTATATAGAGCTCTCCTGCCTTGTGACTCCTTCACCACAATCGTCTTTGAAAAAAACTAGGTAACCTGAAATTTAGCCACATTCCCCACAATTCATTCTGTACTCGTGAATGTGAAGCGGTTTATTTTTCATTTGAGCTGGTTGTACAGGTATAGTGTTTGCAATGCTACTTTCCAGTTTGCTGATCTATGGACACGAAAAGAATACTTCAAGGGTTTGAATTGTAATAAAACCCCAAAATGCTTGATACTCGCAAAAACATGACAAAGGTTGATTGTTATGCAAATGTGATTTTGTATACATCGCCACTACTCCAATTGATTAATATCTACCCGTACTTCAACATTGGATATTAACTAAAGGTCATTTCTGGACCCTTGCCTCTATTTTAAGCCTCCTAATTTTTTTTTTGAATTTTCCCAAGCAGATCCTTACTTAAAAAATTTCAATCGCTTTACCGACCAACTCCATCATGGCTGTGCTTAATCACTTTCTATCAAAGGAAATCGGATTGCATACCTTATTGAATTCAAATAAAGATGTGTTTCTAATTGTATTTTTGAGAATGTTTCGTTTAATTGCATTTGGTGGAGTATCACTCATCCTTGCCCTTTATTTGAAAGAAATTGGGTTTGATGAAAGATTGATTGGACTTTTCATGACGTGTACCTTCATTGGTGATCTTGTATCATCGTTTTGGCTTTCACTTGTGACTGATCAACTTGGTAGACGAAATGTCTTGATATTCAGTACGATTTTAATGACGCTCACCGGAATCGGTCTTGCTGTTTTTGAAAATCATTTGATTTTGGTTATCATAGCAACTATTGGTATAGTAACTCCCAGTGGAAGTGAAGTTGGCCCATTCAGATCAGTTGAACAAAGTTCAATTGCCCTGTTGGTACTACCATCTGAGAGATCGGATATTTATGCTTGGTATACATTCCTTGGGTTTTCGTGTTCAGCAATTGGAACAATCATATTCGGTCATTTAGTTGATTACTTACGAGAGTTTGGCTTGAATCTTGCAGATAGTTATAGAGCAACATTTATTGCCTACGCTGGTCTTTCATTTGTGTGTATTCCATTATCATTTGCGATTTCAAGTAAGATAGAGTGTGAAGAATATTTACAAAGAGGCAGAATTGGCGAATCGCCAGTCATGGACTCAGATGCTTCGTTCTTGGAAACAGAAAATACGCTATTGGAATCTTCAGAACATACACCTCTTTTAGAAACTCCTGAAGAACACTCAACTCCAGAAGAACCAAATACGTATATTCCAAACCTCGATCCTACAACAGCTGCAATTGTTATCAAATTATCAATCTTCTTTGGACTTGATGCATTTGCATCATCCTTGGTGCCGTTTTCTTGGATAACCTATTATATCAAAAATAAGTTCCACATCTCCGCTTCATATTTGGGTTCTATATTTTTTGTTACTGGTATAGTTAGTGGAGTAACTTCACTTCTCAGTACTACATTTACAAAGAGATTTGGTCCGGTATTGACCATGGTTGGTACTCATTTACCAGCTTCATTTTTACTTACAATGATCCCAGTTTCATCGTCGTTACATACTACAATGGCGATTATGATTGTACGAAGCTCAACTCAATCAATGGATGTTGCTCCAAAACACGTTTTCCTTGCAACCTTGGTTCCAGATAACCAGAGGACTGCAATATTCGCATGGGTGAATGTAATAAAGACACTTGCACAACTGTTTGGACCAATATTTGTGGGAATGTTGACCGCTGTTGATGCACAATGGGTAACTTTTGTGATTGCCGGGAGTTTGAAAGTTTTGTATGACTTGGGTATGTTAGGGACGTTTTGGCAATATAACCATCACAGCGTGCATTGAACGACCCTTGGAAGTTGCACCAGAACGCAAACACCTTTTGAATTTCTTGGTTGACTATTAAACTAAGTTTCACACGCGGAGAGATTTTCGGAGATTGATTAGATCTCGATTTTCTTTTGTGATATGTTTAGCCTGGAGGGCCCGCTTTGAGCAACTTGCTTAAGTTGGCGTAGCTACCCACTATTATAAGATTATATGATAGCCATATTTTCTTTTTATGGAGGAACCCGGAACCTGCCTTCACACAAGGAATTGTCAAAATAAGAAACCTCATAAAAGGCTAACGAATGGAAATAATAGCTAGCTATTGTAGATCTATATTAACAACACTAATCATTTCTTAACACTATGAAAGTTAATACTTCCTTCTGTTTCAATAGAGTTTGGGTCAACCTGAATCCGCGTGCGGAATTTGATCTTATCTTAGTTACAATTACGTTGATGGCGCAGACCACCCAGCTTCCGCATGCACCTACTGTGGAGTTTGCAATTAATTGTGGTTCCCCAGTATTGTCCTCTTTATTGTAATTCGCAGCCACACTTCTGGTTAATCGACCGCTGATGTCACAAAAACTCCGAGTGTCAAATGGGCCTATAACATAACTTGGCGAATGGGAATCTAAAAGCGTTCTCCGAATACATTAAAATTGAGGGATAGCATATGTTATAAAGACTGATAGCTACGCATTTGTTTAGCTTCTTCAGACAAGTCCAATGTTGGTATCAATAGTTTTGAAGGGGGCTTAATTTCCTTTGTGGAACAAGATCCAATAGCATGTAGCACAACACATGCGCTAAGTCCTCATTTTGCAACCGTATGAGTAAAATTCATTGTTGCTAGAGCTGTTTGTAATCGTAGTGGATTGAAGGAGATATAAAACCTGAGAGTTTGATTGAAGTTTCAAGAACTCTAATAATGAAGCTCCCTTGGTTTATTCCCCAATTAAGAGATGTGCCTGACTTAGAAGACGAGAAGCATTCCACTTCATCGTTGACACTGGAAGAAACAACAGAAACAGTAATCACCGAATATAGAGATGAGGCAAATAGGCCTTGGTACAAATATTTCGATGAATATGAATACAGACCCCCAGTTGCCAAAATCGGTAATCAAGAGTGGTGGAGATATAGATGGTTAGACAAAAGCTATACTCCAGAAGAAAGAAGGTTACTTATAAAGCTTGATTTGACAGTCGGGGTATACTCTTTCCTTGGGTATTGGATAAAATATTTGGATCTGGCTAACTTGAATAATGCGTATGTTTCTGGATTGAAGGAAGATATCGGAATGAAAGGAAATGATTTGATCAACACCCAAGTTCTTTTCTTGGTCGGTGGTATCATTTTCGAGATCCCATGGTTATATTTCTTACCAAGAACGCCACTTCCATATGCATTGGTCGCGACTGAAATTGTTTGGGGTATATTCACCATTGCCACTTCCAGAGTAACATCTCCTGGTATGCTTATGGCATTCCGTTTTATTGTCGGTGCTGCGGAGGCTGCATTTTTTCCTATCTTTCATTACTGTGCTTCATCTTGGTATTTACCCCATGAAATAGGGCTGATTGGTGGGTTGTTCTACATGGGACAATTTATTGGGGTCTTGACGTCTGGATTACTTCAAAGTGCTGCTAGTAAGATCAATTCATCTGGGCTTACTGGATGGCAATGGATGTTTACCATTGATGGTACGATATCTTTGGCTGTTACTTTACTCACGCTCTTTTTACAGCCGGGTACCCCTTCCCGATGCTATTCGATATGGTTTACAGATGACGATATTAGATTAGCGAAGAAGAGAATGATAAACAATGGTACTGATATGTCGGTGAATCCAAAGGCTTTCTTCAACAAAGAAACTTGGAAGAACATACTCACGTCATGGCACTTCTGGATTCTCTCGATGATGCAAATGTGTGGATTTAATACCAATTCAGCTTCTAGTGGATCTTTTGCACTCTGGTTGAAAAGTCTTGATAGGTACTCCGTTTCAAAGTTGAACAATTTAACTACCATACCACCAGCCTTGGGGGTATTGTATATTTTTATTGTTTGTTTCGGAGCTGATATCACCAATAAGCGTTTTGGTATGATATTCTTTAGTATGGTGATGAACTTCATTGCGAATATAATACTTGCCATTTGGGATGTGCCGGAGCCAGCCAAATGGGCAGGGTTTGCAATGCAGTATTGGTCTTGGTCTCAAAGTTCTGTATTCAATCCCTTGATCAATGATATATTGAGACACGAAACCAATCAAAAAGCACTTGAGTGGATGATGATTTATATTTTGGGCTTACAATCAAATGCGTGGATATCTCGACTTGTGTTTCCAACAGTCGAAGCTCCTAGGTTCTTCAAAGGTTTTCTTTCATGTGCACTTTTCAGTGTGGCATTGAATATATTTTTAGTATTTGCTTATTGGTTCTACAAACGGGATGAAAGGGCAGCAGCATTAAAGAATGGGATTTATTTGTATAATAGTGCCAAGGGTGAATCTCCTCCAACAGAGGCAATTGAACATGATGAGAAAGAAAATGGAATTCTCGAAAGGAATGTCTCGATATCTAGTAATCAAAAGTCTTAGAGGAGCGTTTAATAAATAATGTTATGTATTCGAGTGTAAATAATGTAGTGTATTCCGGTTTGAATATCTTGTGAGATGGAATTATTGTATAGCTTGATACTCAATAACCTAAACTTTGACCTGTATACCTTGATACTCAATAACCTAAACTTTGACCTGTATAGTTTGATATTCAATAACCTTAGCTTTGACCTGTATAGTTATATTCAATAACCTAAACTTTGACCTGTATAGTTATATTCAATAACCTAAACTTTGACCTGTATAGTTATATTCAATAACCTAAACTTTGACCAACTGTATCAAGTACCGACTTCTTCAACGAGATAAATTCGTAGTTCAACAACTTCCTAGTTGCGGTATTATCCACCTTTGCTAAGGACAAAATGTCAGTAGGTCCAGTACCAGGTGTACCTTTTGGAGCTTTTCCAGGGTACTTTTCATTGATAATATCTGCAATTTGCTGGAAACTAAAGTGTCCATTGGACAAAAGAAGTCGTTTACCTATTGCCTTTTCGTTTTCTAAAGCAAATAAATGGGCTTTTGCAACATCACGAACATCAATAAAGCCTGCTTTATCATTATCGAATTCTTTAGCCTTCAATAAATCTAAGACAACCTGATTGGAAACATTTAAAGGACGATCAATAGGATATGCTTGAGGACCGAACACATAAACTGGATTCACTGAAACAAACTCAAATAAGCCTTTATTGTCTTCAAGAAACAGCCACACCAATTTTTCAGAAAGGGCCTTCCCCGTATAATAAGCCCCAGTAGGCTCGTCCTTAACGATAGAATTATTCCAGCTAGACTCATCAAAACTCAACAGTGAGTTCTGTTCATCTTCTGCTGAATAGACAGCAGCATCCAGTGAAGTGAGGACAAATCTCTTGATCTTGTGTGGCAGTGCAAGAATAGAATTTAAGATACTCGTTGTGCCGTTAACGGCTGGTTTGATCAATTCACCTTCTGGATCCGAAGAAACCGTAAAGAACGGCATCGCAGTATGCATGAAATAGTCAATGTCGGCTGTCAAAACATGATCTATGGAACCAGGGACGCCAAGATCAGGAACAACCTTATATGAAAAGGCTGGACTTGAAATCAATTTAGCAAGGGCAACTCCCTTTTCTTCAGAACGAACAGTACCTATGACAGAATAATTGTTCAGCAAGAGCAATTGAGTGATATGCTGGGCTATGAATCCAGACGCTCCGGTCACTACTACATTGGGCATGGTGGGAATATTGCTGTTACTGTTAATTGATTTTAGAAATTTCAAGATATTCGCAACTTTTCCCCAGATTGGGAATTAGAATGCGTTATAGTGGAATTAGGGTTATCTTGGTTGAAGTTGAGTAATCTACTGGTTTTGCTTGATAAGCTCCACCTTGTTTGCACATGGGTGGGTTTTTTGAAAAAGTTTACGAGAAGTTAGACACTATTGATAGTGTCATGGAACCATTTCCGAGTTTAGTAATTGAGTATATACCCGGTAGTATAATCCACTTCATTAAACTTTAACACTGGCTCGTGATATGCTACCGTATTCATGACTTGTTTCACTTAAAGTTTAAAAAAAGCTTGTTCCATCTTCTAGACTTTCCTCGCATTTGCCCGGTAATTCGACTCAGTGACATCATAATGCCTAGTCCCTTCCCCATAAAAGTCCCCTATTCTTCGGAAGAATCACAACAATATTGATACAGCAACACAATACAACGTGTTTACGGTTAATAATCTCCTTAAGCGGGGGATCGATATTGTACTGCCTCCAAAATAATGCCGACCGTATTAGTAAGGTACTCCCACGACTTTTCAATAGCGGAATTTTAGCCATGTTGCATTCCGAGGATCTGTGGTCGGTTATTGTGCTGAGATTTGCAATACCGATGAAGGATGCAGTTGAGACCGTAAGTTGAGGCTAGGTTATCCGAATGACGCAAAGTTAAATAAGCAATTTATGAGATGCTCGTAGTTTACGATTTTCTAGAGAACTGTTTGAATTGACTGTGCGTTGGTTTAGGCATATTAATGTCTTACGAATTACGTAGGAAATATTATAGTAGATGCGTGTATTCTATATATGCAGCAATGGTCATTAGTTGAAAATCTGATGTAAATACTGAGTCCACTCAAAAGAATTGATTGAACAACTAAGTCCGTTCGTCCTTTGAATTGTGAATGTAGGATTCGTATTTGTCTCCTCTGGACTCCTAACGGGAATGATTAACTTAAATTTATTTGAGGAGAAACTTTATTTGATGATGATAGCGTGGGAATGGCGGTAATGCAGACCTAGAACTGCAATAACCTTGGTTGGTTCCGATTGTGCATATTATGCATGTGCTGGGTGATGCCATGCGTAAGTTGGGAACCTGTGAGTCGTGATATGGTTTAGTTATCTATATTACATCCTATCAGAGTAGAACTTAGAATACTTACCAAACGCTTCTATCCACCTATGAGATAAAATGGGCTTCTAGTTGTTCGCCTGTTTTTTTGACGAGGTTAGAGGTGTTCCAAGTGCTCGCTCGTTCTCTTCTGATAAGTTTAAATGTGTTCTAAGGTGCTCGCTCGTGCTCTTCTGAAGTGGTTAAATGTCTTCTAAAGTGCTTCGTGCTCTTCTGAAGTGGTTAAATGTCTTCTAAAGTGCTTCGTGCTCTTCTGAAGTGGTTAAATATCTTGCAAAGCGTTCGCTTCGCTCAGATTTGGCTTTACTCACTCAATGGATCAAAAAACCACTCAATTCTGGTCCCTCTAAACACTCGCATCCCCATAGTACTCCCTGCGGCCCAGTCTCTTCTCAATCTAGCCTTTACAAACCTTTGACTTACTCTCTTAAACCCAAAGAACATCATAATCGTATACAATAAAATTGCATACATCATTCCAAAAATCAAATCAACTCTCCAATGATGGTCCAAATAGATAGTTGCCCACCATTGTATTGCCACATATGACAACCCTACTAATTTCAAGGCAGGCCAACTACTATAATAACAAAGGAAGAAACACACTTGAACAGCCATTGCGGAATGTAATGAAGGTAACGCTCCAAACACAATTGGACTTGCATGGAAACCTGCTGAATTCATATGAGTACCTAAAGCAACATCAACTCTGGTTAAACCTGCAGCATAAGCCGGCATATCATAATCGGCAGAGGTATTTGGACCATTCATGTGAATAAACCAAGGTGCAGCATTAGGGAACAATAAATGAGTAATTACTCCAAGAATATTTTGACATCCTAAAGCTATTGAGAATAATTTCATGGATCCCGGGGCGTGGAAAACATACAACCAAACAGCAGTCAAGATCGGGGCTGTTATATGAGCAAGTACGTACGAAGTCCAAGCAAACAAATCTTTTTGCAAATAAATCGGTTCATGGAATGTGTAACAAATATTTAACAAGAACCACGATGACGCTAATAAGAAGACGGGTGTTAAATACCATGAATTTTTGGGCCTGTATTGAGTATTTTCCAGAAGTACTCTTTTTGATAATAATGACGTTGTGTCTTCTGATAACAACGCAGAAGTGTCTTCTGATTTGCGAGAAATATCCAGTGAGGCTTCTTCTTCCACAGCTAAGGAATCTCTCTTGGAATAAATTTCCAAGTCTTCTAAATCTGTCAATTCTATATCTGAAGTAATTTCGAATTCATCTTTGACCAAGACTTTTTTGTCCCTATATAATTTGTATAAACCGTACGATATCAACCAAGTTATAGCAACTGTTAAGATATTCGTTAAAGGATGTGAAAGGCAATCAAACATGTATCCTTCCATTATATACGCCAACTTCACGTGGATTTTAGGTCTTATTTCCTTTGGAATAAGTCCAGCATTTTTAAATATACATAACCAGATAAAAACTGGCAGGAAATTCAACCAAAAATTGAAGATTAACCCGATTATTGATCTCTTATTCAATCCAGACCAAAAGATTCTATTGAAGAATTGAAATATTATTAAAAATGGACGAAATAGTATCCGAAGTTGTATCATTTTGTTCAAGAAATTATATGTGTTTTGAAGGCATCAGAAATAAATAAAGATTTCACTAATAATATATAGGCCTGAAAAACTTTACCTGCACATATAAGATAGAAATAGAAAGGGCGGAGCAAAGTAACATTGCGTTTTTGTTGATTTTTGATATTTTAAGGAAGTTATCTTGCGCGGTCACTGGAGCGTCAATACGAGATATTGTGATATCTTCGTGTAAGATTCTCATCGTGTGGTCCTTTTAACTCCATGGCCATCCTTCTCAAGTATTCCAAGGTGATTTAGATCTAGATAGTATACACTCCACCCCTAATACCCCCCATAATTACAGAGTAGTCGAAGATATTCTACATCGTCATCAACAACCTTGAAACAACATTCAATGTCATTACAACCATTGAACATTCTAGTGAAAGTATTTTACAAATACTGACGTAGTTTGGAAATGTACCCGACTTGCATTAATTAAGTTTGTACTTCAAACCGGAATAAGAAGTATGCCGGATTCAATTCCGATGGTCTCACGATAGTGTGATGGCGTTGTTAGTGGTCAGTATCAAGTATTAAGAAGCTGTAGAAGAATCCAACCAAACATGAAGGGCCTAATGACCATAAAACCTTATAGTCACAAGACTTTTTTTTAACATCATGTGCATCTTAATCAATATCATGAAGTCCAAGGTCTCACTTCAAATGCAGAAGTATTGAGTTTGAAATACGGTTAACAGTTATGAACCTCGTCCCACTCCGCAAGGGATTCAAAGCCTTACCAGAGATCTGCTCACATAACCGAAGTGTTCGACGAATTTCGCCAAGATATACTTATCTAAAATTCTTTTCGTGGGGAATTAATACAATAACTTTGGAGAATGTTGAGAAGTCAACAACTGTAGATTGTAATCAGCTTAGCTTCGCGTGACGTTAACTTTGAAGTTACAATAATGTTGATCACAATACTCCCAATATTCACACGATTCACAAAATCCCCAATGACCACAAAATAAGCTACTTTCACAAAAACGGGGATTGCAATATCCTGTCCTGCAATTTTCAACTACGACAAGGCTATTTTCCAGCCGTGATTAATTCCATAAACCTTATTCTACCATCACAGCCGGTAAAGGTACTAACATCACAAAAACTCGTAAACATTCCATAATCAAGAAAAATTAAGACCCCTTAATCTTTCGGTTGGCGCGCGTATGAGTATGTGGGAGCAACCACCTATATAATTTATAGGAGTGAAATCGGGAAGTATTAATCGGGAATTTGGAAGACGAAGGCTTTTATGAATAGATAGCCTCATTTGCAGTGGTATAGATCAAGCAAATTGTCACATTAGTTCCTATTGTAATTGAAACATGGCTTAGTTACCTGGAGGGGTGCTTAAGTATTGAAGTCTGGGTGTTTCCAGTCTAGTCAGGATTATTCTAAGCAAAAGAAGGTTTTTAAAGTGGCCGAGGGTACCATCATTATATTGCCTAATAATATGTTTGACAGTTAATAACCTGTTTGACAGTCTAAATAATAAGTATGTCCAGTTATTGAGCGGTTACAAATTCTTTTGACGGTTTTAGAACCGTTTTTGTGGTTGCAGAATTTTATCAACCGGCCATCTCGAAAAGTCTTTCCTTACAGCATCACCTGACACAATGAAGTGACGATGTGGTGGGTGACTGAATCATTGGTAGGAAAACCTCAATTGATTATTTAATATAGGTAGTTCTTGAGTAGCAAGTGTTAGAATGTAAGATACTTCAAGGTTGTCTACTTATCCGTACTGGAAAGTAACGAGTAAAGATGGCTTTCAGATGTAGTAGGGGCGGAAGCAGGGAGTTTGACGAAATCTGTGGTACCACAGGTAGGGACAGTAGATCTTAGTACGTTCGACATGGCCAAAAAATGAGCATAGATTCAAAGAATAACCGTCATGATCTGCAGAACAACTTGTATTTTGCCTGTCAACATTATCCAAGATTACCCGGCTGATTTGTCAAGATTAAAAACCATAAGTACGCGTTATTTGACCAATTCAATAAAATGTATCATTGAAGAAGGCGGTTGTTGATTTCATTTCCGATCTTATCTACTTCACTCCTAATTTATGTCGATTTAGACTTTGTATTGATAATTCAATAGGAAAATCTACGTTTCTTTTGCGTGTACTAGTAAGAGACTCGCATAACTTGCTTGTGCTTACAGTATGTATTCTATGAAGCTGTAAATTCGTATACTCACCACATAAGACGGGCATTTATTATTTATCTTCCACTCAGCTTATCCTAATAACAATAAGACGAATCAGGGATTTGAATCGAACATGATTCAAACTTATTTCTCTTCGATATTTTACCATGTTGTGCTTTGATGAGATTTGGCTTTAAATTTTGACTTTTAACCCTAATTGAAATGACATTGATTGTTTATATCGTATTGGCGTATTTGCTAGGTTAAGCTGTTGGAAATTTGGTAAGATGCATCATATTATATGCCAAAATCGATCCTCTGGCTTTGTTATATAATCCACCGGTACCCCTTTTGTTTGAGGGTTTGATAATTGTTCAGCCTCTTACACCTTCACCTTTCAGATAGATCGCGTACTTTCCCGGGGCCCCTCATTCTACTCCACTCAACATATTTTCCCCATATTATCGGGTGATCATGTGATCTCCCGTATCGAACCGGGAGGTTCATATAAACTGCTGGCGGCCCTTCCTTCAACGCCAACAGATATATGACGAAGAAACTACCTCTCAAGGAGAAACTCAATAGAAAGCCAACTGCAAGAGCTTGTACATTCTGTCATGCAAAGCATTTGCAATGTTCACATAATAGACCATGTAATAACTGCATTAAAAGAGGTTTAGCAGACGGATGTTCTGATGTGGTTAGAAAAAGGGCAAAATATCTAAGAAAGAAAGAAGGCGAAGTCGATTCAACTTCCGATGGTGATGAATCAGACGATGGTTCAAGCTTGAGCATTTCAGGTTCGATGAATAGTTCGGGGTTAGCTCCACTTGGTTTAGGTACTGTGGAAGTAACGGAGGGCTCATCTTCACAAACCATGCGGACTAGGCAAAGTAGACAAAGTAGTCAAGGAGGTCCAAGAAATTCAATAAGTACTCCACAGGGAAGTCAGGCAGGTTTAATAAATCCTCAAGGAATACTAGGAAGTTCAATGAACAATCAGGGAGGCCAAGTAGAAGGTTCAAACACCACTGCGAACAACGGTAAAATGCTAGACACCACCAGTGATGTTCTAGATAAACTACTATATCGACCAATCAAAATTGAAAATGAGAAATACGATCCACCTGCAAAGAGCCTGCCTGCTTTAAGACATACCTTTAGTTCTACATATTTGAATCAGGAATATTTGATGTTAGGAGACATTGTTTTGCAACTGAAACCTTCTTCACCTTCAGAATCAGCCAGTCCATTCCCACTTCATTCCGTGAGATCGACCGAAGCAAATGATCCAAATGAAATTCTAAATGATTTATCCATGCCTACACATCCTGCACTTTCAACACTTCATTCTAATCCACTACTACGTTCCGATTCTTTGCATTCTGAGTTACGTAGTCGTCCTTTCATATCACTAGGTTATAAAGAACCAGTGGAATACGTATCTCCAGGTTACGAGAAAAATCAATATGTTTCTCCTTTAATGTCTCATCATATTTATCAAACGGTTCAAGACATTTATCTGAATAATATTGTAGCATTTGATTATCCACAGTCCTATCATTCGCTTACGTTTTTTCTCAAGAAGAGATTTCTGGGAAATGATCTTCCTGTTGAACAGAGACTGGAGAAGCGTAGCAAACTTTTGGTCATTTTAAAGCTCATTGCTAGTTATAGACCAACGTTTATCCTGGCTCATAAAAATCTACTAAACCCGTTTGACTTGCAATTCCTAGAAATGTCTTTTCAAAGATGTCTACTAGATTATGAACGACTTCTGCAATTGAATCTGTCCCCAACAATAATCTGGAGACGTACTGGAGAAATTGTTCTGATCACCGATGATCTTTTGAGCATTTTGGGTTATAATTTGGGTGAGATCTTACTGAAGAGAACTTTCATAGTGGAATTGATGCATGATGATGAATCAATTGTCACTTATTATCGCCTTTTCAAATCCGTCGCGGTCGGAAATTTGCATTCATCAATTATCACCAAATGTAAGTTGGTGAAGGGAAACCCAGAATCTCCGGGCGGCCCATTCATTGAGTTCTGTTGTGTGTGGACCGTCAAGAGAGATTTGTTTGATTTACCAATGTTGATTGTTGGTCAGTTTTTACCCATCTTGGTTGGTGAGGGTGTGAGAATGTATTGAGTAGCTTGTTTCGTAAAGCGTATGAGCGAGGTTGACTAGTGGTGTGTAGTATTAATGTATTGGGAGGTTTGCTTGTGTGTAATATTAATGTAGAGGTTAGCGTGTAATATTAATGTAGAGGTTAGCTTGTGTTATGTATTGGAGGTTAGCTTGTGTAGTGCAAGAGTGTACGAGCGGGGTTGGCAAGGGCTATGAGCAAGGTTGACTAGTGGAATGCAATGATAAAGCATTTTGAGAGGCTTTCTGGTGTAGTGCAAGAATGTACGAGCGAGGTTGGCAAGAGTGTATGAGGTTGGCAAGTGTATGAGCGAGGTTGACTAGTGGTGCAATAACAAAGTATTGTGTGAGTCTTGATGTAGTGCAAGAATGTTGAGCGAGGTTGGCTAGTCAGATGCAATATAAAGTATTGTGTGAGTCTACCTGATGTAGTGCAAGAATGTATGAGCGAGGTTGAGTTGGCTTGCCTGCATCGAAAAGTGCTTACTGGCTTTGAGTGTCTATGCATGTATTGAAGTAGATTGTGCAGACACTTGGCTCCACACATGAACGTTCAATTGACGAGGAGAATGATTACAAACCACGTTGATCAAGTTTTGGTTTGGATTTTACAGCAAAGGTATATAACCAATTTGGCAGGCTCTCCAACATTTTTAAAGCACGGCTGCAATTCCGAGGCTCATCGTCACAATTTTTATACTTCACACATAACATAACCTCCGCTACATTTTGAGTCGGATGACTCGGTCAACTTCAGCCCAGGATACATTGACGTTACATTGACGTAAATTGGTACCTTCTTCCTTCACTTCCCACGAGGCTGCAAAATTCACCCTACCTTTATTTACAAATTATTTAATTAAAAATATCCATATTAATATAATTTCCTAACAGAATATGTTATATATTCTAAAGTACAAAGGCCTGTTAGCCAATGTTTGTCTCTCTTCTGCGATTTCTTGTTTCAATTGTTCTATGTCAAGATCTCTTCTTCCTGTGTCCAAATCAATATCGTTCAACTTGACGTAAAGATGACCCCAGGTTGCGTGCCATGTTTTGTGTCCAACAACCATGATGATCAATAATGGCAAAGAAAGACAATTTTGCCAGAACTCTTGCACATCAGCGCCATCCAGACCAATTGGGAAAATGGACACCCAAATTTCACCACCGACAACAAATATTAAAATAGCAAGACCGGTGTAAGATCCAAAGACTCCCATAGGAGATGGGAAAATAACTTCATCCAAGCTTCTACCTTGAGCATGCAAAGCCCATCTCCATCTTAAATGGACGACACAAATCATTCCCCAAGTGAAGAATGAGGAGAGCGAACAGACGGAGAAGAACCAAGTGAATACTTCTCCTTGTTTGTCTTCAGCAGCAACAAGGAAACCTAAGAGACCGAATAAATTTGTGAACATAATGGCAAACATTGGTCTACCAGCCCTATCAATGAAACCGAACCATGAAGGGATTAATCCTTGGACAGCCAAAGATGCAAGTGTACGCGAACAACCATAAACAGAAGAGTTACCAACTGAAACAACAGCAACCAAGATAACGGCGTTCATGATATGTGGCAAAACCTTGATACCACCATTTTGAATGGCAATAACGAAAGGAGAAGCAGAAATATCACTTCCAAATAAGTCATCATCATCATATGGAACAAGACAACCAATAATAATGGCGGTTAAAACGTAGAAAATGGTAACTCTCCAGAAAACTTGTTTGGTAGCCTTTGGTAAAGATTTACGTGGGTTTTGAGTTTCAGCGGCTGCTAATGCAACCAATTCAATACCACCGAAGGAGAAGGCAGCTGAAATAAAGACAGAACATACCCCCTTGAATCCGTGATTGAAAGCACCAGGATGATGCCAGAACTTACCACCAATGTAACCTTGGTCACCAACACCAAGAATGATACAGAGACCAACAATAAGGAAACCAATCACAGCAATTACTTTAATCATGGAAAGAACAAATTCAGCTTCACCATAACCTTTAACACCAAATAAATTGATGATGATAATAACAATATAAAAGATTGCAACCCAAAGAGCAGGATTGATATCTTGATTCCAATATTGAACAGTCAATGCACAAGCAATCAATTCTGAAGGGAAAGAAACCAACCAAGAAACAGCGTACAAGATACCTAAAGTGAAACCGAATGAAGGGTCAATAAAACGAGAAAAGAAAGCATTGAAAGAACCGGAAACTGGGAATTGAACCGATAATTCACCAAGGGCATTTACAACACACAACATAGCATAACCAACAAGAACATAACCAATCAAAACAGAAGCTGGACCACCTTGAGCCAATGCATAACCTGAACCCACGAATAAACCAGTACCAATGGAACCACCAATAGCAATCATTTGCAAATGTCTAGATTTCAAACGACGAGCTAAAGGATGTCTAGCTGAAGCCAAAATGGACTTTTCAGCTTCTGTTAAGCCAGTTGTATCAAATCCTTCATCTTCAAGATTTATGGGACGGAATGAATCAACAAAACGAGAGAAGCTAGTACCTTCTTTAATAGTTTCATAGGTATAGATAGACTCCGAAGATTGGTCATGATGATCACCCAGGGATCCATTTCTATAACTGAAAGCATCCGACTCTATGCCATGTTCATTTTTTGGTTCTGCCATAATGAAGATACTTTCAACTTGGACTCTGCGTAGCCTTCAACAATTCAAGGAATGCACTTTATATTTGAATGGAAAATTCAAATCAAATTGCTTTTTTTGACGTTGTAGATGTACAAAATATAAAAAAATTACGAAAAAGGAAATGACTGCAGAAACTCATGCATTAATGAAAATTATTTTTTAGCATTATAAAAAACAATATGCTAGTGCTCTCTAGTGTATAATCTTTGTATTTTCAACAAATTAAACCTAAATTCATAAGGAATCTAAGGGGTAGTGACAGTTATGAGCTAGTGATAGATGAAAAGCTTTGATGTCAAATTATAATTAAATCCGCCTGTAAAGCGTCGAGGCATCGCTTTAGCTGCACGCCTCATTATTTCATCTTATTATTAAAAATATCAACGATCCACAGTTTGCTTTCCTTGAGGTGAAGAAACGCAGAGAAGGTACCACCTAGCAAATCCTTGGAAGTTAACAGCTAGTTACCTTGGTATTGAAAGAGACGAGATGGATGATAGTACAAATTTAGTATGTAAAATGAGCCCATTTAATTAGAGAGAGTGACAAAAAAGAGGGGAGAATCCATCCCTAATAAAGAGACCATAAAGCACCATTTTATATGTGAAACTTATTATGGACACCTCGCTTGCGCTCTCTCAAACATAATACATTCTCTACTTACCGTAAAAGAAACTTGTAGCTATTTCAGCAACGTTTCGAAAAAAGGATAGACAATAATACAAAAATCCTATTTGTCAATATAGTTCGGGATAACCTTCACATTCCGTATTTACACTCTTTGTGTAGGAGTACATCATTTTGAGGTAGGAATCGCTTTTGAGACAAGCATAGCTTGGAGATATTTAAACGGAGTGAGTTTCAACTTGAAAATCAAGGAGACATCATAATTAATCTTACCGATACTTCAAAAAGTAGTACCTTCACGGCATCTGGAATTCTTGAGATTTGTGGAACAAGTATGCGTGCATCCGCGTACCTTGGCTACCTAACTAGATCGCTTAGAAATGACGCGATTTGATCATATGGCTTTATAGTCCAATGGTTTTACCTTAATACGGCTCCAAAGGCATATTAGGCCCACCTTAGATTCCTCACTTGTCAACCAAAAGTTGACAAAGCAGTCTAATTAAGTACTGCATGTAATTAACGGTTTTATTTTTGATCCACAAATTTGAGAGCCGTACGCACAGATTTTGACTTTGTGCTGCCACATGAAGATGGATGAAAAATTAGAGATACTTATTGATATGTCATGCAACTTATTTGATTAATAGTATTGTCTCTAACTTTTATAGATGCCACTGATTGTTTTCCGAAGACGGGATTGTTTATTTGAATTGTTTGGCTTTCCATTGTCGCTTTTAAAAGGAATTAGTCCTTCTATTGTGTGATTACAATGTACATACGCGGCTTAGGCACCACAGCAACTTGTAAGAGTAAATCATGCGATGTTTCATATCTGATAGTGTGCCTCCTTTAGCCTATTGAAATCTGATCCACTTGAGTACTAACCCCACTTGCACACTTCGGAACCGTAAACATTATTTCATCTTGTACTTAAAACGCCCTAATTTACGCAGCACACTTCAACAGGCGAGATATTGAAGAAAGTGTCTATCCCACATCAGCTAATGATTTCATGCACACTTCGTCAAATTCCAATGTTATATATGCACGAGGATACCATTCCATTTCCATGGGGCGTCACCCTGTGGGTTGATGAACCAAAGAATCTCAATTTAAGAAAAACGACAACGCCTTAAAAGACTCAAGTTACACTCGATTATATTGCTTTAAGGTCATTAATTTCATTTAAATGTATCATCGAACCCCGTTAAGCTTATTTTTTATTCACTATGATTTTCTCGTAGAATAAGTCAAAATTCAATTGCATTTACATGTACTTTTTGCAGTGTAAATTAACGGAGATGCCAGATAACCAAGTAAATTCATCGATATCTTGATTGTTATCTACCTCGTAACACTAGAACGCCCATGATATATGCCGACGGAATCCTAACTTTATTGTCAATTTTCTTATCTACTCACGCTACTTAAAGAGGTGATAAACAATTACAGTACATTTTAGAATTGTAACACCATTTAAGCGTAGACTCACTGAAATCCAAAATTTAGTGAAGTGTATTCTACTCAAACAAATCAACTTAACCATTCATCCCAAAAACTACTCAAAATAAATACCTACCCAAACGATACCAATAACCTACTCAAATAATCCAACTTCATCGGGTTGAGAAGGACTATCTCCTCCAGCAGACACTGCAGCCGCTACAGCTGCAACTACAGCAGGAGTTTCATCCTCCTTCTTTAAAGGCACAGTACCGCCTTGAGTTTGGACATAGAGTGGACAGGTCTTGTTAGTTCTAATATGTCCAAATGCTCCACACAGTGTACACCTTCTCGTTCTACTATTACCCTTACCTATTCCCTTTCCTCCTATAGCGTATGATCCATCTGGTAAAATCACCGTGTTGGCATCTATAATTTTCCCTCCTGCAGCTGCAGCTGCATGTATGGAATCTTTTGCAGGTTTCCTCGATCTGCCTTGTTTCGAACGTTTCAAGTAACTTGCCAACTTGTCCTCAAGTGCACGTTTACGTATTTTATTAAGTTCTTTATCATTCGTAGGAAGAATATCAAGAACATCTGCTGTTTTAAGCATTTCATCTTCAATTGTCTTACGTCTACGAATGTAAGCTTTAATAAGACGAGGATCAGTAACAGTCTCAACACGCCTTTGCACTATTCCGTTTTCATCTCTAACACGACGCGTGATTCTGAGAATATGATCATCTGGTGAACTAGCTTGAACCGGGGCTGGGACCGGAGTTTCTGTGGGATTACTGGCAGCGGCAGCGGCGGCTGCAGCTGCGGCTGCTGCTGCAGCCTTCGCAGCATTAGTTCTTGCTCTCTGGCGTGCTTCTTTTGCTTCTTTTAATTTCGCCTTGATTACCTTCTCGGGATTAACTGGTTTATATTCGTCATAAATCCCCTGCAAAGAAAAGCCTGGACCATGATCAACCAAAGAACTTCTCTGGGAGTACCAAATACGTTTGATTTCACCCTCGTATAGCTTTTGTTGTTGCAGGGCAGTGTTACTCTTAGGTAGCTCCTTCCTACTTGGGGCAAAAAGTGGGTGGAACCCATTTTTCTGGGTCGACCTTAAAAATGAAAATCCAAGACCAATCCCAGTAGGATCACCTTCTCCGTTCAATTGAAGCATGGTTTTCGTCTGGTTTGCATTGATGAAATTCCTTGTTAAATTCCAAGGGGCCATTTCTTCATCTAAGTCGATTTCAGCATCTGGATCACGAGGTCTTCTGATCTTTTCTCCTTTTTCTGTTTTTTCCTTTTTCAACTTTTCTTCTTCCTCTTCATCTACCTTTTTAGTTTTCTCCTTCTTCGTATCATCATCTCCAAATAACATTTGTATATCATCAAGCACTTGCACACCGTGTTGCATGCTATCTAACAAAACACAATCTTCGGGTGTGATCATCGCACGAATCTCCTCTTCATTTGGTACGGTTTCTTGATTTTTAATTTTCCAGAACCCTTGATCGTCACCTTGTCTTTGATATTCCATAAACTCCTTCAATCTTTGTCTATTTTGCATATCATTTTGGTCTGGGAAATGACGTGAAACATCTTTAACAGATACTCTAGCAATTCCCTTATTATTCATTACTCTGAAAACAACCATTTTCAATCTATTCTTGGAAGTATTTGTAACTTTTCTAGAATGTGGAGCAGGCACCTCAACTGCAGGAAACGTATTACCTACTGCAAATACATAATTCAAACTTCTTAAATAATGTCTCTGATGATTACCAGAACCCAGGGATTGAATCAACAAGAAATCGGTCGATTTAACCTCGTGCTTGAAAATAGGAGCACGAATCATATTATTATATAATGTTGGTACGAAATCTCCAGGAGCGACTTCACCGAAATTCCAAAATGGAGATCTATCTTCTACACCCAAGACATGGGTCTCACCTAATTGAGTTTTAGGTCTTGAAGTATCGTCATCACGTTCCTTTCTATAGTAATTGATTAATTTCGAACACATTCCGAAATTGGATAAGATTTGTGGATACTCTTCAGAATATTCCATACCAATCAAATTTCCAGTATCTGTTGCCGTTAGGTCCGAAGTTTTTGAAAAGACTTCCAGAAGAGATCTACCACGGTCCTTTTTCTTTTTACGTTGTTTTAACTTCGAAAAGGTTAGCACTGCATTTTTACGGCCAACAAATCTAGGACGATGGAAAGCACGACCTTCAACAGTATTCAATTTTACTTTATAATAAGGTGATTGAAGTCGAAGGGCAGGAATCGAATGTTCAATGTTAAGATTACTTAATTGACTTCTTACCTTGGTATTGTAATTATTTTTCAACATCTCATATTCCTTATCATTTGAGAAATTGAATTTCATCTCTAATAACTTTTCTGTGGTTGGCATAATGGCCTTTGATTTTTCGAATTTCTTATTTGGAACAAACAAAAGGTTTGGATCATTCAAATCTAAACGAAGAGTGTCTGTGTTCAAATTACCATTGAAGATATTCTCGTCATCATAGTCATCAATATCTAAATCTTGATCATATTCAACGGATTTTGGTTTATATTTTTCGTCTCCAGCATTTAGGATTGCTGCATCATCCCAATCGGTAGTTGATAAAATCAAATCTTTATTATACTCGGTAAATTTGTTATATTGAGACCAATCTTTTTCTAGGAATGATATATGTTTTACATGAGTTTCATTTTGGAAAGCTTGTAATTCCTTGATAAATTCAAGATCTTCTTCTGTGATTGAAGTGATTGCGGAAACATTATTCAGAGTCGGTACTGACTTTTTCGATTTGAAAGCCTTCTTTTGATCTGGTTCGAATTCAAATGTCATCTTCGTCGGTAATAACGGTTTCAAATATTCTCTTGAAGGTTTAGTACCTGAATAATATTTTGGTTCGGGCATGAAGAATAAATGGAAATTGAAAGATTTGTTTTTGGAGTAACCAGGATAATGGTATCTTATATTCCTCATTACTCTCTTTGATTCTAATTTCTGCACCACCTTCAAAAGTTTCTGCCTTTTATGTTTACGAACTTCTTCTTGAAGTATTCTTTTACGAGTCTCTTCTTCTTGTAATTTACGAGTTTCTTCAGGACTTAAGACTTTTGATTCTTCTTGTAATTCTCTATCATCAAAAATCCCTTCTAGCCCGTCATCAACAAATTGATGATTTCCATTGAAGTTGTTGAAAATATCATTTGCATTTGTATTTGTATTATGAAGTTGATCATCATCAGATCCATAAATATCATCAAAATCTTGATCTGCTTGTTCTTGGAGTTTATTCTCTTCATCGTCTTCAAGTAGATTATTCAAATCTAGATCTTCATCGTCAGAGAGTTTCTCTTTTGGTTCTTCATCTGCTAATTCATCTATATCTTCATAATCAATGGCATCATCTGCATGCTGTGTCCTCCTTTCTTGAAAGATTGCTTCGATTGCATTATCATCAGGGATATCTGTTAATTCTTCACCAAACGGGTTGAGTATATCTTCCGCCATGGTTGTTTGGGATATTTGGTACTTTTTTCTAAAGGAAATTCGAGGTCACAGAAATGGTACGCAAGACAAGAACAAGGTTTGGGAGGATAAGAAATGGAGCTCACACGCAGCTGAGAGCGAAGCGAACAGAGTGGAGGTCAGTCTCCATGTTTGTGAAAGAGAATTGAGCACCAGAGAGTCAATCAAAGTAGCATCATTGATCGCGCTGATATTTCTCCATGTATTACGTCCTCGATTGTAAAGAACTTCCACATTATTACATCCAATGTAACCAATATATCTGAAAATACGCCAAGTTCATTGTAGATAATCAATCAAGACATCAAGCACTTCAAGTTACGTGTAATTTGAATGACATTAATTGTGACATATCACACAACCATTTGAAATCCACATCTAAGTAGCCCATACGTGCATTTGCGGATCGAATAAGAGCAATCAGCTTGTACAGTGATAATTGACTGCATTGTGTTTGTAGGGGTTGCGTGTAAGTGGTATTATTTGTGTGAATGCTACGTAACAGGATGGAAGATGTGAAGTTCCAATAAGGGAAGATCATTAAATTATACCTCTCCACTGTAATCAGAATAGACTGTTTATTTTATTTGAAGAGACTTGTGAGCAAATGATCCATTGAAACATTCTTGTAGCCGCTTATTTATATACTCTACCACTTTTGTTCTTTCAAACCACCCAAGTGATCTCTGTGATCGAAAGTTAAGACTTGCAACCAAATTTCCTGTGACTTTGTTATGTTTACTCCAGATTTGAAGATTTTCTTAAAATATAGAACAAATCTTAAAGAAATTGATAAATGGAAAGAAGGATATTTAAATAGTGTTCAAATCCTACAAAGGATCATTTCAGAGAGTTACTAGACAGAGCAGCCATGTCCAAGCATTTTCCTATCTTCAGCTGCAATATACACATTGCATTACAGTCCCATTTATTCTCGAAATAAAACAATTCTAAACAACTAGAATTATTCAAAACATCTTGTTCTCACGCACTCACTCCTATAAAGCTCTTCCAAAGTACACCCACCCTCGAGACGATCTCCAGACTGATCGTATTTGCAGTCTTTTCTGTACGCACACAAAATTCTACATCACAACATGACATTCGACTCAATTTCACCACCTGAACAATTGAAAGATGCCTTACTAATCATCACCCATGGAATCGAGCTGTCAATCAAGTACTCATTAACTTCAACTACTGAGATCTATAACATAACAAATCCGAACACGTTTTTACCGTATATAAAACAGGTTTTCACTAAAGAATATAAACAAATCATAGTTGCACCGATATTTAACTCCTTTGAAGGTTTAATATCAATACTAAAGTTTTTGAATAACTTAAACTTATCCCATAGAGAGGTTTATAAACAACTTTATGATGAAAATTATAGAAAAGTCTTGCAACTGATCCAAGGTGAAAATAGCACATCAAACATTTCTATTTCGTATTCAGAGGGCCAATATGAACTACCTTTGAGCTGTGATTTGTATTTAATCGTAAATTCAAACATGCTAGACAAAGATAACTTATCTTCGAAGAATTTATTAATTCAACAGTACCTAAGATTTATAGCCTTGAAACATGGAGGTCACATATTGGCTATTTCAAATATAGTCGATTTCTTAGAAGATCCCGAACAAATTATAAATTCCAATTACAACCCTAAACCAATATATGGAACATCTTCTAATGATGATATCTTACAAATAAATCTTCACATCCCATCCGCTTGGGACTCATGGGCCAAGATTGTACCACTCTCTAGGTCGATTATCAACCAATCTGAAAGTAGGTTCTTAACAAACGAAGAAGAATTGAGAAGGTTTAATGGCGAATATATGAGTTACTTTGAGGGAGACAATTCGATTGAGGATGTTTTGGATTTCATTGAACCGGGCAGGGAGAAGACGGTGGAGGAGAGTGAGGTTGTTCTCTTGAAGTTTGAGGATGTAATAACGGGTAGGGCTTGAAATAACTACGAGCATAACCAGTAGTGAGCGAGCTTATGAATCCAGGGAATGCGAGTGCTACTCATGAGTGGGATTCTGAGATTGTATAAAACATGACCTTCTGATTGGAAGCAAGAGCAAGGTGCTGAGGAGAGAAGGTACGAATCCAGCCAAAGACAATTTAGGAGAGAAATGAATTATGCTAGCTAGAGTTAATTGTTATGGCGGAGGATTCATGCCCAGGACAATAGTTGAGGGGAATTACTATCGACAATACAAACTTGGAAGAAGATGAGAGTCACTCACAATGACGCGTCCTGTTATTCACTGATACAGCAGCACAATCCTCTGGAGACTTCAATGCAGAATAGGTTTGCCCATCACATTCTTACCATTCCAGAAAGGCTAGAGTTGCATATTGGTCATCTTTGTGGATTCAATGTGCTGCAAAACATAGCTCTAGAAAAGCCAAATTCATACACAGCTTTTATTGAGTACTTTGAATTCTGTATTGACATTATCATACAATCCATCCTTTTTGTTGTATGATTCCATAGCTCTTGTTGAATGACGCAATAAATTGCTGGATATCTCGTTTGCTGACCTGAATTTTAAAATTAACCAACAATGTACATAAGACAAGATATTCCATGCTGATTGTATTCCCGGTGTTGCACGCATTTCTTGCTATTCTCCTGTTCCAACTTCTCTAATCTTCCCTGCATGTAACCTTGACATCAAGTGAAAAAAAATATCGTATTTATGCTATACACATTGGGGATACTTTTAATCCCTATTTAGAATAAACATGTCTGATAATGCTTTGGCGGGTAGTACCGCCCGATTATCGATTTCTGCTTTAGAAGCAGAATTGAATAATCCACGTAAGGAGGTTGCAGAATTATTGCGCAATCATGTTGGATCATCCATCACTTCATTACCTGAAGAAGCTGTGGAACAAGAAGATGGAGAAGCGCCCAGTTTCAAGTCCAAGAGAAGAAGATCTTCTGTCCAATCCTTTTCTATTCCATCCACCAATGGGGACATGATTAATGTTGGTAAAAATGGAAGACCTAAGAAGATTCATAAGAAAAAGCTTAAGAAAGCACTTGGACGTCCTGAACTTAAATTCATTCCGAAGAATGACGAGAAAAGAGTTGGATTCAAGAAGTTACGTGATTTAGCGTTAACTGTTTTCCATGCCCACGATACAGGTAATGATAAAAATAAATGGTTTCTTTTGGAAAATACAAGAAATATACCAAATGTGGTATTTTGTTTAGTATCAGGATTACAATTAGATATCTTGAGACTGGAAAATGAAGATAATAGTATTTTACCAATAGATTTGGTAACCCCGGATGAAGAATTACCATTTTTCCACAATACTTTCAAAGATATAATATTGTCAATGTCTCCAGGTTCCAAGGATTCATTCTTCTCTCCATTACATGCAATTACCAATATTCCGTTAACGAAGCAAGAAAAGAAGGCCATTTTAGATAAACTGGCTCTGACTCCTATAACAATTCTGGATTTAATATTGAATCATCTGCAATTGCGTACTTATAACTATCCATTAGAACCCAAAAATGATACTTGGGTAAGTACATTTTCATTTGAACACGAAGGGTCACGTACATTTGCACTCGATTGTGAATTTTGTCAAGCAGCTTCAGGCCAAGTGTTGACCAGAGCCCTGATGGTGAATTTCACAGGAGATGTAGTGTTTGATATGCTTGTAAAACCAGATGAAGAAATTGTGGATTACGTTACCAAATATTCTGGAATCACAGAAGAGAAGTTAAGGGATGTTACAACCAACTTAGCAGACGTACAACAGAAAATTCTTTCTGTAGTGTCGAAAGATGATATTCTAATTGGACATTCTTTGGAGTCAGATTTGAATGTAATGAAAATTGTACATGAGAAAGTGGTGGATACGTCGGTAATATATGAACATTCAAGAGGACCTCCTTCAAAGCCATCCTTAAAATGGTTATGTCAAAAGTACTTGGCAAGAAAGATACAACAAGGAGAAGTCACAGGAGAAGGACATTCTTCGATCGAAGATGCTCAAGCATGTCTTGATTTAGTAAAGTTAAAGATTATCGAAGGGAAATGCTTCGGATTGAATATTGGAGAAGTTTCTCTTTTCCAACGATTAGCAACTCAAGCTGCTTCTGAAGGAATCGAGAACTTCAGATCCCTATTATTAGGATATGCACAATATAAAGATCAAGAACAATATAAGGAGCCAGAAGAGCATAAAGCTACTAAATTATATGCCAATAATGACGATGAAATAATTGATCAATTTATAGACCACTTTGATGAACATCAATTTAGTGTACTTAATTTAAAGGAATTGGAATATAACCTTAGATGGAGTAATGCTCCAGAACATTTCAATGGGTTATTATTTGATAAACCTGCTGGGGTCGATAAATTCGATTTTGAATTGACAGAAGAACAACGTTCCCAACTTTATAAAAGAACAAATAATAGATTACAAAAGGTATATAATGTATTACCTGAAAACTCGTTGATGATAGTTTTCTCAAATCTGGGAAGTCCTTTTGAATTGTTGAAATTACAAGATGTTAAACGTAAGTTCCAGAACTTGGAAAAAGACGGTAAGACTGAAGGATTACCAAGATCAGAAGTTTGGGATTTCGACAAACAACTGTTGTTATACGAAACATGTACTTTAGCGAAGGAAGCGGTAGCATTCGCTGGGTTGAAATCAAAGGATGATAAGGCTATTGCGAAAGCTGCGACGAGTGACGAGATTAGTGAGAATGAAGGTAAGATACTGAAAAATGACTCGGAGGTGGAGAGTACAAATTGAAGAACTTTCAAAAAGATGGAGGAAACTCAATTACTAATGATAAACGGAGTATAGATGTATATATAAGACAATTACAATCATTAAATTTACGTAATATTCATAATTTTATAAAGAGTGTAGTCACAATTTAAGGGAGTCAATATTTTGCAGATGATGGAAATTGAGCTGATACTGGGGTGGAATTCCGATGGAATAGAGTGATTGTCACTTCTTGGAGTAGCCTAATGGTTGACTTTCGTGGATTAGCCCCTTGGCGAATTTCCCTTAGCTTTTTCAGATCATCGTGGAAACTCCTGAATGATTGATCAGCCCAACCCGCTAATCTCCCCTTCATCTTTCAGCAAAGTAATAGCAGCTTCAAAGCTTTTATCGCCCTTCTCCTCTGGTTGATACCATTGATTCAATTGTGGTTGATATCTCCATTCATTTAAATCGAGGATATCCCTCTCGTCTGGTCTAACTGAAGGGTTATTTTTATGATTAATATTGGTTTTGAACCAACCTTTTAAAGCAACATTATCAATTCTGTACCAATCATTTATCCATGTAACGTTTGGACCAAGTTGTTCATGATGAGTAACTGTTAAAATATTGGGTACGGGAGTACTGGTGCCACTGACGGAGAACATATTTAAAGCAGGTGAATATATATCTCTTAAATTACAACTATTGAATATAAATCTGGTTATAAAGGATCACGACAAAACCATCATCAAGGAGGGGATCAAAATCAGGCAGAAGAAACGTTTATGGAAACTTAACACCATGAACAAGCCATTATTACTGCAGTAAAATCCATACTCACACAAAGGTGGAGAAAAATACTAAAGTATGGACTTTTGCCTTTGTTGAGGTCATCCATGCTAAGAGTTGGAAGGGGTGGAGTTTGAAATAAAGATTGACAGCATACACCCAGTTGGTACACCCTGTAAACCAGTTTTTCTGTTGCTAAGGGTTGTTGAGATAATGTCCGTTGTAAATTGAATACCATATCATTGACTTGAATTGATTAAACCGCTGGGGCTTTGGGAACTTTGCCTCATTTTCAACATCTTGTACACGAGAGCGCTATAATGAACAAGACGAGTTTGATTTTACTATGAAATATGACTTTTTGCAGTCAATTGTATACAAGAATCGATAATTGTGGAAACCATTATACTTTTCCTTTATTATGGTAATTATACCAAAGATATCATCCCTTGAAGAGCCAGAATAAGAACACCTGCTTCAATCGAATATCTTAGCTGTCGAGGTTATCTGGAGCATCATATACAGGAATGTCATGATCAGGAAAAATGCCATTCACGGGGTGGAGAAATGGACTAGATGGTAATCTAGATGCGAATGTTTGAGAAGTGTATGCGCGTGCATTAACCCCCATGTATTGAAATCTAGTATGAAGATTGTAAGAAAAGAGAAATGGCTCATAACTTGTGGCTGCGAACTGCGCTCACTCAAGTTTCTCTTCCACAGAATATAACAATCTAAACCAGCTACAAAACACAATTAAGCGATTAAGTCGTTAAGCGGTTTCAATACTACAAGAATTAAGACAATTGAGTGGGCTGACTTCTAGAATAATTTCATTAATTGGGTTGACTTCTACTATGGTTAGCACTACGAGCCTCTCAGCAATTGAACCTTTAATATTAGTTATTTTATCTCGGTTCTTTGTAGTATTATAACCACTTGTTTGACTGTGATACTAATACCTTGTTAAATTCCGCCGAAGGTTTCGTTATTAATCTATTCAATATAATAAGCAAATACTAAGAAACATGAGAATGAGAATGATTGTGATCCTGGGAATGACAATTATCATGATGATCATGACTATGATCATGGTGATGATCTTCGTCGTTCTCATTGTCTCCGTGATCTATTATCCCATGACCTTGCAGCTCTAGCTGTTTTTGTCTCATATCACGTTGTTTTTTGATTGCCCTCAGTTTTGCATTTGCAAGCTTCTTTTTTATTTCTTCTCTTCTTTTCGTATCTCGTTTTATTTTTTGTTCATACCATTTGATCATTTGACGAGGTTTCGTACCAAAGATTGTTTCGTATTCACAAAATAGACAACAGTTGTCATTACCAATCAAAAATTGCCTTGGGGGTAGCAGTCCTGGTGCAGGAACTTCTGATGTTTTACCCAGCTTCTTCTTCTTTTTCTTCTTCTTTTTCTTTTCTGATTGAGGTCCTATATTTAATTCTTTGATAGAAGGTAATTTCATCTTTGATGAATTTTCCAGTTGTAAATTCATCATGCGTAATTTCTCTTCCACGTTATTATACACTGGTATTAATTTACCAGTGCTATCGTATTCGAATGTGAATTCACAAGCTGGACCTTCTTCCCCATTCACTTGTCTTTGAACATCGTAAATAGGACAATCACAACCATTGAAACCATGAACATCACACTCTGGTGTTGCATTTAGTTCAACTTCAAAATGGTGTGTTCTTGGTGAATAATTATACAGGTAATTTGGATCATTATTGATTTCTTCGATATCATAATCGTCCTGGTCATCTCCATCCTCATGATCGTCATCATCATCGTAACATAAATCAGTGTTCCCTTCATGTAATCCTTCTTCATCTCTGGTATCATAAAGAGAAAACCCTTCTCTGGTTGGAGGAGGAGGAAGTGGAGGATACACTTTTAGTTTTGAATCTTTGGAATTTACGGTGAACTCGTTTGAATTGATCATTTGTGTGATTCTAGTACGAAGGAAATCAATCTCACTTTGTTTTAGAAGCGAGAAATTGAGTAATGAATCCGCTGTTTTATTATTCAGATCGATTTCTTCGATGTTTTTCTCTTGGTTTGCAGTTATATGATTACCATTGGCACTGGATCCGGCCACATCGGTGACACCATTATTACCTGTTATACTGGCCAAATCACCGATATTCTCTTTCTCCAAATCTACATCCAACTTATTAATCTTGTCGGAGAATTCGTTTGAAGCTTGTTCCAAGGCCTCAAGCAAACTGAAATTGAAATCATCCTTCTCACCTTCTTCATCTTCCGGAAATGGCAGGAAATTTTCTTCGTCTTGGAATTGTTTGCTCATGGCATGCAGCCATGTTTCATAGTTCTTTGAAACGAGTTCAAATAACTTCTTCGGATCCAAATGGGGATTCTTTAGGTCCCCGTTTGTTGGAATTCTGGGATCGGGTATAGCGCTATGCTCTAATGCGTCTATATCTGCTTCAATACGGGAAGCAGACAGTGTCGCTTTTTGATTCTCTCCTATCATTTATGGTGATTATCATATATCTTATTAATGCAATTGTCTTGTTAGTGATCTTTTTTTGGATCACTGTACAGTATATTTTGGTGCAGAGAAAAATTTTCCCCAAATGGATAGTGTTTAAGAGTATGTATGGTTGTAGGTGAGTGAGTTGTAGTAGGAAAGACCTTTTGACTGAGAAGCTTCTATTCTACTATGTGATCTAATTTTCTGTCTATATGAAATATTACAAATACTCGCAGCTAGTTTGATATTTTCCATTGGTAATGGAGTGTCAACTATGCGATCTACAAAAGGATTTCTAACGGTCCACTGGTTAATCCTTCTTCAAGGTTCTCTGCTTTTCAGCATTCTTGACCACCTTCTCATCAACAAATAAACCTTTTCTTCTTCTAATATTATTCATGTACCTTCTTGCAGCATTCTCACGTTCAGCAAACTCCCCCAATTCTTCTAATTCCTCCTCTGTATTAGGGACCCAGAATGGATCAATATCTAACATATCGAATCCAGCAAATACCAATTGTGGACTGGCAGCACCGGATGTTTGTTTTCTGATATCTTCAGAAAATCCAAACGCCTCAATAACGGGAATTCTAGCCTCAATTGTAAAGAATGGTGTACCTTCTTTCATTTCTTCAGAAATAATAGTACCACCTCTCTTTTGAACAACACCGTACACCTTACCTAAAACCT
Source organism: Kodamaea derodonti (assembly GCA_030570035.1). Classification (NCBI taxonomy): domain Eukaryota; kingdom Fungi; phylum Ascomycota; class Pichiomycetes; order Serinales; family Debaryomycetaceae; genus Kodamaea; species Kodamaea derodonti. The sequence continues at coordinate 374,295 of JAJLUU010000010.1, forward strand.
CAGCAGTTGCTTGAATATCGCACGTATATACCGCAAGGAGTAATCTAGGAGTCTTTGCTGAAAATTCATTGTGAATCAATTGTCTTGTTAAAGTGATAAGTCTTCCACTAAGGTTAGCAGTTCTTTCTACTTCTTGAACATTACTTTTCTTCAAAGTTACAAGTACTCCCTGAAGTGGTTCATTTGCCAAAGGTCCTTGAGTTGTGGCTAACTGAAATCCATTCAACACATTAACTGCGTATGTGAAAGAATCCTCACCAGAAGTGAAAACGTGCTTGAATTGGTTATTATTCTCAACAGCTTCAACAAAGATATTTGGTCCAACTCTCTTTGGTCCAAACGAAATTATGCTGTCCACAAATTCTTCGATAGTTTTGAAGCCACCGGTGAAATCGCTTTCCTTCAAGACTTCAAGCAAACTATCCTTGAAAGCATCGTCTGCTTTATTTATTACCTTTGAGATAGTTTGTTCATTTTTGATTAAAAATGTCACAAGTTCTTTTGGTAATGGGGCAACATCGAACTCCAATTCAATTCCAGGAATAGCTAAAGACTCATCAAGTTCGATATTGGAGGTGATTTTACTGTCAGCCAATCCTTCTCTAAATGGGATCACAGGCTCTTTGACAGTAACCTCACAACCTCTTGCGAAACGCTCTTCTAAATCCTTCAAACATCTTTCCAAATGAAGCTCACCAGCAACACCCATAATCAATTCACCTGAATCTTCGTCTATATTCCATTCTAATACAGGATCAGCACGGGCAAGTAAATCAAGTCCACGTTCCAATTTGGCAAGTTTCATAGGATTGGTTGGTTCGACTGCAACCTTCATGATTGGCTTATTATGAATCAACGTAGAAGTAGATGCAAAGTTGATATATGGTTTGTCCTCAGGCATCTCGGAGCACAAGGTTGCATTCTTCAATACGGATTCACCAAGACCAACAACACCAACAATGTTTCCAGCAGGAACTGTTTCCATCTTCACGAATTCTCTGCCCATAATTAAATACAATTCTTTTATTTCAACCTCCTTGGTTACTTGTTCCAAGTTAATTTCACTATCTTTTGGCAAGGTTGGATTATAATTTGGACCAACGACAGTGATTTTTTGACCTTTAGTCAAAGAACCGGAATATATACGAGTGAACGCAATTAGAGTTTCTGTATTTTCTTCCTCTTCTTCTTCTTCTTCTTCCTCCTCTTGTTCAAATCCTCCTTCATCTTCCTCTTCGAATTCCCATTCAAACTCATTCTTTTTCTCTGGAGCTATAACCACGAAATCAGCAGCAGCCTTTATATCGGCTTCAGTTAACGCAGCTTCAGATGCTTTCTTTGCTCTTTCTCTCGCAAGTCTACCTCTCTCTCTTATTTCTTCCGAGGTAAGTTCTCCTTTTACGATATCTTTTGGTAAGTCTTCCTGAGCAACAGATATAAGCTTTGATACGTATGCAACTGTATGAATGTCTGGGTTTGATGAATCGCATGTACGAAGGGCCTTTTCAAACTCAGGATCCAATAATTTTGATTTTTCTTTATCAATTTGAACACTAAATACACTTTCATGTAAAAGCTGGTCTATTCTTTCCTGTTGAGCATCAATAGGACTTGGTAAATATTCAATTACCGCACCCAATAATGCATGACTAAGTGGGATCCATTGGGACATTATCAAACCAAGCACATTTTTATAGTCTTTAGATCTTAAATCACGAGCACTCAATCTTGCTCCAACCTTTTCAACTATCTTTTCTAATTTCTCTTGATTTCTATTAAGCAAACAATTATCGTAAACGGCCCAAATTTGTTCCAAAATAAGACTCACAAATAGAGGTTTCAAAATCTGATTTGGTTTTAATTTTTTACCAGGTATGATTTTCTTGTTCTTCATATCCAAGTAGAAGTCTCCCCACAATGTCTTTGCCAACACTTGTTGAGAGAATCCCAATTTTGCCAGGTAAATCTTGGAGAACAGATTTACCGAAAATGCCCAACCATCTACGGCAGATGCAAAAATGACATTATTCTTTTCTGGGGTAAAATAAAGATGTTCATCATCTTTTTCTATGAATTCGTTAGTTGTACCACTTTCTCTCCAATCTAAATCGTCTTGCATTCTGTCACCTGCAAAGAAAGACCCAATGACAGAGTTGACTTGTTCTATCACTTTCTGTAAATGTTGGTAAGCTTCTAATGGAGATAATTGCCACTCTATTATTAATCTATCTATTTTATTCAAGACAAGAATCGGCTTCAATTTATCAACCCAACATTGTCTCAATACATTGACTGTTTGTGAGCAAACACCCTCAACAACATCCACCAAAACCACAGCTCCATCACATAATCTTGAAGAAGTTGATACCTCAGATGAAAAATCAATATGACCAGGAGAATCAATAAGGTTGATTAAATGTTCCCTTACTTCAGTTTCTCCTGTCTCTTTTTGACGACGCATGACTTTGAAGTATAATGATATAGCAGATGCTTCCATTGTTATACCTCTCAATTGTTCATCTTCTCTTGAATCCAAGTATCTGACTTTACCAGCCATTCTCTGTGAAATGATCCCATTGGTAGCTAAAAGAGAATCGCTTAAAGACGTTTTACCATGATCAACATGTGCAAGGATACAAATGTTACGGATTCCGGATGTATCACTTTGTAGTTTTTCTACTGTCTCTTGTGATAACTTCATTGATAAGTAACTTTTTTGCGATGCTTGAAAAATTCATGTTATGTCCATTATGTAGCACGCTGCTTAAGCAGCATTTACTACAACCAACCCTTTCGATTATATCTTGTCCTTCGGAATCCTGTATCTACCCGTTCAATTTATCGGTAAATGAGCTTCAAGAGAGGAACTTGATACATGAGGTGAGCACCGCTGATGTCATGAGTTTGATGAAATTGAAGATGATTGATGGGGCAAACGTCGATTCAAGGATAGCGGAGTTTATTACTAGGGGGGATGAGGAGATATCTTAGAATTAGAATTATGAAAATAGCAGGCAAATCGTAATGGGCTGATAACTTTGCAGACTGAGTCAACTTCCATTCGTTATTCAATTTCGAGTAAATTCAAAGCGCAAACAAACACTCCAAGCAGTTCATGACGGCATAATCTTAACTAAGCAGGCTGGAATATGAAGAAGAAAGAGAGCAATCAATGGACTTTATGCATCTTTAGCAATTCTGTTGGCGTCTGAATTATTTGAATTCAGGCACAAGCTAGTTACATCGAATTCATGTCATAGTTTATGAGTCACTACAGAAGCTCCCAAAATCTCCACTAGCCTGGGATGCATCCACTTGTATACAATTATGGTGGCGAAAAAGTTTGAGGAGCTAGCCACAATTCACCTCGAGCCGCTTGTGCTTTATGTGTAATCACAGGATTTAATGCACAACTGGGAAATTTGGTTACAACACCCAAGTTGGACTAGCAATACCCATATACACAAAGGATTTACCATATTTAGTATACCTTTCACTAACTTGTGACTTTTATTTAGCTTTCACTCAATATACATTTACATATAGAGCATTTTATAAAGATCATTCGCCACTATCCCTGCGCTCTTTTGCAGCCAATATTCACACACTTTGTTCTTCCAATCGGCGACCGGGTAAAAACCGTGCCTGTACCAAAACCGAAAATTTTTCGGTGTCCACTACCAAAGGTACTGCGACAACTCACACCAAATACTTACACTAATCAACAATCCCACATAACCACACTCAAAATGTCTGATTGGAAAGAACTGTTAAATCTTCCCGAGAGAGACACAAGACCTCAAACTGATGATGTATTGAAAACCAAGGGTAAATCATTTGAAGATTTCAATTTAAAGAGAGAATTATTGATGGGAATTTTTGAAGCTGGATTTGAAAAACCATCCCCAATTCAAGAAGAATCTATTCCAATGGCATTAGCAGGTAGAGATATATTAGCCAGAGCCAAAAACGGTACTGGAAAAACCGCGTCATTTGTAATTCCAACATTACAACAAGTTAAACCCAAATTAAATAAAATCCAAGCATTAATTTTGGTACCAACAAGAGAATTAGCTTTACAAACTTCACAAGTCGTTAGAACATTAGGTAAACATTTGGGAATTCAATGTATGGTTACCACAGGTGGTACTTCATTAAGAGATGATATTTTAAGATTAAATGACCCAGTACATGTTTTAGTTGGTACACCAGGTAGAGTATTAGATTTAGCTTCCAGAAAAGTTGCAGATTTATCGGACTGTCCATTATTTGTTATGGACGAAGCTGATAAGATGTTATCAAGGGAATTTAAAGGAATTATTGAACAGATTTTAGCGTTTTTCCCAGAAACAAGACAATCCTTATTATTTTCAGCAACTTTCCCAGTTACTGTAAAATCCTTTATGGAACAACATTTAACCAAACCTTATGAAATCAATTTAATGGATGAATTAACTTTAAGAGGTATTTCACAATTTTATGCATTTGTGGAAGAAAAACAAAAATTACATTGTTTAAACACTTTGTTTAGCAAATTACAAATCAATCAATCGATCATTTTTTGTAATTCAACAAATAGAGTTGAATTATTGGCCAAAAAAATCACGGAATTAGGCTTCTCATGTTACTATTCTCATGCTAAGATGCCTCAACAAGCAAGAAATAAAGTTTTCCATGAATTCAGACAAGGTAAGGTACGTAATTTAGTTTGTTCTGATTTGTTAACTAGAGGTATTGATATTCAAGCTGTGAATGTGGTTATTAATTTCGATTTCCCAAAGACTGCTGAAACCTATTTACATAGAATCGGTCGTTCTGGTAGATTTGGTCATTTAGGTTTGGCCATTAATTTGATGAGTTGGGAAGATAGATATTCTTTGTACAGAATTGAACAAGAATTGGGAACCGAAATTAAACCAATTCCAGCTATAATTGATAAAGGATTATATGTTGCTGATAATAATGACGCTGTTCCAAGACCTTTCAAAATTGATGAATTACCAAAGGGTAATGAAACTGTTAATAAGAAATTGGGTTATGAATATAAAGGACAGCATGAATTACCATCTGCCGAAGAAGTTCAGGCTGCAAAGCAACACGCCCAGCAACAAGCTTCACAACCACAAAATGTGCAAAATGCTTCTGAACCACAATATCCGCAAGGTTATCCGCCTCAAGGTATTCCACAAGGTTATCCTCCTCAGGGGATTCCACAAGGATATCCTGGGTATCCACAAGGTGCTCATCCACAAGGTATTCATCCGCAAGGCGCTCATCCAGGGGCTATTCCTCCACAAGGGTATGCAATTCCACCTCAACAAGGACAAGCTCAATTTAATGGGTACCCACAAGGCGTTCCTCAGTATAATTATCCTGTTCCACAACAGGGTCAAGGGCTGCCACCTCACTAAATGATGAGATGACGAGAGAATAGCGAGCTCCAGAGTGAAAGACATAAAGATGCTCATTTTGGTGGACGCAATTTGGAGAGAATGTTATACAATACGTGATACCTGCGTTTGGAATGTACAAGGAATACCACTAAGTGAGTAATTCTCGGTTCAATCCTCGCCTTCACAGCACACACACCCAACAACTTCCTGTATGATTTAGATTTATCCCACAATTAACGTGTATATTGGTGGTCTTTTTGTTCCTTTTTGTTTTTATGAGCTGTTGGGAGTGTGTGAGTATTGTACTGTGTGAATATTCGTTGAATATTAAATTCGAATACTGGAGTAAACATTGCCCCTGTATCAGGAAGCTATCATCAGCTGCTTCAAATTACCTACTTTAGTAGAATCATCCCAGGAGTATAAAATACAAGAGACCGTTGTATCCCTTGTGTACGGTACTCCTACAATGCTACTCAAGAATCATCTGAGTAGTATTAAATTGCTGCTCCGATAATTATCTGAGTAGTATTAAATTGTTGCTCCGATAATTATCTGAGTAGTATTAAATTGTTGCTCGGGGATCCATCGACCTTACATAGTTGCTCAGAGATTTCTTGTGTAATATCCACAGTCATTCAGATTGATCAGAGAATATCCACTGTCATTCAGATTGATCAGAGATTTATTGTCTGTGTAATATTATTCAAATTGATACTTGAGTCGCTTGTGCTACCACGAGGATCAACCTACGACGTTATTCAGAGCTTTTTTGGTTTAGTCTTTAGACTCATTTTCATTTTCAGCTCTGCATTTTTTAGCTTTTTTTTGGCTTTTTTTGATTTAAACGGTAAAACCATTATCTCTCATATAGATGTATTGTTCTTATATAGATAAATAACGATTTTATTGTTTTAAAATATTGTAATTGGGTACTAATACATGTCTACCTAGGAAGTGTGACTCCGAATTTTTTTATAGTGCAGCGAAAAAATTTTCTGCCCCATCGTGGTTCTGCACGGTATTTATAGTAGACAAAATATTTGATGTGAAATATCTTATCAAGTACAAATTATAACAATAATGTGTGGGATCTTAGGAGTTGTTTTAGCAGACCAGCAAAAGAATGTAGCACCCGAGTTGTTTGAGGGTGCGATGTTCTTACAGCATAGAGGGCAAGATGCTGCTGGTATTGTCACATGTGGATCTAAGGGTAGACTTTACCAATGCAAAGGTAACGGTATGGCTCGTGATGTTTTCACTCAAAGTAGAATGCAAGAATTGGTGGGTAACTTTGGACTTACTCATTTACGTTATCCAACAGCCGGATCCAGTGCTGGTTCCGAAGCCCAACCATTTTATGTGAATTCTCCATATGGTATTTCATTGAGTCACAATGGTAACTTGGTTAATTCTGTAGAATTAAGAAGATTGTTGGATGAAGTGGTTCACCGTCACATTAATACTGATTCTGATTCCGAATTGTTATTGAACATTTTTGCATCAGAGATGGATAAGTTCAACAAGTCAAGAGTCAATAATGAAGATATCTTTGCTGCTTTAGGTGAAACTATGAAATTGATTAGAGGATCTTATGCATGTGTTTCCCTCTTAGCCGGGTTTGGTATCATTGGTTTCCGTGATCCTAATGGTATTAGACCCTTAGTTTTTGGTGAACGTTTTGATCGTAAGAGTGCGAAATTCGATTATATGTTAGCCAGTGAATCTGTAGTATTACAAGCTCATGGTTACACCAAATTCAGAGACATTAATCCTGGTGAAGCTGTGATTATTCCAAAAGATTGTTCTGGGATCCACAAACCAGAATTCCGTCAAGTGATTCAACCACAAATATTTGCTCCAGATATCTTCGAGTACGTATACTTCGCAAGACAAGATTCGATCTTAGACGGTGTTTCGGTATACAGATCTAGAATCGATATGGGAGACAAATTGGCAGCCAAGATTAAGAGAGAATTGAAAGATGTTGATATCGATGTTGTTATTCCTGTTCCAGATACCTCAAGAACCTCCGCTTTACAATGTGCTGTGAATTTGGATATTCCATACAGAGAAGGTTTTATCAAAAATAGATACATTGGTAGAACTTTCATTATGCCTGATCAACAAGAAAGAAGATCGTCAGTTAGAAGAAAATTAAATGCTATGGCTTCTGAATTTGAAGGTAGATCAGTACTTTTGGTTGATGACTCTATTGTCAGAGGTACTACCTCCAAAGAAATTGTTGCAATGGCCAAGGAAGCTGGTGCAAGAAAAGTTTATTTTGCTCTGTGTGCTCCTCCTATTAGACACAACCATATTTATGGTATTGATTTGGCTGATACCAAAGCTCTTGTTGCTTTCGATAGAAATGAAGATCAAATCGCAGAAGCAATTGGTGCTGACAAGGTTATCTACCAAGATTTACAAGATTTAATTGACTGTTGCAAATCAGATACAATCAAAGAATTTGAAGTGGGTGTTTTTACTGGTTCATACATCACTGGTGATGAAGATGCATACTTACTGGAATTGGAAAAGATCAGAGCCCAAAATCAAAGATTAAGAGATAGAAGAACAAGAGGATATAGTGTAGATGCATGTATCGATGTTAGTGATATGATTGATATTAAGGCTGAGCTGGATATTAGTATTTACAACAGAGGTGATTATTAAAAGTATGGTAATGATTAGGAATAGAAATTTTATGTAACATGATTTGTTACATTTCCTTAAATGCAAGATAATAGACAAAGTATATGATAAATATTGAGATAATAGAAAAATAAACGTGGTGATAATAGAAAATAATATAATAGAAGTGGTGTATACGGGGATAATAGAAAATAATAAGATAGAAGTGGGTGGATGATAATAAGAGCGTATAAGGTGATAATAGAGAATAATATAAAAGAAGTGGATAATAGAGAGCGTATAAGGTGATAAAGAAGGTTTAGAGGATAATAGAGCTACTTGGTAGGTAAGCATTAACTCGTACTCCGATCTAATAAATCCAGACTCTAGACGTCGTTAACGCAGCGATATGCATGTAACTGTAGTACTTTATATTTTTGCCTTCTGTTCATTATTTGCAGCCAAAATTTCTTTTTGGAAATCGCCTAATGAAGAACTTCGATGCGAGCACAAACTCCGAACCCCCACGGCCGAATCATTACAATATTAGTTTGAGGGAACAATAGTTCCGATCAGCTAAGTTACTATTGTAGATTTGCCGTTCGATTTTCAAGTGGCAATTACCAAATATAGATAATCTTTGTAAACAAGAATTGAAAATAATCCGCGTTGTTAATTCCGTTACTTTCCACAGGGCTAAGACTTAACATGAATGTGAGGCTGGTAAGTTCATTCCCATTGTGCAGCGGAACGGATAAGACTGATTCAATGTCCCGGGGGAAGTAATACCTTCAACTATTTGTTGGCGATCGATTTTGCAAACAAACTTTAAGCTCAACCTAAGTATGTTTATTTACAGCTGGTATGACCTGACGGAAATACATCCACTTAAAATCCTTTGGTACATAGTCAACGATGGCATCAGAAATTTGCCACCTGTAAATACACAAAATGAATCAAGCTGCAGCTCGTAAACGTCCAGCCAGGTTTGTGAAATTCCGTCACTGTGGTTAACGAAACGGCTTACACGGATAGCATTACTACTTTGGAAGATTACGGAATGCGATAGAAGCATATTCCTCATCAAATTTATAGGTACATTTAAGCAACAATCGTAGGTCCGTTAAATCCAGTTCAACATCCGTATGTAGATCATCATAAACCAAACACTTATATTAACTCCTCCAATGGCTACGATGTTATTGTAATACTCTAAATCTTATTGACTGACAATCTCTATGAAGTATCTTGGCACGAAATATCAAAACAACGAGTCATGGTGGAGTCATCCTACATCACTAAGCAAATTCGCCGCTCGTTAAATCCGCAAGCGGCTTTAAATTAGTATATAAGCATGAGATAACCTTAGCATTTCCAGTCCTCTACAATGTCTTCAGAAGATGAAAAGGACCCTGAAGCTTTACAGCTCGTTGGGCAAAAACGAATGCTGAGTTGGATTTTTTCGAAGAAACTCCCACCAATTCCTTTACAAGATGAAAGAGGTTACTACCCTGGTAAAACTGCTAACATTATTTCGAAAGTTTTCTTTTGGTGGCTTAATCCAGTTTTGAAAACAGGTTACAGTAGAACGCTCGTACCTGAGGATTTATTCAAATTAACAGAAGATGGTAAGGTTGAGCATATGGCGGAAGTTTTTCTTGATCACTTCCTTAGTGGTGTATCAAGATCTAAAGCTGACTATATACAATCCAAACTTTTGGAGAGAAATGAAACTGCTGAAACCTCAACTGTTAGTATAGAAGAGGAATTAGAAGATTACGAATTGCCTAGAAGAGTGATCTTACTTGCGTTATTCAAAACCTTCAAATGGCAATATATATTTGCTTGTTTGAATTTGGCATTTTCCCAATTAGCAAGTGTCGGTATGCCATTACTTACCAAAAAATTGATTCAATTTGTAGAAGGCAGAACTGCAAACTTGGAACACGGTGTTGGACGTGGAATTGGGTATTCTGTTGGTGCCCTGTTCTTTGTGTTAACTACTGGTATTTTGATGAATCATTATTTCTACAGGTCTATGTTAACTGGTGCTCAAGTGAAAGCTGTTCTAACTAAATCAATGCTCCACAAGTCTTTTGCATTGAGTCCTGAATCCAGACATAAATATCCAACCGGTAAAATCACCTCAATGATGGGTACTGACCTTGCTAGAATTGATTTTGCACTTGGATGGCAACCGATGATTATAACTTTCCCCATTCCTTTTGGTGCCTCAATTGCCATCTTGGCAGTCAATCTTGGGGCCGCCTCTGCGGTAGGTGTTGGGATTATGTTGGTTTTTATGGTTGTAGTTGGTATCTGTATGGGGATCTCACTGAAAGTCAGAACCTTAGCCAATAAATTCACCGACAGAAGAGTTGAAATCATGCAAGAGATCTTGAGCAATTCAAGAATGATCAAATTTTATGCTTGGGAACCGTCCTATAAAGAATCTGTTGCTGGAGCTAGGAAACTGGAAATGAAGTTGGTTTACAAAATGCAGCTTTTGAGAAATGTTGCTGTGGCTCTTGCAATTTCTTTGACTTCAATCTGTTCCTTGGTTGCTTTCTTGGTTCTTTACAAGATCGGAGGAAACAAGTCTAACCCTGCAAATATCTTTTCTTCAATTACTTTGTTCAACATAATGTCCACAACGGTTATTATGTTGCCCTTGGCATTAGCCACTGGAGTTGATGGGTTGATTGGGTTAGGAAGAGTTGGGAATTATTTATCTACCTCCGAATCCGATGCTGCGGCGTTACAGACACACGCAAGTCAAGCTAAGATACTCTCAATGGATGCAGATAATGTTGCTATTGAAGTTAAAGAAGCCTCTTTTGAATGGGAAATCTTCTCAGACGAAGAGGACGAGGATGAATTATCCAAGAAGGACGAGAAGGAAACGAAAAAGGAAAAGAAGGCCCTGAAGAAGGTTGCAAAGGAAAAGAAGAAGCAAGACAAGATTGACAAAAAGTTGAAGAAACAACAAATTTTGGAAAAGAAAGCAAAACTCATCGAAGAGGCTAAAACCAAAAATGCAGAAAAGTTGAATAGTTCTGACACTGCTACCGTTAAGGTTGATTTTGCGGGACTTCAAGATATTGACTTGACCGTCAAAAAAGGAGAGTTTGTTGTAATTACCGGATTGATTGGCTCTGGAAAAACTTCACTTTTGAACGCAATCGCAGGTTTTATGAACCGTACCCATGGAACTGTAAACGTTAATGGCGACTTACTTCTTTGTGGTTATCCATGGGTGCAAAATGCAACCTTAAAAGATAACATTATTTTCAATGCGGAATACGATGAAAAAAGATACAAACAAGTTATCCATGCTTGTTCCTTACAAAGCGATTTAGACATTTTCCCAGGTGGAGATCAAACGGAAATCGGTGAGCGTGGTATCACCTTGTCCGGTGGCCAAAAAGCTAGAGTGAATTTGGCAAGAGCTGTTTATGCTGGTAAAGAGATCATCTTAATGGATGACGTTTTATCCGCAGTTGATGCAAGAGTAGGTAAACACATCATGGACAATTGTATTTTAGGCATGTTAAAGTCTAGTACCAGAATCTTGGCGACTCATCAATTGTCTCTTATTGGTGCAGCAGATAAGGTTATCTTCTTGAATGGAGACGGTACCATTAGTTACGGTACTCTTGAAGAGTTGAAGCAAACTAATTCCGGATTCAATAATTTGATGTCTTTCCAAAGCAAGGAGGCCATGCGAGAAGAGGAGGTGGATGACGAACTAGTCGAGGTTGAGAAGAAATTTAGAGAACGTCAACAACTGATTGGCGGTAAGTCCCTTACTGAGAAAACGGATGAACAAAACGCAGCTGATGGGAAATTGATTTTGAACGAAGAAATGGCTGTCAACAAAATCAAGTTTTCTGTGTATATGGATTATATCCGTATTGGCTCAGGAAAGTTTAAGATAGGAGGGTTTCTTCCTGTGCTTCTTGTTGTTATTGTCTTAACCACGTTTTTGCAATTATTCACAAATACGTGGTTGTCATTCTGGATCGAATTTAAATTTGGTACTAGAACTAGCGGATTTTACATTGGATTATATGTGATGTTCACCTTATTGTCTGTGTTATTTTTGGTATTTGAATTTATGATGATTGTTTACATGACCAATACTGCTTCTGTATTAATGAATCTTCTTGCCGTCAATAGAGTTTTGCATGCCCCAATGGCGTACATGGACACGACTCCAATGGGTAGAATATTGAACAGATTTACTAAGGACACTGATGCTTTAGATAATGAAATTAGTAATGAAGTGAGAATGTTCATTGTTACCCTAAGTCAAATCATCGGGATTGTTATCTTGTGTATTATTTACTTACCTTGGTTTGCAATTGCAGTTCCGTTCTTGGCATATCTTTTCATTGCAATTGCTGATTACTATCAAGCATCTGGTAGAGAAATCAAAAGATTGGAAGCTGTTCAAAGATCGCATGTTTATAACAATTTCAGTGAAACCTTAAGTGGTATGGCAACTATCAAAGCTTATGGACTTCAGCACGTTTTTCTTGCTAAGAATGATCGTTTCATTAATACCATGAACGAAGCTTATTATCTTACCATTGCCAATCAACGTTGGTTGGCAATTCACTTGGATATGATTGCTACCATTTTCTCGTTGCTTATTTCGATTCTTTGTGTCTGTAGGGTGTTCAAACTTTCTCCTGCTTCGGTTGGTTTGTTATTATCCTATGTTCTTCAAATTGCAGGACAATTATCTTTCCTTCTTAGGTCGTACACTCAAATGGAGAATGAAATGAACTCTGTTGAAAGAATGTCTGAATACGCATTTAGAATTCCCCAAGAAGCTCCATATGTTATCACCGAAGCTACTCCTCATGAATCATGGCCTTCTGAAGGTCAAATCTCCTTTGAGAATGTGGATTTGTCTTATAGACCTGGTTTACCGTTGGTGCTCAAAAATGTGACTCTTGATATCAAACCGGCAGAGAAGATTGGTATTTGTGGTCGTACTGGTGCTGGTAAATCATCCATTATGACAGCTTTATTCAGATTGAGTGAGTTGCAACGAGGTAGAATTACCATTGATGGAATAGACGTTTCCACATTGGGATTAAAAGCTTTAAGAAGTAAACTATCTATCATTCCTCAAGATCCTGTCTTATTTAAAGGTTCGATTAGGAAGAATTTGGATCCTTTCCATGAAGTTGCTGATGATAGATTATGGGATGCTTTGAGAAGAACTGGCTTGGTTGAAGATATAGCTTCTGCTAAGAAACAGCTCAAGTCTGATTCAAATGATAGTAGTAAAGACACGATGCATAAATTCCATTTGGATCAACAAGTCGAAGATGAAGGTGTGAACTTCTCGCTCGGGGAAAGACAATTGATCTCGTTTGCTAGAGCTTTGGTTAGAGAAACCAAGATCTTGATTTTGGATGAGGCAACCTCGTCCGTGGATTATGAAACAGATGCAAAGATTCAACAAACCATCGTGAAAGAATTCGCCCATTGCACAATCTTATGTATTGCTCATAGATTGAAAACCATTGTGAATTATGATAGAATTTTGGTTTTGGATAAAGGTCAAGTAAGTGAATTTGATACTCCACGGAACTTGTATGAAAACGAAGGGGGAATATTCCAGCAAATGTGCTTCAAGTCGAATATCACTGAAGAGGATTTCAGCGGTAATCCTTTTGCTTAGGTAGAATGTACTTTGTAATGTATGTATAAACTTGTATATATGATGTGATCATCAATTTGAATATAATAACATGGTGGATATATTTTGTAGATCGTACAGGGGCAGTTTACGGCTTTGCAACATCTTGTACAGAATCACTTATCTGGAGCATGAGAAGGCTTCTAGACCATGAAAATCTCGTAAACTAGCCCTTATCAGAGCAGAAAATCTCGTATATTAAAGGCACTCTGGAACTTTGTTTTATCATGCAGGGCGGTTCATTCAAGTGAGGAGCAGGCAGCTTTGTATTTCAACAATCCGATCTGGATTCCATGGCTTAACGCTCTGATTGTTCTTTTTCAGATCGGATGTCTGGGATTTCAGGCACGCCACTTTTTCCTATGCAATTTTTGTAAATGTGTAAGGTCTAAGTTGCACCCATGCACTGTAACTTAATTTACTAGAATCACGAGCATTTCATGAGTAATTCCAATTACTCTATTTGAGTCAAGACTGGCTCATTAGGTACAAAAGTTTAAAACTGAAAGCCCCATCAGCATTTCCGATGCGTGTAATTATCAAGTATGAGAAAGCGAAATGTCACCTAGGAGTAACAGGCTTAACATCCACTGATGAAGTCAATGTACTTCGCGAAATATTGTAGGGCGTCTTTGTCTTTCAGAAATGTCGCAATTTGAAATATGTTACTTCATTTATGGGAATTAACTTCCTGAATTTGGTTTGGAGTCTCCTTCCAAATAAGCAGCTGCTCTGTTTATTTATTCAGCGTCGCCTCAGTTTTGGAGCTTTTAATCGAATCGTCACTGCAATAACGGAGGTATATAGACATTCGTAATGCAGCTGTGATAAAATAAAAATGTCGCCGAGTGAACCTTTGGGAATTATTAGCATTGATAGCATAGCTGAGTCCATATTAGTCTCGACAGAACTGTACCGACATTACTCTCTTGATATATTTAGTCAACGTACAATTTCGTCAGATCTTCGTTCCTTGCCTCTACTGCTGTTTCATATTGAGAGAAGAAGTATCACAATTACTCAGGTACCCAAATACACGCCCACCTCTCCTATTGCACTTTAACTCGACTGCTCTATATACATCATACCTCTTGTCTGATTCGACTGCTCCATATATATCATACCTCTTGTCTGACTCGACTGCTCCCTATATATCATACTGTCTCGATTGCTCCCTCTCACACGTCCTCTCGAGATGTCGCAAGAACGTGTACCCTGCATACAGCTTATCCTACGCGCATTCCTGTTGAGATCAACAAATTTTCACGACGTGTTTGAAACTTATCAACATCATCCTTCTTTCTGTTTCTGAAAGTTTATGGGAGTATTACTGTTCTTCATTATATCATACTTATTAAAACAACTTTCCAAGATCTTAACTAAAATGGATTTCGCAGCTATTTCCAACCTGGGCCCAGCGTCAATTCTTTCATATTGTGTTGCTTCTATTATTATGACACTCACCAATAAATTTGTATTATCCGGAGATTTCAACTTGAACTTCTTCCTTTTAGCTGTTCAATCTGCTGTCTGTATCTTTGCTATTGGTACATTAAAATCCTTTGGTGTTATCAACTATAGACAATTCAACAAAGATGAAGCTAAGAAGTGGTCCCCAATTGCATTCTTATTGGTTGCAATGATTTACACTGGTTCTAAGGCTATACAAGTTTTATCTATTCCAGTTTACACCATTTTCAAGAATTTGACCATTATTTTAATTGCTTACGGTGAAGTTTTATGGTTTGGTGGTAAAGTTACCTCCATGGCACTTGGTTCATTTATCTTGATGGTTTTATCATCAGTGATTGCTTGTTACGGTGATTCTGCTGCTCCAAAGACTGCCTCTGATACTCTTACTATGTACTTTGGTTACATGTGGATGTTCAGTAATTGTTTTGCTTCAGCCGCTTTCGTTCTTGTTATGAGAAAGAGAATTAAGTTAACCAACTTCAAAGATTTCGATACCATGTACTACAACAATTTATTATCTATTCCAATTTTATTGGTTTTGTCATTGGTTTTCGAAGATTGGTCCGCTGCCAATGTTGCCTTCAACTTCCCAGCCGACGTTAGAACTGCCACCATCACTGCCATGATTTTATCTGGTGCTTCTTCGGTTGGTATTTCTTACTGTTCTGCCTGGTGTGTTAGAGTCACATCTTCAACCACTTATTCAATGGTTGGTGCTTTGAACAAGTTGCCAATTGCTTTATCAGGATTAATATTCTTCAATGCTGCTGTTAACTTCTGGTCCATTTCTTCAATCTTTGTAGGATTTGCGGCTGGGTTAGTATATTCTGTTGCAAAGCAAAAGCAACAAAGAGAAAATGCTCAAGTCTTGCCAACAAGTAAGTAATAAAGAAGGTGGAATCATAGTGATTAAAATCACTCGAGTTGGAAGACTAATAACAACCAGAGTTAAAATGTATTTGTGTATGAATAACTCCAGTATAGTGTCGACCACCAGATCTGAGATAGAAGCACTATCTCGTCCGGGATTCCTTAAACATAGACATATGATATCCTGAAATAGAGATTATTTGAAAAAAAATGTAGATGAGCCACTTGTAGTGATTGAAAGATATCCGCTTTGCGCATTATTTGCACCCAAGGAAAAGTACGGTGGGATAGAAATGCCATCACACCAGAAGCAGTGTGATTGCAATTGAAGTTTGGCAGTAGCGGAACCCCGTATTAGTGCCTCTATGAGCTTGTGCGATGAGGTTGCCAATTTATGCCTTATTGGAGGTTTAGTTGGTCTTCTCTAGGTGAATCTGATCCAGAGCCACTTCAGGAAAATATAAACAACTGTCCTAGTAATTTGCACTTCTTATTGTCCTCCTAGTAATCTCCATAGGCATTTCTCCTGGATTTTCTCTTAAGCTACATCAGCCTCTCACTCCAAATTGTAGGCGAATTTTTCGATTTGTTTTTCACATCAAAAGAACTACGATTCACTGAGACGTTGTAGGTATTATCAGATACCTCATCAAATACACTATCAAATAGGAATATTTCACGTGTACTATGAACTCGCCACAATCAATCACGGAATACCTTGAACAATCGCTCCTTCCTCAATCTTCCAAACAAGCTGAGGCTTATCTAAAATCCATCGAATCACAGCCTGGGTTTGCAATCAATCTACTCCATGTTATTGCAACCTCTTCAATCAATCCATCGACTAGATTAGCTGGAGCCTTGTTCTTCAAGAATCTTATCAAGCGAAAATGGATGAATGAAGATGGTAACTATTTATTACCAGTAGAAGATATCGTTAAAATCAAGGAAGAAATCTTGGACATTATGATTCAATTATCTCCCCAATTACAATCCCAAATTGGAGAAGCTATTTCGTTGATTGCAGAGAGTGATTTTCCACACAATTGGGACAATCTTATTGATAAACTTATCAGTAAACTTTCGTTGACCGACTTCAACCAAAACAAATCAATTCTTATTGTTTGCCATTCGATTTTCAAGAAATGGAGACCCCTTTTTAGATCGGATGAGTTGTTTTCGGAAATCAAAATGGTTTTAGATAAGTTCGTAGAGCCATTCTTAAGATTGTTTACAGAGTTAGACTTATTGATTGAAAAGAATAAAGAAAATCCAGCGTTATTAGTTACTTATTTTGACAACTTCTTATTATTGATTCAAATTTACTACGATTTGAATTCTCAAGATATTCCCGAATTCTTTGAAGACAATATTCAATCCTTAATGACGATTGTACTTAAGTACTTGAATTTCAACTCTTCGTTGATTACCAAATCAGGAGAAGACGAAGAGATCGATATTCTTATCAAGGTCAAAACTTCCATCGTTGAATTGATTCTATTGTATATTACCAGATATGCTGATGTTTTTGAGGATCTAGTTCAACCATTCATAACAAGTATTTGGAATGTCATCAATGATTACGTTACAAAACAACCAAAATACGATTTACTTGTTGTGAAGTGTTTACAATTCTACTCATCTATTTTGAAATTGACCAAATATCAAAATATCTTCAATAACGAAAGTTCTATTGACGAAATCATAGAAAAAATCATCCTACCAAATATTTATTTTAGAACCATTGATGAAGAGAACTTTGAAGACGAGCCTATTAATTTCATTAGGTCTGACTTGGAGGGTTCTGACTTCGATTCCAGAAGAAAATCAGCAACTGATTTCTTAAGAGATTTGAAAGATATAAATCAGGAATTGTTAACCAATTCGGTAATGAAATACGTAAATCAATTCTTGACAAACTCACAACAAGACTGGAAAAATAAAGATACAGCCATTTATTTGTTCAGCAGTTTGGCAACAAAAGGAACAGTCACCAATATCGGTGTAACATCCACCAGTTTGTTGGTCGATGTTGTTCAATTCTTCACCGATTACATTGCAAATGATTTGATAAATGGTGATAATAACTCGCACCCAATTTTGATTGTTGATTCAATCAAGTATATTTTGATCTTCAGAAATCAACTAACCAAAGATCAACTATTGACAACGATCCCCTTATTAATAAATCATTTGAAAAACCCCAACCCTGCTATTTTCACTTATTCTGCAATCACCATAGAAAAGTTATTAGAGATGTCCAACTTCACGACGAATTTCGAACCGATCTTCAACAAATTGGACGTCCAGCCTTACACGAATGAATTGTTGTCAAATCTTTTCAATCTCATTTTGCTAAATCAATCTACTCCTGAGAAATTAGCTGAAAATGAATTTCTAATCAAATGTATAATGAGGATTTTAATCACAATCGAGGACTCGTCAATTGAGAGATTACCAATCATCGAACAATTGGTAAAGATTTTGAATATCACCTCCAAGAACCCGTCCAATCCAAAATTCTCGCATTATACTTTCGAGTCCATAAGTTTACTAATCAAATTCGATTTAGGAAACATATCCAAATATGTTGAGCTAGTTATTCCTGCTCTTTTAGGGATCTTGGGAGAAGACGTACAAGAATTCGTTCCGTATGTATTCCAAATCTTGGCCTTTTTGTTAGAGTCATACCCAAAACAACAAGGATTACCTGAAAGCTACAAGGCTTTAATCAAACCAATTTTGTCTCCAACCGTTTGGGAATTTAGAGGAAGCATCCCTGGTATTACGAGATTGTTGGTTGCCATTTTAGATCATGATTCATCGGTATTTGCATCTATTGGATTGACTCCTTTATTGGGGGTATTCCAAAAGTTGATCTCTTCAAAGGTCAACGATACTTATGGGTTTGATTTGTTATTAGCCATCTTGTTGAATGTGGATTTGCAGGTTGTTCAACCATTTTTGAGTCAAATCGTCATTCTTCTATTAACAAGATTGAAGAATTCAAGAACCGATAGATTCGTAAAGAAGTTTGTGTTATTCATAACCAGTTTAGCCGCTTCGCACTTAAAACAAACCAACTACTTAAATTCAGGTAAAATCAACTCCAATTTCATTGTCGAATTGTTCAACTCTACCCAAGCTGGTGTTTTCCAACAAGTCTTCAGTAGTTTTGTTTTACCAACCTCATTGACAATTACCAATTTACAAGAGAAGAAGATTATAAACATTGGGTTAGCTCAATTCTTACAAGTGAATGAGTTGGCAATTCCAACGGCAGAACAACTAATCAAGAATTTGGCTGCTTATGGCGGGATCAGTAAAGGAGTGGTGGGAGTTAACGCAGCTCAAGTGGCAGGTACCGATGACTTTGAATCGTCTGCTTCTTTTGGATCTCAATTCTCGAAGATCGTCTCTATTCAGCCTGAATTATTTGATCCGTTATCGCACATAAAGAATAATGATTTTGGCTCGATAAAGTTTGCTATTTTGGCTGAATTGGAAAAGATTCCTGGGGTGATTGGACAACTTTCGCCAGAAACTCAACAGAGCTTTAAGCTGTTGATTTGATTTGTATTTAGTATAAGATGGATGTTAAAGTTGTAGGACTGAAATGTACTGAGTTGAGTGCTTGAGTGTAACTGAGTTGAGAGTTCAAAGTGTAGTGAAGGCTGACTTGGGTGCTTAAAGAGTAAGAGTGCTTAAAGTGTAGGATGAGTTGAGCGCTTGAAGTAGGCCGAGTTGAGTGCTTGAAGTTAGGCCGAGTTGAGTGCTTGAAGAGTAGGCTGACTTAAATGTGAACTTGAGAATGATGATTCATTCACCCAAGCGACAAGACACTACCTGACGGTGCAATCGCAGAAAGGTCCACTTAACTATTTTAATTGTCTACAATCCTACATTAGATGAAATTACCAGTACTCCTTCACTATGCTCCAGAATATATATATTAATACAACCCCCTAAGAATTATCATGATCTATCAAGTTAAAGATCTCTTCTTTAACTATTGTCTCTCCGATATCCACCTCCACACCATTTTTGTCATTGATTTCTTTCAACTTATCCAACCTATCTTTTTCTGCTATTTCTGCTGCTGTCAAGAATCTACCACCTTGGCCTCTTGGTCTTCGCATAGCATGTTTATGTCTTGATTCATGTAAATAAGGCTTTCTTGTTCTTGCTATTTTTAAATTCTCTTCTAACTTAGCTCTTGCGATTCTCCGTTTCAATATCCTATGATATTGTTTTGCGTTTACGTAGAAGGGTTGCTCCTCAGGTTGATCTGCTATTTCTTGTGGTTGTGGCTGCTGTTGCGCTTGTGGCTGTTCATAGAATGGTTGTTGAGCCGTTGAATCATTCGTATTGGCCTCGAAATATGATGTTGATCGTGACGAGGTCGGTGAACCTTCTCGTTGTTGTTGTGGCTGTGGAACTTGTTGTGGGGTTGGTAATTGTACTTGACCTTGTATATTTGGTACACTCCCTTGATTTAACTCATCCGATGGATGATTACCAAAGTATGATATCAGTTCTTGGTAATAGTCTCCTACTGGATGTAATGATGTCATGATTGAATGTATTACTTTGTAATTTTAAATTCAATATGTTTTTTTTTTCACTTTTTTTAATGGAACCCTTAGTGTTAAATTTAATGAGAATCTCAGTTCCGATTACGGGAAAGTCATGAGAATTTTGCGTAGCTAATCGTTGAAATAGGTGAGCTATTTGTAGGATTTGCCTGTAGAGATGATTTTAGGGTCACCTGTTCCTCTTAAGTATACTTAGCGGTTCAAGAGAAGGTGTGGATGCTTGGAGTATTAGGTAGATGTTGTGTATTTAATAAGTCAGGTAGATTCGGAATTTAAGTGGAGGAGGTGTGGGCCCGTTCAAGCGCATCTCTTCAATAGTGTGTCGCATGTCTATCATCACTATAATCACACTGGAGGAACCACATTAAAAAGGAACCACATTAAAAAGGGAGTACAATAAAAAAGTACGAGTCATACAATGCGTCATAGCCTACGTTATATCAAATCCTAGTTCATACTTACAATCAAAAGTTAACTAGATCTAAAAGACTACCAACGGGAGATGATGAACATGTGATTACCGTTAATCGCCGTACCTGTCAAAGGTATTGCGTCCTATATTTGAATTAAGTGCTTAAAAAGTGCTGTGCCTAAAAAGGATACCGAGTTGTGCTGGCCAAACCTGCTCATATCTCACATCCACTCATTGATCCCCACCTTTCAAGAAAGTGTACTTTTCTAGAATCTCCTCTGAACCATCTCGATTCACCTTAGCATCGTTTATCACCGGCTTCTGGGTTTCAGCTGGTACAGGAACAATAGGTCTCCCCTTTTCAGAGGTATTTTCCAACTCCTCTATATCTTGTTGCATTGCAATTCGATCTAAATATGCATTCCGAATACCACCTAAAATCAACGGTTTATTATGTCGTATCTCTGTAGAATTATTTGCTAAATGTAGTTTTTCATCAACACCGACACTCTTCATCTTGATCGCCTTCTTCATTACCCTTTCATTAACATATTTCACTTGTTTGATTTTGTCAAACAATTCTAGCTTCAATTGGGGCCATTTGCAAATCATCAGTTTGGATCTGCAATTTTCACAAACAGGAAACAGCATCTCGTCACATTTCTTCTTCCTCTTACGACATGTCAAGCAGCCAGTTCGGGATCTGCTTATCCTCTCTTTAGGTAGACTCATGAGGTCAGGTTGTGTATCGCAAATTTTTTACTAAATAGGTAAATCGCGCTTAATTTTTCATACCGATGACGAGAAATCTACGCACTGGAGATGGATTTGGGTTAATTAGGAAAAGGAATTCCACGAACACGTTTAATTTGGGGGAACACTTATTACACTGGATGACTCTTGGTATACTGTATAACGCCTATTATAGTGGATAACACTTGTTACACTGTTTAACACTCTAGTGGATAACACTTGTTACACTGGAAGTTGTGGATACCACTTGTTGTTGTCGCGGTATTCAAATTGGTTGCAAGACTCTTGACAAGGCGAAGTAATTCTTGCGCATAACTGTGGTACGGTTGACGAATTGCTAAGTTTGGCTATGGCTAATCAGTCTACTTATTCCTTCCAGAAATGCTTTGAATGTTATTTGTTTGCCTCGTTGTGGATACACTTGTTTCGCGAGTATACAAACTTCAAGGTGCCATTTTTGCAGTATTTTGCAGCCATTTTGTAAGTCCCATGTTATTCTTGCCAGAACTTCCTGCAAGTGAGAGTGGAATCGAGTGGGCTCTAGTTCAATTGTGTAGAATTGAGTCTAATTAATTTAGAATTTACCGTGAACTTACCCCTGCATCTGCTTACGACGTGTCATTTGTTGATATTCCAACTTTTCTTAATGGATTTCATTTGTAGGTATCACTCCTGATGAATTTCTACCCGTTAATATTACAACTTCTCTAATGTAATATCTCCTCTATAGTTCTTTACATTGGGGTAAAATAATTTCGTTCTACTGTACAATACTCATTGAATCATACCATCAAGCGATTGAATTATTTCTAGCAAGTCATTCTCCCACCAGTCTTCTCTTCTTCTCGGCAGAGCAGTGCTAATTCCAATCTTCCTGTTATCCATTGATTTCGTACCATCCATTTTTCAGTGCGCCGAAACAAAACCTCCACCTCATTCACAATAAATCAACACAGTGGGATGAATAACCTAGCAACCAAACTAGTGGATTCTCCACTTACGTCTGTTGATGATATATTTACCCATCTTACCATTCCTGAAATTCAAAAGTTAAGAAAAGATTACAAGCAAAATATTGATACATCGAAACAAGATTTATTCACCTTGGTTGGTAATAAATACCGTGATTTGATCAAAATCGCAGAAGATATTGATGATATGTATACAATTACCAATGAAATCGATTCCAAACTAACCACTTTATCCTACAAGCCTTTGAAGTTTGTAAATTTCAATAATTCTAGTTCCCAAGTAATATTTAATTCCAAAACTAGAAAGAATGATTCGTTAAATTCAATACAAAAGACCAAGATTCAGGTACTTCGAGATTTGATTTACAATAAGCTAATCAAATTGGATTTGAAAATAGAGAATTGCTCCCTTGAAGGATATGAGTCTCCTTTATACCATACGTCTAATTTTATCTATTACTCAAAAGTGTACTATACTATCGAAATTATATTCAAGCAAACATTGAAAGATGACGAGGTGTTAAGAGGAAAGTTCAATTCGTTAAAGAATAACTTCATAAGATTCATTGAGAATGAATTGTCCACGTATAACTTGTTCAATTCCACCTATCAAACTAATGATAATTTCAAGTTGAACCAAAAATTAAGAAAAAGCGACTTGGTATTGAATCAAAAGTCAAGGAAATCAGGTTCTCTGATAGAACAAAAGTCAAGGAAATCAGAATCTTCTTCAAATGAAATATCTAGCAAATCGGACTCGTCAAATCAAATTCAACCAATTCTTTACAATGACATTGAGGAAGATCTTATTGATGACGATTTCGAGGAGGAAGATAATTACGAGAGCGAGGACTTTTCCATAAACGAAGCATATAATAAAAACTCACCTCCTATTGTGAATTATTTATTAACGTATATAATCTTGAATCATTCAACCTCATTGAACACATCTTCCAGAATAGTCAACAAATTTTTAGAATTGAGGACCAATCATTTATCTTCGTTACTAAACCAAGTGACTGACGAGAATATCAACTTCTTCAATATTTTCAAGTATCTCGAAAATACCTCCAATTATATCCAAGCGTACTTTAAAACGCCCCAAAATGAATTGTTCAAAAATTTAATTCAATTTACAAAACCTTGGATAGCCCTGAACATAATTGGATTCAAAAGTTGGTTCAGAAATGACAAAATCCCTTTCAACCAGACGGTGTACTTGATCGCGTTTCATGAATCGGCTTTGAATGATATCGACGAATCTTTAAATACTATAACCGATTTGGTATTCCAATTCATGCGTTCTCGTTTAAGTAAAGAGAACGATTTGAAGGCAATGTTGATACTCTACTACAATTTCATCATTCCTTTAAAGAGCGTAAATTCGATTGTTGAGGATTGCGATTTGATCAAATTAATACTGAAAGAACAGTTCGAAAAATTACTTACATTGCTATCGACCCAAATTAGACTTACTTTTAAAGATCATTTTAATCAATTGAGTTCTGATGCGATTGAAAACCACTCTAAAAATCCCGAATACAAAAATGTGAAAAACTTGTTCACAAAAGATATTTGCTCATTGATAGATACCGATGTTAATCAATACATCCTGACATTGGGACGTGTGTCCCTGAACGTATCAAACGAAACCTCTGCGATCGGTGCTTCTGATTGGTTCGATAAATTCATCCAATATAAAGAATTACTTCTGTTGGTAGATGTTCAATATTCAAAATTAACTCCAGAAACATCTTTGAGTCATTTGTGTAAAGCAGTTAAAGGATGGGGCTTTAAATCTGCAAACATTGAAGACACAGTTGCAACTCTTCAAACGGAAATAGATGCGGATTTCAAAAGCCACATAGATGCGTTCGTATCAAAGCTTGCAGAACTAGTTCAAGAATCGAAAGACAAAAAGTCGTACTACTATTTCTTGGAAATCTTGTTGTTGTTTAACGAAAAGCTCACGAAAAGTCATTTGGAGGAATCGAAAAACAAGCTTAATGAAATTCTTGAAGTCGTGTACACATATTTGATTGATGAGGTAGGAAAGAATTACGAAGTAAAACTAATTCAACACACCAAAGAAGTACTGTCAAAGGTTGTAAAACACAATGATGATGACGAGGAAGTGGTGGAAGTATCAAGACCAACCATAAGGTTATCAGCATTAATGTATCAATTCTCTAGGGAGTTAGTGGGAACTAATGGGAAGTTGTTCGTCAATCGGAGGTTTGTTCAGTTGAAAAACAAATGGATTGAAGGTGTTGTACAAAAGGTTAAAGAGGTTGGTCCGGTGGAACTGGCTAATAAGGATGAGAATGGCAACCATAAAAATGGAGAAAATGGAGAAAATGGTCAAAATGGTCAAAATGGACAAAATGGTCAAAATGGAGAAAATGGAGAAGACAGAGAAGACGGAGAAGAGAATGGAGTTCACGGAGAAAAGTTGAGTGGGGAAGTAATAGAAAGCACAGAAGAGGTGAAGGGGGGTGAATTAAAGGAGGATCTCGTGAAAGATGGAGCTTTAAATGAGGATGAAAGTGACTTAAAGGAGAACCTCGCGAAAGATGGCGATGCAAACATCGACTCCCTAAAAGATAGCAATGGAAAGACCGAAGCCAATTTCATCGAGGAACAATTATTTGCAAATATCTCCTACCTTCTTCAATTTATACAAAAACAAGAAGATTCAAAAAGCATTGATTTACTTACGTCGAAAAGGATTTCTCAAAGCATCAACGACTACTACAAGTCAAATAAGAATATCTACTTTCCTTTACTGAGTTAGTGGGGACCGTATATCATCGAATGCTACATGTTACATAGTATATTTCCTAATGCTCCATTTTACATAGTATATATTTCTAATGCTCCATTACAGAGTATATATTTTCTAATGCTCCATTACAGAGTGTTTCTTTTGCTCTATTAACCATGGTACGACCTGGGGATCTCCCAGACTAGTACAAATAAATCTTAGAACCAGATTTAGTCAAATCACGTAAGACATCAGTAGTTTCCTTTAAATCCCAAATATTTTGCATCTTTGAATCTAAGTAGGTACTATCGAGAATCAAGATCTTTATTTCCAGCTTATCCAAGCCTGACGATTCTATGTTTAGCACTTTTGACAATCTTCCTGGCGTACAGCATAAGACACGAGAAGTGGTGGTTCCAACTAACTTAAGGTCCACTTCCAATTTGTTCTTATTAATCAATTTAAGAGATGAGCCTGCAATATCTTTGGTTGAACGGTGTACGTCACAAGCACGTAGGGCCGACAGTGACAAAATGGCTATGAATTTTCTTTCTTCCGTTGAGGATGGTTCTTCCACCTTTTGCTTCTTCAGCTTTTTACCCGATTTCTTTGCAGACGGCAACATGTTCTTGAATCTGGCATTAATGAACTTTTCGTAATTTTCCAAGGTTCTTGGTTCTTCGAAATCAGAGGTTGATCTGACACTGGTACGTTGGAAATACAATTCGGATAATTCCAAGGTAGAGAGATCTGGGTTATTTGAACGGATCTTGTTATTGATATAATCGACAATTACTTCTGTTGAAGTTTCCTGTGACATTTTCTTCTTCTTATCCATATCCATCTCCATCTTGAGTCGCTTCTTCTCTTGTAATTTCGATGTTTTTGGTTTTCTCTTCTTTCCTTGGGCTTTTTCAGTCACTGGAGTGGATTCGTCAGCTCCTTCCGTTTCGGAAAACTCGACTTCATAGTCTAATCCATCATCTAGTTGGTCTTCGGCGGTGTTGAGTGGTTCTTTTGTCATGTTGTGTATTGAGATGAGATGAGTTTTTCTCCCCAGAGAATAAGTGTACTGAAGAAAATAGTGTCTCTGAAGGAATAGAGTGTACTCAGAGCAGAATAGAGTGATGTGAAAGAGAATAGCGTGTAAAAGTATATACATGTGAGCTGTTCGATAAGTAGAGCTTTCTCCGTTTCCCACTGCATTCTTCTTGGTTGCACTCTTCCCTCCATGAGATCGATTTTTATAGTAAATGTAATACAAATGAGTTAATCAAAGTGAAACCTCCTCTCGTTCCCAATACATTGCCGTTATTCGTACTCTTTTGTCACTTCCTTTAGTAGCATTCACTCAATCGGTTGATTTCTTGCATCCTAAAACTCAAATTTCTGCGTAATTTTTCAGTGTAATCAACCATGCTTCGTACCGTAATCAGATCCCAGTATAAGGTTCGACCACAACTGAGGAACATATCAATCAATGCCGACTTGAGACTCAAGCTTGATTCGCTGATTTTCCATCCCGTCGTAGTCGTTGGAGGAGGGCATGCTGGATGTGAAGCTGCTACTGGATCTGCAAGATCAGGAACTCCAACCACCTTGATCACCCCTTCTAAAGATAAAATCGGTACCGCCCTGTGTAATCCTTCCATGGGTGGAGTTGGTAAAGGCACGTTGCTTCGTGAGCTAGACGCCTTGGATGGTGTTTCTGCAAGAGTCACAGACAAGGCTGGGATCCACTTCAAGATCTTGAACGCTTCAAAAGGTCCAGCAGTTCACGGTCCTCGTGCCCAAATCGATAGAAAAATATACTTACATGAAATGCAAAAGGAAATCTTCAATTACAAGAACTTGGAGGTTCTTGAAGCTGAGGTTGAAGACGTAATCATTGAGCCAAAACCAGCCCAAGATAACTCAGGAAGAAGTACAGGAGTAGTAAGGGGAGTGGTATTGAAAGATGGACGTGTGTTGCGTACTGATAAAGTTGTAATCACCACAGGCACATTTCTTGGTGGTGAAATTCATATAGGGCTCAAGGCGTATCCCTCTGGAAGAATTGGAGAAGACGCAACATTTGGTCTTTCAAAAACTTTGAGGGAAACCGGTTTCCGTGTTGGAAGACTAAAAACTGGAACCCCGGCTCGTCTTTCGTCTAAAACCATTGATTACTCTAATTTGGCAGTGCAGCCTCTGGATTTCCCACCCCAACCAATGTCTTATATGAATGATAAAGTTGACTTGGAAGATAGATTGGTCAATTGTCATATGACCAGAACTACTCCTGCGTTCCATAAATTGATTGCCGACAATTTGGATAAGTCAATTCACATCAGGGAAACCGTCAAGGGACCTCGTTACTGTCCCCTGATTGAATCGAAAATAATAAAATTCCCACAAAAAGATTCCCATATAGTTTGGCTAGAACCAGAAGGATTAGATACAGATTACGTTTACCCAAACGGGATTTCATGTACTATGCCTGAAGACATACAAGAACAGGTTGTACGTCTAATGCCAGGCTGTGAAAACGTAACAATGTTACAACCGGGTTACGGTGTTGAATATGATTACATAGATCCGAGGGAATTGAAGAACACCTTGGAGACCAAACTTGTGGATGGTCTCTATTTAGCAGGACAAATTAATGGAACTACAGGTTACGAGGAAGCAGCTTCACAAGGTTGTCTCGCAGGAATAAATGCCGGACTTGCACATTTACAGAAGGCACCGCTTGAATTAAGCAGAGCCGATGGTTATTTGGGAGTTTTGGTAGACGACTTGATTACAAAGGGGGTAGATGAACCGTACCGTATGTTCACATCACGCTCTGAATTCAGAATCTCTATAAGGTCAGACAACGCAGATAAGAGGTTGACCGCAAGAGGTTATGCTGCCGGTGTAGTGGGGGAAGAAAGATGGAGACATTTCCAAGCAGAACAATCACAGTTCAATCTGATCAAGGAACATTTAAAGTCAATGCTGTATTCTGGACAAAAATGGGCGCCAGTCTTGAAGGGTTTGGTGCTGGACGTGAATCAGAAATCTGTAGTCGATGGTTGGAAATTGCTCTCATACCAGGGCTTACTGATTAACGATTTGATTCCTCACTTGCAACTAGTACTTCCTGAGGG
Source organism: Kodamaea derodonti (assembly GCA_030570035.1). Taxonomy (NCBI): domain Eukaryota; kingdom Fungi; phylum Ascomycota; class Pichiomycetes; order Serinales; family Debaryomycetaceae; genus Kodamaea; species Kodamaea derodonti. The sequence goes on from JAJLUU010000010.1 coordinate 403,007, forward strand.
ATCAACATTGCCTGACTTCTACGAAAACATAAATAGAAGACTAGCCAATAGCATTGACGTTGAAGCCACTTACGATCCATGGATGAAGAAAGAAGAAGTACATTTGAAAGCCTACAATGCAGATGAGGATCTACTCCTACCAATCAATTACGTATACAATAATGAGGGCACGGTTAAACTCTCATTTGAAGCGTGTCATCTTCTTAATACCATCCAGCCAACCACAATTGGTCAAGCTAGAAGAATCCAAGGTGTTACACCTGCTGCTATCTTTGAGTTATATAAGCTTGTGAAAGGTGCTCAAAATGAAATCGCCGAGGAGAGGAGTATTGCTACGTAAGTAGTTCATGTAAATAGTCAAACCACTATATTTATTCACACAGTTACAAATATATAATACATTATAGTACAGTTATTCCAGACTACTGGTGTACGCGTCCGAGTCGACCTCGGTATTGACGTTTAGAGCGTTCAATGCCGTATCAAGTGTAAGTAACAACTCCAACGGTAAAAAGTTCTGTGCGAGGTTCGAAATTGTCTGTACGTTATTGTCCCCCAACTTGATTCTGTTGAGATACAACAAAACGTCGCTCATATCAATCTGGGACCCTTTCCGATGATCGGAGTAAGCATGCAAATCCTCCATCATGTTTGCTAAGAATTCATTTGATTTAGCTTGGATATCTGTGTAAAGAGGTGCAAGCACAGTTTTTTGCCTTTTTCTTGGTTGGTCGATAACATCAAGTTGTCTAATTGATTTAACCAAGTTTTTCACCGTTTTTAGAGGTAGCAAAGACTCGGTTGGTGGATTGGTATCGTTCATAAAGTGTGGAATTCTCTTCATACGAACTTGAGGGGAAATGGGAGAGTCCTGTTGGTGTGGCTCATTAACAACAAAGAATTCTGGCTCAGCAAACAAATTATGTGTATCTTCATCGATGGTATATTCTTCTTGGATAATTCCAGGGGAGGAGCTATGAGGAGGAGTGTCTGGTTCAAAGACAAATGGATCATTCTGAATGTCCAAGACGTTTGTAACTGTCTGGAATGTAGATGGTGTGTCGTTTATCGTTAAGGGATGATCAGTTCCGTCATCACCCACTTTCCGTTCTTTCGAAGTTTCGTCATCTGATATATCATGGGCATCCTGTGCATCCTTTGATGTGTCTTGGTTAGCATCAAGCAAGCTATTTTGTGATCTATCTTCAGGGAGATGGGTGTAATCGAAGTACGTATTTTGATCACTGGACTCATTTATTCTCTGCTCTGCTGGGTCTTGTGAAGCCTCTATTAGTGATTCTGAATAGTCGTATGGAACAGCCCCTGTGAATGTTTTTGATTGAGACTCCTCGAACTCGGCTCGTGATACATCATATGTAGATCTATCGATTTCACCAGACTGGTGGACCGTATAGTCCTGTAGATTGGTTATTGATTCCTCTGCAGTCAATCTGCCCAGAAGCTGTCCCGCATTATTTCTTGGTGTAACATTTCCGTGCCTGTTGTCAGTGGTTGTACCTGTGATTTGCGGGATTTGGTCTATACTGTTTCGGTTACTAACGGAATCTTCACGACTCAGGCTTGTAAATTGTGAAGAGTTGTGGATTAGCAATTTATTGGTTACATCATTGAGACCATTGTTGGGTGTTTTGAATGAGAGTTTCGTAGTGTCTTCACTTTGTCTCTTTTGGTTCTTGAGCTTTCTTGCTTGTAAGATCTTCTCCAAGTACGAAAGAGGTTTTGAGGGGACTTCCAGATCTTCCATGTGAGTATGTTTGAGGTGATCTGGAAGAAGTGCTGGAATTGATTGAAAAGGCTCTCCCAATTCTCCCAATTTTGGTTGATCTGCAAATCTGAAGGGGGACTGTAGCATGTTTGGTTCTGGAATCGGGAACGACTGATTGAAATTATTATTTCTAGTGAGTATGTACGACGGGTCTCTGGAGCCATTGAGTGATTGGGATGGGTCTCTGGAGCCATTGAGTGATTGGGATTGTTCTCCATGAGACAAGTTCGGTTCTCCAGAGCTAGATTCCTGCATCAACTCAACTTTTCCATCATCAAGATGGTCACTTCTCAGATTTCCTCGATCAAAATCATCTTCACCACCCACAAGGTGAGCTCTTTCAAGGTCACCTTTCAGATTTCCACCACCCTCAAGGTGAGTTCTTTCAAGGTCACCTTTCAGATTTCCACCACCCTCAAGGTGAGTTCTTTCAAGATGATCCTCCTTCTCTTTCGACTCCTGCTTCGATACTGCCTTACAGAAAAACCTTAGGTAATCCATGGTTATGGGGCCTACGTAATTTGGATCGTATACCAATTCACCGTTTGGATTTAGAATCATCGAAGACCTTCTTCGCACCGCCAAATCCAAGTCTCGATTAGCCTCTTCAATCAGCAATGGTTCTTTCAGTCTACTTATTCGTCTTTTACTCTTTTTTGATAAGAACGACAATCTTGCCGTTGCTTGGGGCAATTCATAAGCAGGCAAATGAATCAAAGGTCTCATTGATTTTGGAGTTCTCGAATTCAATGAACTCAATGAATGGACGGAGACCACCTTGGGAGGCCGTATGGGAGTCAGGGGCTCACTCCGAGTTCGATTCATGAGTAGCGAATTGTAAACAAGGTTTCAGAAATCACAAACATCGCGAGATCTGCGAAAAACCAAGAGCAACCGTTTGGCCTGTGAAGTAATAAGCAATAATCAAAAAAAAAACTGTACCTCCAGCAAAGAAAGGTTATTATACATCCCGCAAAGAAAGGTTATAGACATGTCAGAAAGCTTATTGATAGCATTAGTGTCCGGATGTACGGCTCTGGGAGTCACTGCTTTGGCGACATATCCACTTGATTTCATTAAAACTCAACAGCAACTCAACAACGTAAGTTATATGGAAAGATGGAAAGTGCCTGGAAACTATCCACTGACAATTGCCCAATTATACACTGGTAGTAGCGCCCTTGTAATTGGATCGATATTGAAGAATCTGACCAGACTTGTGCTGTACAACTGGCTGCTGAAATTCATGAGTACCGGCGTTGATTCTCAACATCATCAAAAAGTATCCGCCCCAAGAATCGTCATTGCTGGAGCCATAAGTGGATTCATCGAAACGTTGTGTATTATCCCCTTTGAAAATATCAAAATCACAATGATTCAAAATATGACCTTACAGAATGAGTTATCGAAAACTACAGGTTGGAAGTACGACATAACAGGCACCCAAGCGAAGCAATTCCCAAATATCTTCAGTAAGCAATACGTCTCACCACATGCTTACTTCACCTCGGAATTGATATCCCAATACAGGGGCCACAAGCTGTCCCGATTCACTCACCACACACCTTCTTCAGTGCTTAAAAGTGTCGATGCCTTGAAGGTCAAGTACAATCACGCTCCAACTCTAACATACATAAATACAATCAGAGAAATGTACGAGTTGAAAGGAATACTGGCTTTTACTGCGGGTACCGCGATCACAATAGTGCGCCAAGTGGCGGTGCTGACTGCTTGGATTTGGACGTACAACGCAACCCGTCAATTAATCAACCCCTCACAACAATCAGACCAAGGTTGGTTTGGCCATCAACACACCGCTATCCAACTGATTGGGTTGCATTTCTTACTGTCGCTTGCCGTTGTCACCTTGACCCAACCACTTGATGTTATCAAAACACACATGCAACTGAAAAATGGAAAGGCGATTTACCGTGACTCACTCACAACAGCCTACAAATTGTTTGTTGTTCAAGGGCCAAGAGCGCTTTTCAAGGGTTCGTTACCTAGGGGAATCAAGGTTTTGGTTAACGGGGGCTTGACTGCCCTGGTATACAGCTGGGTTGAGGATGTTGTGGTTGTCACAGGTCTGCAGAATGTTTTTGCCACGTAGTTTATTCTAGATTACCACGACGTTGGTAGTCCCATGGTGGACCCAATGCGCTTGTAAGTTAGAGCTCAAACATTCTACTTGTTGAGGGAAGTCAGTCAATCATCGTACTTGTTGAAGGAAGTCAGTCAATCATCCTACATATTGGAGGAAGTCAGTGTGCTAAACATTACACCTATTGAAGAATCGTTGCTTGCCTCCACAGCCCGAGATTTTGCTGATTTGGACATTTCTCTTGCAAAGGTCAAAGTTCGAGCCGGTGAATCCAATACATTCTCCGTTTGCTCAATTTGCAGTCATTCGGGAGCATTGTCGATGCTCTGGCTACTTTAGAGTCTCCGCTTAATAGAGAGTAAATCTTTGTATAAGACTTATCTGGTAGTAATACATTTATTTATTTCAATAAGAGCGATTAAGGTCCCAGCCTGCATATAGCTGCAGGGCGTTATTTTGCAACCACTGATTTTACAGTATAACCAGCAGTTGTAGATTCTGATCTTTGCGAGTATCTCTGTACTGAATGATTGCATGTCCACTATACTAAGATTACACTCAAATATGATCTATTACACTCAACTAGAATTTATTTATTTTCAAATATAATTTTCATACCATCTTGTGAAAAGAACAATCCCAAACAATAATTGGGCAGACAAAATGGCCTCAATAAGTAAAACCATGAAAGCGTAATACGTCCAGTGGCCAAAAAACAACAAAAACTTGCTTCCAGCGAAATAATCTTTCACGCTAAATGCAACTACATTGGCGTAGATAGCACGAATCAAAAGCACCAATGAAGTGGACATCAAGTACCAAAACATTCTACGTGAGTCTTCCCTCGTGAAATACAAGTGGGTCAACTGTGCCATCAAGATAACCACGCAAGCAAGGAACAAAACCGCACCGGTATCACTAATTCCTGGACTGGAATTACCGGAAGCTTTTTGACTGGAACCCACCACGGACAAAATAATGGCCACCAATAGCAACAATGTCAAGAATCTAAATGGGTGCAATTTCGAGATGGACCGCTCTGTATCTGATTTCTCGCTTCTTGGGCCCTTGTAAAAATTCTCAACAAATACCAACACACATTTGGTAGTGAAGCCTAGCGAAATGGAATTCAAACTATAGGTTGCAGCATATAAACCAGTGTTCAACGTTTTCGTGTGGATGAAAACAACGGCCAGAATCCCACCAGCTAGCTTCACTATGAAGAAAACAGACATATAGATGAAGTACGGGACGATGGATTTTCGGGTAGTGACTTTTGGTCTTAGAGTGACGAAAATCAATAAGGCTGCAAAAATTGCACCAAGAAACCAAACCAGTTGCACGATCATGATCACCTCCCAAGGTGTGAAATATTGAAGTTGCATGTTGATAGTTTTAAGGGTGGATGTTTGATATCCTTTTATATGGACTCAGCAACTGAAGCTGCAAAGCCTCAACATCTTCGTAGTCATCTCTTACATTGTCGAAACACTATTTTCACATTTTGTCACACGGGATTTAGACACGGCGACATGCAGGGAGGTCTTAATAAGCGTATCGACGTGCATGCAACTCAAATCAGTCATGGGGTGTAGTCGGCTGGTTAAGGTTTATGGCCCAAAAGAGGCAGTTCCAGAATTTTCGCGGAATCAATATACGAGAAAAACTCTCCATAGTGGCGGAATTGAGGCAGTGTGAGGTAGTCGACGTGATACACGCTTGAGTGGATTCGGATCCGTCTCCATTGCTCAAGCTGACGATTCGGGAATCTTCGGTTACGGTCCGATGTAATATTCCAAATAACGGTCCGATTTGAATAACGGCTCCAGTTCTTGGCATTTCAGAAGACCCTACGGGGTGGTAGCTGTAAATCACATGGTCTGCAAACTCGTATCTCTATAAATTAAGCCACTAACAATCGATGAGTAAATTAAGCACTATCAATGAATAAATTAAGCACTAACAATCAATGAATAATTAAGCACTAACAATCGATGAATAAATTAAGCACTATCAATGAATAAATTAAGCACTATTAATGAATAAATTAAGCACTATCAATGAATAAATTAAGCACTATCAATGAATAAATTAAGCACTATTAATGAATAAATTAAGCACTATCAATGAATAAATTAAGCACTATCAATGAATAAATTAAGCACTATTAATGAATAAATTAAGCACTATCAATGAATAAATTAAGCACTATCAATGAATAAATTAAGCACTAACAATGAATAAACTAAGCACTAACAATCAATGAATCAAAATCAATGTACATCAGAAAAGAATATCATTTATCATTACTATATATCTATATGCAAAGTCGCGGCTTCTGCCTAGACTGTTCCTTCTTCCGACTTAACTGAGGCAGAGTACCCGTTGGCCATTTGTTCTGCGGTTGGTGGTACCCAAGCGTCAGATTTCCATGGTAAGATGTTTTGGGCGTATAATTCATCAACTTCTTCCAACGTCAAACCCTTGGTCTCGCTGACAAAGAAGTAGACGTAGAAGAACGAGAACAAAAGACAGCCTGAAAACACGAACCCGTAGTAGAAATGAATGGCACTGGTGATGAATGGTGTGAAGAAGGAAATAAGGAAACCCCACAACCAATTGGCGGCAGTTGCAGTGGCCATAGCTTTGGATCTAATTCTCAATGGATACGACTCGGAAACAATGGTGTACACACCACCGGCCCATGTAGATGCAAAGAAGAAAATGTACAAACATGTGATGAAAATCATAGCGTTACCGGCCGGTTTGTTGGTGTTCTCATTATCGAATTCTCCATCTCTGTACAAAGCAACAGAACCAATGACTGCGTAGATAATGAAACAGACAAACATACTGGCCGACCCAGCAAGCAATGTCATTCTACGTCCCATTCTTTCAATCAACCAAATACCAACGAAAGTAGATGCGAAATTGACAATACCCAAAATAATCGAGGTTTGGAAAGAATCCTTAAGACCCACGGCTTGGAAAATGGTGGTACCGTAGTAGAAGAAATAATTGTTACCGGTTAATTGTTGTAAGGATTGTAACATAATACCCATGACAACTCTTCTGAAAATCTTTGGTTTACCAGTGACTAATTCTTTCCACAGGGCAGAACCAGCCAACTTTTCTCTGTCAATACCGGCTTGGATTAATTGAATTTCATGGAGAACGGTTGGGTCTTCAACAGGGGTTTTGTTTGATCTGGCTACGGATTTTTTGGCTTCTTCAATCTTTTCTTTTTCAACCAAGTATCTTGGAGATTCTGGCATACACAACATACCGACAACCAAGAAAATTGCCCAGAGGAAACACAATCCAAGAGGAATTCTCCATTGTCTAGATCCCTCTAAACTCTTAGTACCGTAAGTAACACAGTAACCAATAAAGATACCGGCAGTAATGAACAATTGGAAACAACAGACCAATGTACCTCTGAGAGTCTTTGGAGCAGTTTCACTAATGAAAAGTGGGGACAAGACGGTAACGGTACCAACGGCTAAACCAGTAATGGCACGACCAATACATACTTGATACCACTTGTCATTAGAAGAAATTTGTACGATAATACCAACGACATAAATGGCCATGGCAAACATAATACCAACTCTTCTACCGTACATATCACCAGATCTGGATAAGAAAATACCACCCACAGCACATCCAATGTTGAAGATGGAAATTAGAAGACCAACTCTGACATTAGATAAATAGAAGGTCCCATCAGCATGGACTTCACCAAATCTTTCTAGGAAATCTCCCATATTAACAAAACCGGAAATAGTACCGGTATCAAAACCAAATACAAAACCACCAAAAGCAACTAACAAACAGAAGAACGAAATCATAAGATGATTGGTAACTTCAGCCACTGCCAAAATTGGGGCATCGTTGGACGAACCAACGACTGAGCTCTGTTCCTCTTTCTTAGAGGCGAGTGAGCCAGACTCGGTATGTGTCATGGACACAGGTGCAGACATTTTTATATTTAAGCTTGTATTAGTTTATTATTCTATATCAAGAATGATACTTAAATCTAAGGATTGCACTGGACTATTTATATGATTTGAAATGCCCCCAATAAAAAGTTATCACCCAAGACCGGCAAGGCCAAAAGTGGCAGCATGTGATGCAAAATCGTACTGCGTCCCAAAATATTAATTTCATGGAGCCTTAGATACTGTGGCAAGGGTTTCCTGTCCCAAAATATATTTTTTCATTATCTTTATTTTTTCAGTCGATGGCCTGTCTGAGAATTTTGTGCCACATGATGACATCCAGTTGTTCCGTGACAGTGCATGAAATTGTTCCGAGATGACTGGTTTGGTGATTTTTTTTCTTTTAAGGGAATGTATCGCAAGAATGTCACCCGGATTAATGAGCAGTATGATCTCATCCCCCAGCATTACTCATCTTCTCCACATACACAGGTATCAATACTTCTCCACTCTTATGCATTACCCCATTGAATTTCTTTGCAAGCTCTGTACCAGCAGAGCTTGGCTGACTGAATGCAAAATTGGCCGGCTGTAGCTTAGCTCCGTACGTTGAGAATTTGGTCACAAATGCTAAAAGTTTTTCCGAAAGCCCTTTTCTACGCCATTTACCGGAGATCCATATTCGCGAGATTCCGATCTTCGCTATTGTATTCCGTTGGTTAGGTACTACGTTCCCTGTCCTATAGATCATCCATCGTGCTTGGTCGTCGTAAAGTTCGTCAGTCAGCACAATTCCAATTGCCCGCCCGTTGGCTACAAGAATAATGGCTTTGCTTTGGTCACTTCCTTTATCTGCCCACAATTCGGAATCAATTGGCGAATTTAGTTCCTGATTCACCACCCGAAGAATTTTTCTACATGCAAGTATCTCCCGCGTCAGATTCTTGTTTACTTGCACCACACTGACTTTAATAGTAGAGCCCTTTGTATCAGGCAATTTAAAGGTCCCCAATGGCTTTGTTATCAATGATTGAGACCATGGAACACCATTCACAAACCATTGGTGATGTTTCGTGTGTAATTCCTTATCCTGGGGTATGTGGGATTTATATGACATTTGGCATATTTTACACGTTGTAGTTGCTAAAGTATCACCTATAAGAAGTAGGGATTGGACCTTGTTCCTCAGCAGTGGCGGATCGTCCTTGATTGCTCCACCTGGCGGCAGTTCGGCCTTGGGTAGCATTGATTTGTTGATGGATCAGAAATGTTTTGGTGAATTTGACGCGTGAGTGGACGCGTGACTTGTGAAAAAGTTTTTCCGGGAGAGTGTGAGGTTCGGTGAAAAAAAGTTTTTCCGGTTTAGCACACCACTTTCGTGCATCTTTCTTTTCATGCATATGCATTGGCTTGAATTAAATGGTAAGCGTTTCTGACGTCATGCCGGTAAAAAAGCCTGGATATAATGTAGGAGTCAGATGTTGTTTATTGTATCATGCGAGGGAAAATCAAACAGTATTTTCCCGGCCAGATGGATTTCTGTGGGGAATTCGGGTTTAATGGGGTATCAGATGTTGTGGTCTGGGGCATGTCGGGGCACTTTGGGGTAATTGGGGGTTAAGTGGAGGATATTCTTTGTAATCGAATGTTCTGATTTTACACTCATCGCTTTGGGAAGTATGCATGCGAGGGAATACTTCAAGTGTGGTAACAGAGTAAGAAGTTCTACATCTCAGGGCCATGAAATTGCATTTAAAGTTGCAGTGAAATTCAATTCAGCTAACCACAACTCGGGTGCCACCTTCAGAGACCAAAACATCAAGCTGGTCATCTAGCAAATACAGGTAACATCTGATGCCATTTAACTCCGCATAACTAGTTAATATTAAATTAGGATGACAAAACGGTGACCTTGAATCCAGCAGAAATTCAATATTGTCACATTTGACGATCTTATTATTAATGCTAAGCAAATACCGTAGGTTCAGCGGGATATTTGTGAAATCTGTAGTTCGTAAGTTGCTCCTGTCAGCATCCAATGAATGCATGTTGGAGCAATCGAAATTGCATTTGCATGAATTTATTTGAAGATGAGTTAAACGCCCCGGGAGAGCAACCTCCTTGGTTAATGATTGTCCTTCTATATGTAATTTCTCCAAGAGGTTCAATTCGTTCAACCAATCGACGTCAAAGCTTGATTTAATGGACGTTAATGATTTCAAAGTGTATGGTATTTTGACAGGAATAGTTTCGCAAGCTGTATTTATATGACTCATTGAAAGTTGCAATACCTCTAGGGTTGGTGGGAGTTTGATATGCTCAACAGTTACATCATACAAGCTCAACTCCTTTATGTTTGTTGAAGACAAGTCCAATTCTTCCAAAACATCACACTGGATATGAAATCGTTTGAGTGTGCTTGGAAGTCTGTTACATTTCCATTGTTTCCACAGTGCTACTTTTAGCTCTCTCAAATTGGGAGGACAAGCTTGAATTGAATATATATCCAGGTACTCCAATTTCAAACTAGTTAAAGACTCTGGATATGGAAACTTGTCATCAATAATAATTGGATTCCTAGAGATTTTGGATACCTCAAAACGTTGCAAATTGGGTGGAAATCGTATCTTTAAGATATCCGTTTGAGGTTCCCCAATTTTGAATGGATGGTGGTTTTCAAAGTTGATGAGTGAAGTGATTGTAAGGCTTATTAATGAGTCAGGTAGTGGTACATCCAAAGCAGGTAAATTTGAACAAGCTATGTTCAAATTCTGTAGCATCTGGAATTGCTTCAAAGTTGTCATTTCTGGAAGAAACGTATTGGCAATTTTAAGAGAGATCAAGGTGGTTGGTAGTTTCAAACTTTCCCAGTCGAGGTAGGAAGATGCAAAGCTCGTTAAGCTTTGAAGATATGATAGATCCATTTGTTTAGTTGCTCTTGAACGAGTAGGAACTTTACAAGTTATCTCTTCTAAAGTACAAGGAAGTGAAGCATAGTCCATGACGGTAGCATCGAAAGTTAATTTAAGCAAACTCTTAGGAAACAGAAGTATAGCGCCGCCTTCTAGAAGTAGCTCTCTTAGGTTTGCAAAACGTTCCAAATCGAGATTCCCACCACGAACTGTAAGCTTTCGCAAATTGGTTGCAAATGAATCGTGGAGTGCGAATTTCAGACAGTCAACTTTAAAGCTTAATATGTTGATACTCATAACCAGCGGCAAAGAATCCGATTGGATCATTTCACCACAATATTCAATCAGCTCAAAGCGATCTAGATGTGCTGAACACATTTCATAGAGTCTCACGTATGACTTCCTGCTGTATATCTTCAATCGCTTGATGTGAAGTTCAGGTACTTTATTTTGTAATAGCAACTCCTCCAATAATGAGCTTCCTATGAAGCTCTCCTTCAACGTCGAGATTTGAAGGTAGTTTGTGTGTATGGTTTTGTATTTTCTATTCCATACGATTGGACCTAATATTGGATCCGCTAGTAGTTTTTCCACAGTGGAGTCATCAACATAATCAAGTACCTTTGCTAGTATATCATCAGGATACGAGTGCAATATCGACATGGTCAGTTATCAAAGCTCAGGGAAGACTTGTTTATGTATGAAGATGTATTGATGAATGAGATGAAATATTATGAAATTTGCAATCTAAGCCATTAATGTCAGTCTAGAACCGTATCCGCAAATGAAATTAGCCATCGTAAATTACTATCTAGTAGTAAATTGTCACCGAGTACAATCTTTTAAGGCGTTCGTAATACGAAGGCTAAATAATTTCGTAAGTGTTTAGTAATCTAGGGATAAGCTTCGCATTGTGACCTGTAGCATGATAAAGACACTTCCAAATGTCCATACATACTCATGTCCAACTTACACACTTTCAAACGTATTCATTACTAACTTCCAGACGCATTCATTACTAACTCCCACGTACAACAATCAACCTCATAAACTATGGACAAGTTATATGTGTACCTGTCTCTCCAGAATGGCTGAGAACATTTTCTCCACAAAAAAAACCGTCAAATAAACCTAACATGTCCTATACACACTTATTACCTGCCAATGGCCAATGGAAGACTCAAATCACAGAGTTTTTGAATGAAGACGTTCCTTCCTTTGATTTTGGTGGATTTGTCGTGGGAGATAAACCTGAAACCGCTTCGCTTTACATGAAACAAGAAGGACTTATTTCAGGAATCCCATTCGCCCAAGAAGTGTTTGATCAATGTGGACTTTCAGTCCAATGGCACTTCAAAGAAGGAACTTACGTGACCGAAGAACAGTTGACAGCTTCAGGCGGTAAGATCGTCGTTGCAACGGTTACTGGTGCTGCCAATAAGATCCTTCTTTCCGAAAGAACCTCGCTCAATTTACTTGCTCGTTCATCGGGAATTGCAACCCAATCTCGTAAGACAAAAGAGTTGGCAGATGCAGCTGGTTATACTGGCTTGATTGCAGGTACGAGAAAAACCACCCCTGGTTTAAGACGTTTGGAAAAATACTCAATGTTGGTTGGTGGTGTGGACACTCACAGATACGATCTTAGTTCCATGATTATGTTGAAAGACAACCATATCACGTCAACGGGCTCCATCACCAAAGCGGTCACAGCCGCCAAATCAGTAGGTGGGTTTGCAATCAAAGTCGAAGTCGAGGTCTCCACTGAAGAAGATGCAAGTGAAGCTATAAACGCTGGTGCCGACATAATCATGTTGGATAATTTTAAGGGTGCAGAACTACAACAGGTTGCCAAATCTTTGAAGGCCAAACATCCGGATCAAAAGTTTTTACTCGAATGTTCTGGTGGACTTACAATTCACAACTTGAGTGGTTATTTAAGTAATGACATTGACATCTACTCAACTTCTTCGATTCATCAGGGAACTGGGGTTGTCGATTTCTCCATGAAGATTGATCCAAAGGCTTAAGAGAGTGCTGTGAGCCTCTACAATCTACTTGACATTAGTTATGTATACTACATTAATTGTGTATACTACATTAGTTATGTATACTACATTAGTCATGTATATTAATGGAAACACAACATGTAAAACTCCGTGTGTGGTGTGGAGCAAGGAGAATTCAAAATTAGTTATATATGACTGGAAACACTGCACATGTAATAACTCTGCGTATACGATGTGGAACAAGAAGTAGGTGGAACCTTGTGCCAATCATAAATCACCAGATCTTGTCGATACAATCTTATATCAATATATCTAACAATCGCTCAAGGCGGCAGATGTCCACAGTGACATCTGAAGAACTGGTACTTGGGCGGGTGTTAGCGAATATTCGAGATACTCTTCATCCCCAAACTTTGAAACCCATTAAACCCAATATTATCACTCACGTTGTTCAAAATATCAAGCGAAGTTTTATCAAGTTCCTCTTCCTCTTCCTCCTCCTCATCCTCTTCGCTATTAGCAAACGAATGTTTCGCATGTGAGATAGTATCACCAAATCCACTATGATGGAAACTGCCACTACCAATACTCCAATCATTGAGTACATCATTCTTCGTGCTACTGACTTTTGTAGAATTTTGAATTTTCTTACCAAAACATCGTATGGCCCGAAGATGTGAATCCTTTCCATCTTGGTGGTTGGCCAATATTATCAACTTAACCATAAAACATTTGAGAACACCATCTGCTCGGATAGCATTGAATATTACATGAGACCAGCCAATTGGTTTATTAAATTTGACAGTGCAAACCTCGGTTAAATCCCATCCATCTGAGCTTCCTGCGAGAATCTTGATTCGAGAGGGAGTATAGCTTTCGTCCAAGGAAAAGTTTGTGAATATTGAAATTCTTTCTAACGAAACCTTCTTCAGAAATTGGATCGTTATTGAATGTGGATTGTTTAGTTGATTATTCAGTATAGCATTCGAGTTGTTATTGGTATTACTATTGCTGTTGCTATCATTGCTTCCATCCGATTGCCAATACGAATCGGGAGAATCGTCTCGTAATTGTGATAATCCAAATCCATGTTTAGATGATGATAATTTCCAGTTTGCTAACGGGGACAAATCAATCAAATGCAATGACTCTAGCTCTTCTAAACCTTTGGTATAATAGACTCTTTGTATTTGTTCTAGATTAGGTTGCACTTCTCCAGCAGCGTTCTCTCCAACCTCTTCAGCTTCTTCTCCTTCCTCTTCTAGTCTGTTTATACTTCCAGTTATGGATTGTTGGTCGAGATCAAAATCAAACCCGCTGCCGCCGGTAGGACGTGACTCCATGGAATCTATAAATTGATTTGTTTCATTGCCGCTAGTTAAAGATTCCATGATCTCGTCCTGCGAGATCACCCCTTGGGTTTGTAATTCGTGTTGATCGGGTTCGTGAGATGATCCAGCGTTTGTGGGTGAATGATGAATTTGCTGAAACGACGAATTCGGCTGCTGGTATGATGAATTAGGTTGTTGTTGGTTATTGCCATCATGACCAAAGTTGATGCTTGATTGGTCCCAATAACCAGAGGAGTTCATGAAGAAATGCAAGTGTTTTGAAAGTCAATGCCTGATTTTGGGTGCGAAAAGTCAACCCTACGAACACAGATTAAGAGGAGACGTTGTTCAGAGGTCATCAGTACACAAGAATTAAGAACAAAAGCTACCATCCTACTCAAAATTACATCCATTTTTATTAGAGCTAATATACACCTTGAATATACAATCAATCACTGATTTCAATCACCTCAGCAGTTGAATCATCCAAATTCGTTGTATCCTTTACAGGTTCAACCACGGCAGGTACTACCTTTGCAGACTCTTCCTTTGCAGGTTTCACTTCTTCCTTATTTTGCTTGTTTTGCTTGTTTTTTCCTTTTCCCTTTTTGGAATTTTTGTTTGGCAATTCAGACTCAACTTTCTTGATCTCTTCCTTGACATCTGCAAGATTGATTTCTTCCTTAGCGTCTGTAAGATTGATTTCTTCCTTAGCGTCTGTAAGATTGATTTCTTCTGTAGCGTCTGTCAGATTGATGTCTTCCTTGGTATTTTTTTCTTTGGCATCCGTAAGATCAATTTCCTTCGATTCATCTATAAGTGTTTCCTTGGGCAAATTCAACTTACTATCCAAATTTATCAAAGGCTCTTTAGTTACTGGACCCGGACTACTGGTTCTCAACGGGGTGCTCGAGCCACTGGTTTGTTTGCGCGGTACTGGTTTTTTGGTTATTCTAGGAGGAGTGAATGCGGTGTTGAAATTCGAAGTCAACCCGTATTTTTTCAACGCCCTTCTCTTCAAAACTTCAATATAACTGACTCTTCCTTTGAATGCGCCTTTACCAAATTCCTTGCCATCTCGATCGTAGTAAGATAATTCTCCTTGATCTTCATCTTCATCACCAACCATGTACTCATCGTTTCTATCACTCGACAAGAAACCCATATCTTCGTTCATCTGTTCCGAATCGATTTCGTAATTTTCCTTGTCGAAATCAGTAACCACCTGGAAAATGAATTCTGCAAAAGATGTAGCAATAACCAATTTGGTATCGTAATCTCTACCGAAAATAATTATTTGACCCCAGTTACCACTTGGACCAGGAGAAACATCAAGAGCAATTTGATTACCGGTTTCGTCTTTTAATAAGGGTACCCAACCTTTATGATAATAATATGATTGAATAGCGTTTGGGGGGATGGATCTTTGGTTTGCCATGAATCCTGTTGATTTTGAAGCCTCGGAAGCAGCAGCAGAGCTTGAAGCTTGTTGCTGTTGGAATTGTTCTTGCTGAGCCAAATGTTGTTGTCTCTCCAATCTATTGGCCACTTTACTCCAAATTGCATGTTCTTCAACGATTCCTTCCAAGTCCAATAATGCTAAACCCATGATTAATCCAGTTGGCTTTCCACCTCTGAATTGTCCATCATGTCTTTTATAAAATTGTCTAAATTCATTTGGTAAAGCACCACAGCCCAAGTCGTTTTCGAATTCGTTCAAATCTGCAGTTGTAACTCCATAATTTAAACAATCCTCTAACTCGGGATATTCTTCTTCAATCCATTGCTCGATACGATCCCATAAGGAATCTATAGAAGGTAATGGAGGTTGGCCCTGGGAATTCAAATTTTGCATTGATAAATCTGTAGTCGAGTTAAAATTAGAACTAGATGATCTAAATCCAGGTCTATAGCCAACATTTGGAGTAGTTGTACCATCCATTAAAGACGAATTGCTCGAATTATTGATATTCGTTAAACGATTAAGTTCATGGAGTCTGGATCCATTATTGGCACTGCCATTGGTACCCGTTTCCCCAGCACGTCCTCCAACAACATTCCCACTATTATTTATAACAGAATTTTTGTACGGTGAGTCGTAAGATGCATAATGATCATCGGTTGTTATTGAATGAACAAACGCTTTTATTTCATCGAATATACCCATGATAATTGATCGACTCTACTATTAAACTTTTATTTGTTCCGGTCAAGGTCACAGTTTTCGATCCATTTTTCGTTGGTCGTGTATCGGCTTACGTAAGAAAGATAGTCGCGTGATTGCTTAGCAAGGAATGTTCAAGTATGTTGTGTAATGTACTTATACAGGGTAGTAGCAACAGAGGGAGGTAGAACTTGGAATCGTGGGGTTGGTTTTTGAATTCTTCAATAGACGTATCGGGAAGCCCGCGTATTCTGCATGGAGTTGCCTGTTGCATTTGATGGCCAACTCTCAAGTGATGTAATATTGGAACACTGGTCAACGTTTGTCCTACTTCACTACTTTGCGCCTTGTTATGTGCCTGTGTACCGACGTGCTCTGCCTACTTGAGAATTGCTCTACCCACATGCCGGTCCGTGTTCGTCGGCACAGTACAATGGATTTGAACCTATTGTGCATTTGACTGGTTGCGCGTATGCTCTTCACTATACAAACTCACCCCTCTTCTGTCAACCCAGCTAACTTATCTCAACCTACTCACATAATTTATATCCACATACTCGCCCCTCTTCTGTCGGCCCACCTAACTATCTCAACCTACTCACCCTCCTACTCACTCCATCATGTCTCTCCTACACACCCATTATGTCTCTCCTACGAATTGTGTCTCTCCTACGCATTATGTCGCTTCTCCGCCATATATTCTAATTCTATTATATACTAAGACAACAAATATTCAGCAATATCCTTACCAAACACTTCTCTTAATAATTCTGTGTCTTCCAAATGTGTTACGCTTAAAACATCTTGTGTTAATTCATAATTTATCTCTTGAGTAACCTTTGAATCTTGTTTGTAGAGTTTGTTTTGTAAAACCTTGGATCTTAACCAATGGGCTAAGGTAGGGATTTCTCCACTTGCTCTACGGCTAACCAATAATAAGTAATACCTTATTCTAGTCAAGCTTTCGAGCAATTCTTTCTTGGATCCGGTGAACGTTGGAATAAGATCAGTTGCAATTAATTTGATGATTAAATTGATTAATCCAGGGTTTTTACCTCCATTGATAAGTTCATCAAGAGTGTATTCAACTTCGTCGGTGTGACTTCCCGAGCCGTTGGCAACTCCATTTGCATTACCACCTGAAGTGCCATTGGAAGAGCCGTTTGAAGTACCGTTTACGAGGTTTGATGTGCCATTAGAGGAGCCATTAGACACACCATCCAAGTCAGTTGTACCATTAATAAACTTGCCCAACCATTCCAAATCGTATCTCTCCAAATCCTTCACATTCCAGTCATCATAATTCTTATACCAAAATTTATCTTTCAACACCGAATCAACATTATGTGCTGTTTTCATGTTTTGTTCAATTTTCGAAATACGTATATACCAATTTGGTTCAAATTTAAGTACAGCTTTCGCAAGTAATGTAACAAAGTTGGAATATGCTGCATTCTCGAAATCAGTCAATTGAATCTCTAAAGGACGGACTTCAACTCTCCAACCAGGCTTTGATTTCAAATCAGTTTCTGGAGTATATAATGCAGGAGGTTTAAATCTAAGAGTTTGCCAATTTGTGGATTGAATGTTCTCAAAATGATCATTATCCAAATTATCATCTTGGCTGTAAATTCGTTCATTAAAAATAACCAATGGATCACGGATAAATAAATGAGCAAAATGGCGAGCCAAACCTTCATCAAACAAAGGTTCGGAAGATAATCTCTTGAAAACTCCAGAATTGATAGGGACAAAGATATCATTATAATGAGGTGAAAAATATTTGGTGGTGTAAGATTCATCACTTAAATAGTTATCAATGGAATCGTATCTTGATTTTGGTATATATTGAACTGGCTTTTTGTCTTTTGTTTTCAAAGAATAATCACCTGTTGAATTATATTCTGTGGAGATTGAAGATGTTTCTTCATCTACATCCAAACCACCTGTTCTAGAATATCCAGTATAAGGTTCAATGTTTCTCTCTAAAAATGTTCTATCATCAACAGCACCAGATATAACATTCCACCTTATATCTTGATTTACTAAAAAGCCTTTGAAAATAGGGGCAGCAGCACTTAACGATAATAAAATAGGCGTGATAGGTGCTAAAGAATCATAAAGATATCTTGCTTGACGAATATTTGCAGCTTGCATGGTCACTTGTAAACAAGAACTACCCATTCCGAACCCCATTGAATCTAAGTAGACATGCCCCGGCTTCAGAGCACCAATAGACGCTTCGATATCTGATGGATACAAGCCTCTATTTAAAGGAATAGAATCATCAAGTAACTTGGTAAAAGTATCAGGGTATAAAGGTAAATTAATACAGACTTTGGAGCCTTTCCTTTTTCTGATATTTGCTGTCAAGGTAGGAAATCTCACGTGCCTATTGATAATCTCATCTGGTAAAAAGAGGGATTGTGATGCAGGTCCATTTGGTTTTGAATCTGGAGATGTGAAATTAGGACATCCCAATCTTGGGAAGGCGGTATACGAAATTAATTTGATATTGGAAGGCAACTCTGAATTACCTATATTTCTTCTTTTAATCATATTTTCCTCAACGTATACATAATCCAGTAAACTTTCTCCATTATAAGGTTTTAAGGGAGTACCTTCAATCATGTATCTACCATATTCTGGATGAAATGAAATGTTGTTATCAATAGACTTGTGCAATAATTTTGACTCATCGTTAAAATCTTCGATTATATGGTCATGATCGATCGAGATCTTTGCTGTTTTTGCTTCATGATCTATATCAACCAACATATATTCAACTTCATCTCCCCATAAGAATCTATCCAGTTCTCTATGAGAATGTTGTTTAAACATATTTATTAGCTGGTTGATACCATGTTCACGAACATGCTCATTGAATTTTTTAGATTGGTCCCATTCAAGTGGGGTTCCTAATGATAAAAGTCCCATTATCTAACTGAACGGATCTTCGTATCAAGAATCTTTCTTGCAAATAGTTGCTTAATTTTTTTTGCGGTTACCTGAGATGTGAAAATGAGGATAAATGGTGCTTGCGTCTATAACAGTTATCTGTTGAGCCTCAAAACCCTAATCCGACGACCCTCTATACCACAATTGATATGATATATTGATTCGTTGTACTTAATAGTGATGCGCGGATCGGTTAGGTATTCAATACTAGATTACCTATATGGGTATACTCTTGAATTATGTACCAATGATTGCTTACTAATTTTTTGGAAACCGTACTTGGTATTACTCAGCAAAGTTAACAAAAATGAGCTGTTCAATTAATCCTATATACTAAGAAGAGATTGTGGTGCCTTTATACCAACTTGGTTACTTGGTCGTATATTTATACATACAAAGTATGGTTCCTTCGAATATGCCCACTAATTACGAATCATCACGTGGCTTCACAGTTGATCGAGCGGGTGTTAGCGATGTATAATGGAGTAACTTGTATCCTCAATTGAGCGTAATATTTTACCCAAAGTTAAATATGATTAGTAAGACAAGTAGTGTACATGTGATACCATTCTAATACTTCAGGCCGTATACAAATGGGCGTAACGACTCTAAAGGAATTATTGTGTAATGGCGATGAGCATAAAAAAGGCAGCGGTAACTATCGGGCACAAAGTAACTGTGGTGGGTCACAAAATTTGAATTGCCGGATGAGTGTATTAGTTTGGCAATATCCGCTTACCAACGGCAATGAGGAAGAGGCTTTGGCGGGGCACTTTTTCGGCCCTTCATGAATCTGACTCCATGCACGGATATAACCCCAAAGTGGTTAATATCCCCAGCTACGGCCACATCCTAAGTCAAACAACTGGGCTCATCAAAGACTCACACAGCTCAATGTTGTGCAATTGGTTAACTCCAGCTCGGAAGGCACAGTAGGAGTTACGCAATTCGGACACTACAGTTCATGACCTCCCACATTGCAGCCCAATGACCTACATTGCAGCCCAATGACCTACGCTCCATCACATCCTACACCAATGTAATATACAATTAATACCAATATTTAAAAAGTAACTAATATAACCCCTCAATGTTATCAACAACACAGCCTTCTTCTCCGTCTTTTTTATTAAATAATTCCCCAATAACAATGGCATCTTCGCCATGACTTTTCAAGTTGCTTAATACTTCATCAACCTTGGCAGCTTCAACAATCAAAATCATACCAATTCCCAAATTGAAAGTTTTCAAAATATCAGCATATGGCACATTACCTTGTTGACCAAACCATTTGAAGATTTGTGGTACTTCCCACTTGGAAATATCAACCTTTGCTCTTAAATTCTTTGGTAATGCTCTAGGAATGTTCTCAACCAAACCACCACCAGTGATGTGAGCCATACCCAAGATTAAATCCTTGGAAACAGCATCAAGCAATTGCTTAACATAAATCTTTGTAGGAACCAAAAGTTCTTCCCCAATGGTTTTATTTTCAGTAGACCATGGGGCAACAGATTGATATTCAAATTCACTGACCTCAATAATTCTACGAACTAATGAAAATCCGTTAGAGTGAACACCATCTGATTTAAGACCAATTAAAACGTTACCCTCAGACATTTCAGATAACTTTGGTAAAATCTTGTTCTTGGTAACAGCACCTACGGCGGTACCATTAGTGTCATAATGTCCTTCATCATACATACCTGGCATTTCCGAGGTTTCTCCTCCAACTAGCGCACATCCTGATATGATACATCCATCGGCAACACCACTGACGAACTTGGCTGCAACATCGATATCCAACTTACCAGTAGCAAAATAATCGAGGAAAATAAGGGGTTCGGCACCTTGAACAATTAAATCGTTAACATTCATGGCAACCAAATCAATACCGACAGTGTCATGAATGTTCATGATTTGTGCAATACGTAATTTGGTACCAACACCATCGGTACAAGCAACGAGTAAAGTGTCATCGGAGTTCTTGTATCCAGCAGCTTTCAAGTCGAAAGTACCACCAAATCCACCGATATCACTGTCTGCACCTGGTCTACGGGTTGACTTTACTTTAGCCTTAATTTGATCAACTAATAAATTCCCATTGTCAACAGAGACACCAGCATCGGCGTATGTGATGGCAGCTCTTGAAGTTTGCTTGAAAGCTCTGTGTGCAATATCAGTTCTATTGTATTTCTTGTTGAATTTGACAGCTTCAACACCAACGTATGCTTTGTCTACAGAATCTCTAAGCGATGAAGCAATTGCTGTTGAGGCAATCACTCTTCCTCCGGCAGTAACAACCTTACCATTCTTGGAGGTAGTACCAGCATGGAAGATGAAAGTATCCTTTGGAACAGTTCCAACAGTGATTTCATCATCCTTACCGTAAGCTTCCGGATATCCACCGGCAGCCATAACCACTGTAGTTGAGAATGTTTCTGGCTTGGTAGAAATGCTGACTGAATCTAATCTATGTTCGGCAGCAGCCAAGAAGACTTGAGCTAAATCAGTGTCATCACTCAATAATGGTAAGACAGTTTGAGTTTCTGGATCACCAAATCTGACGTTGTATTCTAAGACTTTGACTTCTCCAGATGGACTCAACATGATACCAGTGAACAAAACACCGCACATTGGGTAACCATCTTTTCTCATTCCATCAATAGTTGGCTTGATCACAGATTCGTTAATCTTAGCCAATACATTTGGGGTAGCGATTGGAGCTGGGGCATAAGCACCCATACCACCTGTATTTAAACCAGAATCACCATCGCTGATTCTTTTGTGATCTTGAGCAGCAGGTAAATTGAAGAATGAATAACCATCTGTGATAGTCAAGATTGACAATTCATCACCTTCTAAAAATTCTTCAATGACGATTTCATCACCAGCACTACCAAAGTTTTTGGCAACCATGATTTCATCTAATCCCTGTAAGGCTTCTTCGGTAGTTTGAGGAATTAAAACTCCCTTACCTGCGGCAATACCATCTGCTTTCAATACAATTTTGTAGTCAATGGATTGGATATGCTTCTTTGCTTCTTCAACATCAGTGAAGTTCTTGAATCTAGCGGTTGGAATGTTATGTTTATCCATGAAGATCTTTGAGAAAGCTTTTGAACCTTCCATGGTTGCAGCACGAGCACTAGGGCCAAAAACAGGAATACCAACCTTGGTGAAAATAGTACTAATACCATCAACTAAAGGTTGTTCTGGACCAGGCACAACAAGACCAATTTGCTTTTCAATTGCAAATTTGACTAAAGCATCGAAATCCTTTGGAGAACCGGTTAATTCAGGAACATTGATAATGTTTGAAGCAGAAGTTCCACCATTTCCTGGTGCAACATAGATATTACCTACCGTTTTGGATTGCGACAACTTCCACACAATAGCATGCTCCCTTCCACCATTACCAATAACAAGAATATTCAAAGACATTATAGTTAACGTTGTAACTTCAATACGAAATTGTTCAACTATATACTTTAGATTAATGCGATGATTTGACTCTGGGTTGATTGCGAAAAAATTAAAATCTGGCACGTGTGGAAAGATCATGTGGTTGAGTCAAAAGACCACCGTTAGCTGGAGGTGATATAGAGCTCATCTTCCAACAACTTGAGGGTTTATACTTAAGTTGGTCCATCAATATTTAAGAGGATGACCCATCAATACTGAGTAACAGGAGTACTCAGCTGATGTCTAATATGGGTCTTGCTCAATTCAATCAATAATTGACATATACTTGGCTTTTAAAACATTGAAGTGCCATTCATAGGTTCAAGGTGCTTAATATCTACTTTTGACGGGGCTATCCCGACCACTCCGAAATCCACTCATTAAACTTTAACATTCTTATCGATTCGATCAGTAGGTAATTTTTCATGTAGCTCGCACAGTATGCAGTCCCGACGAAAATATTGAATCCGCTTCGGAGGACGAACCATTGCGTAATTGGTTGCTTCATTTTAGTGTATATATATATGAAGTGAATCGCATTAAAGTTTGATTTTTTATCTATTTGATCTAAAATGGTTTCTATCAGCAGTTTTGGCTTAATAACACTTCTTGGATTATCCCAAGCATTTGATTTCCATCGTGATCAATCTGGGTATGCTATACTTCCACCAACTGATGTCGTATTAAACTATTTGAAAGACTTAACCACAAAAGTTAACAGTAATGACTATCATGTTTTAAACTCTGTTGATGAAAATGGTGAAGTTGTTTCTGTTAATTTAAATACCCAAAGCACAAAGCATACTGGTAAATTTAAAGTGAATTACGACAATAGTATTTATTATACAAATGCTATAGTACCTCGTACTATCTATAATGAGGATTATGTTTGTTTCAATGAAGATGATGATTTAGGGGTATCCGAATGTTCATATGACTTCGTGGACTACACAACTCCTGGTAATTGTAGTGATAACGGTGGCTCGAAATACTCATGTGTATTGGATGTCGAAAAAGCCCAAGATTCTACTCAGAAATTGAAGAATATGGATGATGTTGCTGCTTTGGTGAGATGCTTCCATTCTTTGGATGATGCCAAAAGTGCTGGTGCTACTAAGGGGGCATGTGCGAAGTAAACTTGGTGGCTATTAATGAATACTTGAGAGTATTGATACTTTTCCTTGAATTGCACGCTCGTCATTTCTGAATCCTTCATAAATAAATTAATAATATAGTACTAGTTACAGATGTGTTTCATTAAAATACGTAGTTATTCTAATCTTCCGGGGTAGGTTTAAAATAAGCTTTTGAGCTTTTGTCAATTTTGTCGATATTTTGCAGCACTTCTAGAAAAATTAGGAGACTTCAAATTTCCAAAGATCTTTAAATCGGATACACCGCTTTTGTGGGTTAATCACAGTGGAGAGCTAACAGTTTTTGTAATATCAAACCTCAAATGGTACTTTCAGGAGAAGACTTGTAATATTAAACCTCAAATACCTTCAAGAGAAGATTTGTAATATTAAACTTCAAACAATACCTTCACGAGAAGATTTGTAATATCAAACCTCAAATGGTACTTTCAAGACACCTACAATTCAGTATATAATAATATTATACAATTTGTCTATTTACAATCCCGCAGGAAATGACAATGTATCTAAGATACAAGTTATGAGTCTCTTTGGAGAGATTTGAGCTTCTCTATACACAGCTTTAAGTATGAGGAGTAGGAGTCATGATATTAAGTAGTCTCTCTGTATCTAGCGACTAAGGATAGTTGTCAAACCCTCTATAAATCCACGATTGTTAAATGAGCAGATACAACCAAATTTCCTAAGACTTAAATGCTTACATCTCCCAAGCCTACAACTCCCTCGTATTTATATCCCTCATCACTTGGTACTTTGACCTGTTCACCATCCTTTGTAATTGGAGAATACAAATAATAACTCATCAAAGCATTTACTACAGATCTCGTCTTAGCTTCATTAATAGATGAACCAATACCTTCTCCCAATTTCTCAACTCCACAAAATACACCAGCAACATAGATAGCATGAGCAGATAATCTACCTGTTTCAGCAATCAATCTAATATCAATTGGTTCTGTGAATTCCAATTTATCACATAATCTAACCAATTCTCTTGTTGGTTGATTGAATTGAAACATTTCTTCCAATCTTAATTTTCTCAGTAAGATATGATCATCAATAAACTTCTTTGTTGCAGATTCTCCACAATGAGTATATAATCCACCAATTATAGCTCTAACTGTGGATGCATAAGCTTCAGCTTGATCTGAAATAAAATTATGATTACGCAATCTCTTTGATTCTTCTTCACTTAATTCATGAACACCTGGTTCAATGTCATTTTCTGTTTCTTTAACATTGAATCTTAATTTACCATATTTAAGAAATTCACTTTCTTGGGACAAGAATTTTTCCAACTTGGTTGTTTGATCTATTTCAAACCCCCAAGACTTCCCAATCTCATATAAGGTTTCAACACCCATCAAAGAATCCACAGCTGCATTATGAATTGGCATAGGTAATCTTGGATATTTTACTAAAAGATTTTCACTAACATAATATGACAATAAATTCTTTCCTAACACATTCAATCCATAATTATTAGCTAATCCTCCACTTGCTTCCGACGTCAAATTCATTGCTTGAGACAACGTTGAAAGCTCATATTTGTTAGGTAAATGTAATCTGGAATGTAATGCAACTAATGGTGGTGATTGTTGTGCAGTTGATTCTGGCAATCTATGTGTAAAATGTGTATGCTTATAACTACCGTAATCAGCAACAGTATCATATTTGGTTTTCAACGTAGCTCCAATACCGCCATGTGTGCTATACTGGCGTATTTTACGTGATATACCTCTTACACTATTGAGCCTTATCATAACGGTGTTGGTGGATGATTTTGGAGTAATTTTTCACCAGATTTTTTTTGTCTCAAGACAAGAAGAGCCAAACGAAATGCAAAAAAAAAGCCATCCACCGAATTCATAGGCTAAAGAGAAAGTCCTTCAAAGATAGAGGCTAATGCCATATACTAACTTAGATATATTGTCCACAGTAGTAATCCCTGGCTAAGTAGAATTTTGCAGGTAGTGCGCGCACCAGTTTTCTGAACCAACCAAAATGAAGATGAATTTGTAGACTTAGAAAAGACAATAATATGGCACACGCACCTAAAGTTAGTATTGCAGCTGGGCTTGCTATGGCCTCAGTAGCTGTCTTATATGTGGGGATCAAGTCTCCACTTAAATACCAATGGATTCAAGAAAATAGATTGAGCCCAAAGGCTGATTTAGCATGGAGAAATGCTGCCACCAAGTGGTTAGAAAACCACTAAAACGGTCGTACGCATTACTTTACGGTCGTACGTATTACTTGTGGGTGTTGTCAACGTACATAAATCAAGTGGGAATCTCATCACTAGCGTAAGCAAGCCAATAGGGAAGACCTAAACCGGGTAATATTGTAACTGAGAGTACACATATACAGATAATAAAAGAAAAATGTCACAATTGTAGCGTAACCATTGGTAATTGGGTGTAGGAGTAAATGTGTAAACGTAACTATTTAAGAGTCAGAGGAAATGTTGGTAGTAATAGGTAAATATCAGAGACAAAATCGCTACGAAACTCAAATTGGCTGTAAACTGTATTTACTATATTATACATAACAACAGTCAAGTTTATGGACAACTTCAGCAGTGCTTGTATATTGACCGCTGTTACCAGGTTCCTCCCTACGCTATACGTTGCATCTCAATATCTGTGCCCACCTTCAAGGAGTCATTCTCCAACTTCAAGAAACACCAGTTCCACCGTCTTATTAATTCCAAAACCTGCAAAACTGTGTAGCCCCAAGATTGGAAATCTCCCCCATACAAGAACACTCCTGTAAACGCCAAATAAGTTGACTCCTTGCCGATTCTAAAAATCCATATGAAACGAAGCACCAAATTAACCAATATGAAAAAGTAATAAGGCAACGTTGATTTTCTATTTGTTATTTTACCTCTCCGAAATGTTAAACCCCAATCCATATATAAATCCCAGATAAAAGAATATGAAGAGTTTATTAATGCCAAAACAAAGAAAACACTTGTTGAATCTATTTTAGCAATTGGTAAAAGAATCGGACCCAAGTTGGTTAAGTACTTGATGAAATTTAACAAATGTGATTTTTTACCGGTTAGTTTATATTCAAACCAACATTGTTTTAATCTGATTACGATCGGTATTATCAATACAACGACCTCAAATTCGTATTCACCGAAAAATAAGTATCGTACCAAATCATTGAAAACTCTACTTAAAGATAACAAAGAATCACTCAACAATATATCATTGGTTCTCATATCTTTGGAGGCAATACCTCCGATAGATATTCTTTTCAATGTAGTATAGATTCTCACTTGACCATGAGTAGTACTCCATCTATAAAACAACTTGTAGAATGTATGGAGAATACAAGCAAGCGGTACAAGTTCTTGACCATTATAAGGAATTTCATAGTCCTTCAATACCTTGTAAATAAATAAACCAATAGCGTTGAATATGGTGATTGCTTTGAAATTGGAAAGAACCCCAGTCATAAGAGTTTCGTTCTCAGCATGACCAACTTGGTTGACAGAATGCCACTCACCTGTTGAATGTTCACGACTTCTACCTTCTTGATCTAAATAATTTTGAGGTGAATATGATAGATTGATTAGTTGTACAACATTCAACCTAAGCCAGTTAGTGCTTATGTATATGAGCGAATACCATAAAAAAGTACTGAATTGTAGTAACAACAAAGCCTTGAAAGGTAGAGGTATTATATCTGTTAGGTTCATGAACACGTAATTAAATTTGGTTGAAAATAATGAAATATAAACACCGCAGATCAAAGATTTTTTGACAGCAAAAGAAGCACTACGGGACTTGACGCCATAAAAGAGAGACTTAAGAGTGCAAATATACATTACCCATCAATCCGGTACAATAAATGAAGTACATTCTGATGGATTTAGCAAACATTACAAAAAAACGCATCCACAAGGCTTACTAGTCGTATTCTAATAAGTTGTACATCTCATAGTGCAGTACAATTAAGTACAACAGATAAAAGTAACATATTAAAAACACAGTATTCCAACCGTAAGCTCACACTCAAAGTTATAATCTTCCAATTTCTAAAGGCTTCAGACGTGTAAAACACGATTTAAAAGTTTTTAATCAGAAGTATTCATGATTAGCATAGAAACATCACTAGCCATTTAGAAACTACGAAGATTGTGAAAATATTTATGTATTAGGTATATCTTATTTTGTTAGTAAAGTTATTATGATTGATTTTACAATTACTTTCAGAATTTTCAGTGTTTGGCGTTATCGAAATCGGTCATGGTCCTGAAAAGGATCCTCCGCTTGGGGCGACGTTTTGTCATCAGTGTAATTGGTACAATTTTCACATACTCTTTGTTGATTATTTCTTAAATTTATCTTAAGCATTCGTTTTTATAGCGATGCCTGAAAAATTGAGAAGTTACCCGGATGTGTCACATGCAGGAGAGATATACAGGTAGACTTATCACTATTTGATCGACCCCAGATCGTACAATCTTATGCGGTGGTTATTTATTCTTGCTGACTATGGATAACTATATATTGTTGTGTACATGTTTCTGAGTTGGCAGGAGGTGCAAAAGTAATCATTAGCTCATTGGATGATGTCTCCAGGTATTCTGTGTATTCAGCACTTTATTGGAGTTACGATCTTGATATGTATACATCTGACTGAGTGCAATTTGGACGTCTATTGGATCTTGCCATCAAAGGAAATCTGCTTAGAAGTACCTCCATTGTGATAGTACTAGGACTAGTATGCTATTGAATCTCAATTGGAAATGCTTGTGCCAACAGATGACATTGTTTCCAATAGACAAAGGTCTGGTGAGTCAGTATGTACCTGACAAGTCGAAGTAAGGAATTTGCGACATTATAATTGGAGGTAGATGTCCTTTTAAATTCAATCCTTCTTATACTTGAAACTCTTTGACTTCTCCTTCCTCAAATTATCTCTTCTCTCTGCCTTAGACAAGTATCTGAAACTCTTCTTCTTCTTCTTTGGTTCAGGTTTACCTATGCCAACAGACGTGGAGATCCTTGATTTTCTATTCCCACCTTGTGCAGCGTCTTCTTTCGCTTTATTGATACTAGCTTGTTTTGCGAGTGCTTCTGCAGCAGCTTCTTTTGCACTTGCAATTGCAGGGTTATCTAATGATTCAACAGTGACGGTTGTTTCATCTTCTATTATAGCGCCAACATCTTGAACGTCTGGATTTTTTGTGTATATTTCTTTATGATGGAGTTCTCCTTTAACCGTTTCGTCATCATCATCATCTTTATTTTCCTTGTCTTCTTCAAAGCCATCCCATTCTTCATTATCACTA
Source organism: Kodamaea derodonti (assembly GCA_030570035.1). NCBI lineage: Eukaryota > Fungi > Ascomycota > Pichiomycetes > Serinales > Debaryomycetaceae > Kodamaea > Kodamaea derodonti. Next base: position 432,139 of record JAJLUU010000010.1, read on the forward strand.
TTGTCTAAATTAGTAATATTTTTCATGGTTTCATTGAATTCTTTTAATTGGTTTTCCATATCCGTCTTTCTATCATCTCTCATTTGTTTTCTTTCTTCGATACGAGTAAGTCTGTCTTGTTCTTTGATATAATTTTGCGCTTTCTTCTTTCTTTCTAATTTTCTTTTGTGAAATCCAGTTAAGTATTCAACTCTGGAGTCTTTATCAAACACAACCTCTTCAACATGATGTTTTTTAGCTTGCTTTTGAGCATACCTCTTACCACCTGTTAAGATTTCTCTATTCTTTCTGGTTCCACTCATCTTGGTTAGTTTGGTAAATCCATCGCGCGGAAAAATCTGAGGGCATCCAAAAAACCGACTTCAAAAGAGCTCCATTGCAATAGAACCATCTAACGAACTTCTACTCACAAATAACGCAGTTTCATATCACATACAATGGACTCATCTGATAATATTCGTCTTTTTATCAAGTCATTAGACACTTCTGTTGATCAGCTTGAAGCATCATTAGCTCCAATACTCAAAAAATCGTTAGATGAGCTAGTCTTAATTACCACATCCGATGACGAAAGTGATCAGATTAGCAAAATCAAGCTTTATAATAGCTTTTTGTATACATTAATTGCAACCCTTTTTTCATATTTAAAGAGTATTGGTATTAATACAGATACTCACCCAATAATGAATGAGTTAAACAGAATCAAAACTTACATGGCTAGAGTTAAAAAGTTACAAGATATACAAGAAGGCAAAGCCAAATCAGATGAACAAAAACAATCAGAATCAAAGGCATTCTTACAAAACGTCTTGGGAGGTAGTGCTGGAGGTGCAGCTGCCTCCGATTCCATGTCACAACCTGCCATAAGTAGTAGCAACTTCAAAGGAACACATACAAAGTTCAAAGATGAAGAGGTGAGGAGCTCTGGAAAGAAAAATGAAACAAAAGGAAAGCCAAAGTTACCAAATAAACCGCAAGGAAAGGTTACCAAGCCGTCAAAACTGGGGAAGATTACCAAACCAGAAAAGAAGTCGAGGAAATAGCTCTTGTGGTTTGCTTGTAACAGGACTTTAATCCGTCCATACTAAGAGAATGAAATCACTTGTGACAGTATGAAGTCACAAGTACAACTAGTTACGAATCTCCTTCAATGCTCAATTTGTAGGTGCGAACGACTACAGTAGCTCTGAGAACTCTCAAGATTGTGGAGAATTAAAAGAGTGTACGAAGTTGCTTCAAATACATTGTATAATGATATCATCTTGTAGCAAACTGTAAATGAAAAGGAAAATACGCTATCCACCAAGATCTTCAATTACAACCACGGGGTTTGCAATAAACTCCTTTAAACGCCTAAATTTAATTTTGATTTTGATAGCTCTTAGGTTGCAGAATTTGGAAGATTAAACGAATTGACAGAAGAAGGCATTGAGGATGTCCTAAAGGTTAAAGATAACCTGCACTACAGTGGTGGGTCATGGTTTGAAAGTTCTAGAACGTATTTGGAGCTTAAAGTTCAGTGTGATTTCCGTTGTTAGACTACTCCTAACCACAGTCTCCCTCCCAATTATCACATCTGCTTCTTAAACACCTCGCACGGGCATAAGTGATACTTGCCAAGAATTTTAAATGGTCAGCTGCATGCACCTCCTTCGTAATCTAGAATTCGTATATTTGATGTTCCTGTCCCTTCTGCAGGCGCTCATATTTTGTTACCTATATATACCCATGCTTTCGGAATCGGAATCAGCAACGAAAGATGAAAATCACTCAATTAAGCTTATTGGCATGCTTCCTTGTACAATGGGCTCTTTGCCAATATGTTAACTTGGAATTCAATAAACTTAGAGGTACAAAAGGTTTGGATTCGAGTACTAGAAACAAGCGTGGGGCTCATTTTGCTAAGAGAGACGGACTGGCAGAAATGGTTCTCATTAATGAAGATACGTTTTACGTAGCTCAGTTGTACATTGGTAGTAACGAAGATTGGTCTAGTGTTTTAGTTGATACGGGGTCATCTGACTTGTGGGTTATGAATCCAAATGTAATATGTCAGTATAATCTGAATAAAAGAGAACTCCTGGGAGAAGAGTCGGGCAATGCCCGCAGGCAACTCTTAAATGGGAAGTCGAGCGAAGAGAGAGAACTTGTTGGAGAATCGTTGGAAGGTGCTATAGTCCACAATGAAAGAGCCGAATTCGAAACCCCAATCGAGATCAAATTACCTCTCCGCAAAAGTCGTGACAAACGTCGCATTGCTTACGTAGACAAGAGAGCAACTTCCACCGCCTTGTCCCCTTCAGTTTCTGCAGACATTGAGTCTCTCATCGGATCCGTTGCAACTGGAGCAAATGCGGATTGTCTCCAATTTGGTTACTACGATCCTAAAACTTCAAAAACTTACAAAACCAACCGGACTGAGTTTTACATTGGCTACTTAGATGGCACTGAATCTTTAGGAGTATGGGGTATTGACACCGTTAAATTTGGAGATTTTAGTCTACCCGAGTTTATTTTTGCAACCGTCAATGACACGTCCGTCCAACAGGGTGTATTAGGAATTGGGCCAATAGCACTGGAATCAACATTCTCAGAAGGATTTGAATATGCCAATTTTCCATTACGCCTTAAATCTGAAGGAATCATTAATAAGGCTTTATTCTCAGTTTTCCTCAATCTGAGAGACGAAGAAAAAGGTTCCATTCTTTTTGGAGCAATAGACCAAGCAAAATACGATGGCGATCTCGTCACTGTTCCGATAATAAATCCATATTTACAACTTGGTTACTCCACTATACGCAGATATTCAGTGGTGGTCGAATCATTGTCTTTCAGTGGGGGTGGAGCTGACATATTCATAACAAATACCCCTATCGAAGCAATCATTGATACCGGAAGTACTTTAAGTAGCTTTCATTATGACCAAGTCTTGGCAATTGCTAAAGTTTTTGGTGCAGCGTATTCATCACAGGCGCAGAGTTTTATCGCTCCATGTTATGATCCTTCGAACACGACAACTTTTGATATTAATTTCGCCGGTAATACTATTCAATTCCCCATCTCTAACTTTGTGAATTTTTATGATGATACCGGTACTCTGTGTTACCTTAGTTTGAATATTATACCAGACGAACAAGCCGTCATTTTTGGAGATGATATCATATCGAGTTTGTATATAGTTTTTGATTTGGATGATCTAGAGATCTCATTGGCTCCAGCTGTATATACCAATGATACGAATATTCAGGTAGTTAGTCTGACTATCCCAGGTGCGGTGAAAGCTAATGATTATAGCGCCACTTCTGTTGGTGTGATATCTTCAGGTACCTCAGTAAGAGCTAATACAGTAACTATCTCAAGCCATGCAACTCTGAGACCACGGACTGGGGCAACGTCAGGAGGACCAAGGGATTCGGTCAGGAGTACAAGTAGGGGTGCAACCACAGGTGGAGCACCAACTGGAGCACCAACTGGAGCACCAACTGGAGCACCAACTGGAAAGACAGCAGGAACTACAGGTAAACCTGATCCAAGTAATCCTGCCGGTACAGGATCTTCAAGATCGCCTAGCCAAGCTCCTCCAACATCTACAAGAAAAAACTCGGGTACTAAGGTTGCGGGCGGTTTTGCTTTCTTTGTAAGTATATTGGCCTGGATCATTATTGCTTGATCAGAACATATTAGGTAAATTATGACCCTTTTAAGATATGTAGCGGTTTTTTTTAATTCTGATAGGTGTGAGCATCTTGATTAACTGATGTGTGATAAATAGTTAAGTGTTGAAAGAATTCTCAAATACACGCTACCTGCCACTGATTGGCACAGCTTGTATCAAGATTGACAAACCAAATACAGCTAAGCTATAATCAATTGTCAAGACCATAAATTAATCATATATAACTCATTCTCAAACCACAAACCACAAGTTGTTTCATTGTAAATATATTGGCTGCAAATTAGTTGATTTCCCACCCGAGCGTCGTTGTTTCAATCTAATACTAGGGGTATATCCACCTCCTCGTTGATTTCTGAATTTCCACATTCTCACACAGCTTATTTCACGTCCATAAAGCTCTGGTTACACAGATTAAATTTCAGTAGTGGTTAAAACTCAATTATATATACAGAAACAAATAAAAATAATCAGCAAAGAGTAAGCATGATCTGGGCGAGATTACTACAAAGAAGATAGCTCAGTACAGTTGGCTGCAAATATTAAATTAAGCCGTTTTGAGTTAACCAAGTAAGTGGAAGCTTGCAGATACATGTGTTGAGACCTACCACACAGTCAACTAGCCAGGAGCGCGATATAGGCCTTGTAATGCTGCTACATTACAATAATCGTAAAAATTAACCAAATTTATTATACCTAAGAATTGAATAACATATATAAACTGAAATGTTTTGTACCTCTAATAAAAATCACTGAAAGCGTCGTCATGTGGGAAGTTTTCCTTCACCATATGGTAAATTTGCATCAACAAATTCGGATATTTATCATTGAAATATTTGTAAAACCCATCAGATAATGGGCTCATTTGTTTTTGTAGAGCTTCAGGCAAATCATTGTAATGATGGTACTTGTTTCTGATCGCACGTAATAAATCCATTAACTTTTCTGGATGATACTTACGATACTTGCCCAAATTATTCATGAAATCATCATCAAATTGAGCATGCCAATTACCTTGATGTACTGAATAGCCCACAGCTTCCAACTTGAGTAAAAGCTCACTTGGTGGATCACGTTTCTCGACCTCGAATTTGTCACTAACCTTGAGTAAAAATTCCAATCTCTTCTTTGGACTCCAAAATAATGGATGTAACAAGATCTTTGAAGTGCTTGGTCTATGTTGAGGATTCGCACTAATCATTGAAGCTATCAAATGCATGGATTCATATTTATCATCCGGGCATTTTTCTAGTAAATATGAAATGTCATATTCACCCTTAATGATGTTCCCTTCCCTCAAATAACGATCGCCAAATGGATGAGTACCCCCCGTAAGAATGTAATAAAATACACATCCAAGAGAGAAAATGTCAATAGCCTTTGTTAGTCTTTTACCGGTGGCTGCTGTTGACGTTGGTGAGCTTTGGGAATGATGAGATAATGCACCATTGAACGAATGCCTTGAATTGGAGCCAACAGATGAAATTGTATCAGGAGAAATCTCCAACAAGTCGTGATTCAATAATAATTCTGGAGCTCTCCACCCTGAGGTACCCAGGGCTGCGTGTTGAGTGGTTGCTCTGAAACTTGATTGGTCGGTTTCCAATTTCTTACACAAGCCGAAATCGGAAATCAACAATCTGAAGTTGTTTTCATCCTCGTCGTCGGGGGTTTTGCTGTTCTTTTTCTTCTTCTTATCAGCAATCAAGATGTTCTGTGGTTTTAAATCTCTATGAACAATCTTTAAAGAGTGTAAGTAATGTAATCCACTCACCAATTGATATAAGGTATCATTTATAGTAGGAACATTCAAATGCAAAGCTGCCTTTGGTTTCTCAACAATATCTTCCAATGAACAAAGACACAATTCCAATGCAATGTATAAGAATTTTTCTGTTTCACTCGACTGGGAGCAAAAGTATCTAATGACATTCGGATGATCATCACTCTCTTGGAGTAAGCGAACTTCATGATTGGCAATGTCGTAGAAATCTAAGAGCATTCGTTTCACTGCAACTGGTCTGTTTTCAAAAGTACCTTGGTAAACAATTGTACCATGAGATCCATAACCCAAGATCTTGTCAGAAAGTACCAAATTATTTTCAATTTGCAACTTCTTGATTGGAATTTTCAATGGAATTCCTGACTTTACAAGACTTGTAGTTGTAATGATTTGTTCTTCGAATTCTGATTCATCTTGAACAACTGTGTCATCATCATTTGATTCCACTTTATTCTTGTTGATTCTTCTACCGCCTCTCTTTCCACCACGCCCCCCACGCTTCCTCTTCTTCTTTGTTGTTGTGCCTTCAACTTTGTCTGTTGATTCATCATTCGAGTCATCGGAGTCATCGTTTGGAGCTACAATAGTGACCTTCTTAACAACTTCAGTGGAATCTTGAGAATCATCTACCTCGACAGAGGTCTCAATTTCTTCATCATCATCTATTTTCTTCACCTGACCAGGAATATCGACAATAACATCAGCTTTATTTCGCTGATTTGAAATGATTATACTAAACTCATTTGATGTGAAATAATAAAGTAGAAAGACAAAGAGTAAAATGACGACTAAATCTTCGATTATTCTCCTTGCAAGTGATGTGGAGAATTTGCCAGTTATGCCTTTTACGTTATTATCTATTGGTTCATTGGAACGCTCGATTAAAGGTGATCTAACAGCATGAGAAGTCAATTCTCGTTGATCTATCAATAATAATTCCGAGCCGGGGTCTCCAGATGGGAATGGAACGTAAGATTCTTCTGGAAACTTGATTCCACCAATCATAGTTTGAATTTGATCAGTATTTGCCAAATCTTTTTCAATTGTGTCTGTTGATAATTCATTGGAGCTTCCATCACCAATTCTCTTGATTTCCTCAGAGCTTGAGTTCTGATCTCTGAATCTGGTTACTGGCTGGTACATTGTTTTGCTTGTTAATTGGAATGTTTTGTGGATACCACTTATTAATAATTCCACTAGTGAAGGTTCATCATTCACTAATTGAAGATTATCAAGATATTCTAGATCAACTGGAGCATCATTTTGTAGTCTGTATAAGTCCAATTGATACTTTGATATTGGAGCACTTTTGATTAAGGTGGGATAATTGTTGAAACTCATTGCAAACCATTCTTTTCCGTTGGATGTTTTATTAACAAATACCAAATCAGAATTCAGACTATACGATGCATCTTCTTTTTGTAGGTCATTCAAGACTTTCAAAGGATGTGGTAATAAAACATAATCTCTATTTTTGAAATTATGGAAAACATCAAAAACACTTACAGCTAAGGAAGGTAATTTACTGATCCAGACCGGTGTACCCAAATCCTTATTTATAGCTAAAACTGATTTATCATGGAATGGAGTAAAATATAGTTTATCTATACTTTGTTGATTCTGCATGATTAAATCATTGTCGATATTATTTGGACCCCATTGTGAGTAGGTTACGTTCCAAACAACATTAGTGTTTGATTTTGAATAAATGGATAATTCATATGTAGTTTTACCAATCAAAATATTGTCATTATGAACATCCATTTTTGTATTTGCGTTGATTTGATAATGAGTATTTGGTACTGGACATTTATCATTATTACCAAATGATGACTTAATTTCTCCAGTATAGATATTTATACTATATAGACTTGTTTTCCTAGTACCTGTATAAATCTTATCATCACCACTGAGGGAAAATGGAGACTCTAATACCAAGTCCTTAATACTTGTTGGCAATTTGTTTAAGCCGAATTTCGGGGTAAAGTAAAATAATGACCCATCTTCGTAAGGTTCAACAAACCATAATATATTAGATTGAGAATTGTCACTGGTATTATTTGAAGAAATTTTAACCAAGGGTTCTTCTATTGGTAAAGTCCATAAAAGTGCACCACTGTTTCTTTCAACCCCATGCAAATTACCATCAATATCACTTACAAGTAATAAATCAGTTAATTTACAGTCATTTATAGATCTTAAATCTAGTGGTAAAAACGGTTCTTTGGTAGGATACGAACCTTGTGTTTGTTGTGGTGCTGCACTTACACTCAGATGTGCTATATCATGAGGTCGATTATTACCTCCATTTACGGGATCTCCTGATCTATAATAATCATAATTTGAAACATGATATTGATCTGTCAATTTCTCTAGTCGTGGAGCCGCTATCGCTATCGATAGTAAAGCTATCCAACTTAATATTGTAAGGTATATATTCCTCATGTTGTAATCATGCAACTCTTATATATTGTTCCTATAAATTTAAAATTTGGTCAATTCTAGTTGAGAAAATCAATGCAAGTTGTAGATAATCCAATCAAAGTATTGTCAATGATATTAATATGACTTCTGGCTTTATTATATATGAATTTATTGAAAGTATATTTCTATGGCCATCCTCTGGCCGATTTCCTTGCACAATTTTTTTCCTAGGCAGGGTCGTGCAAAGTGTCAAAGAGGGCGCAGATTATTTTTATGTAGATAGGAAGGACAAAAAGGGCAAAATAACAGGGATGCAAAAAGGGCGTGTAACAAGTATAGGAATGTAGATGGAAGAAGAGAGGGAGAGAGAGTCATACTACAGGTTATAGTTGAATGATAGATACTTGAATTAAACTAAGATATAGAATTGAAAGATAATTTTAGACAATGAGCCTGATAAAAGCCACAAATGATCTAATATTAGAATGGACCAGCCAATGTGTAGGAGATTTGGAGTCTCAGAGATGCCAGGGTATACCAAAGAATACTACCCCACCATGTCAGACCCTGACTTCCAGGGAATGTCGAACAGCAGTAACGTCAAGCTAGAATTGAGACATCAAAATAAAGAGTTTCTATGAAACATCCCTCTCTAGTTTCAATTCCTCTAGAATATCATTGGTCCTCAATTCTTGATGATCTGCGATCATTGTAATCAAGCTTAATGCGATATCTTTCAAATCATGATACTTCTCCAACTGTATTATATGTTTTTTCACAATTGACTTTGGACTTTGAGTTGGATTTGCCAATTCTTTAATCAAACACGAACATTGATTCTTTATATCGGTAATACTTTGCTGAGTATACATATCTGATTGTTCATCTTTAGTTAAGAAGTGATTGATTTCTTGCTTTGCTGGATCTCTGGATCTGTGATTTATATCCACCGAAGGAGGTTCTATTGCAATTTGTATATTATCCATTAAGAAGCTGTATATTTATTTATTAATTTTTGATTATCTATAGCTTCTTATTTAAAAAAAAAAGTACGCTAGTAAAGCCCCCCCTTATAATTCTGTCAATGCTCCTAAACTCCTACGTCATGGTGTAACAAAATTAGGGTTTATACGGAGTCGAAATAATGGGAGGTGGTTTCAGTACGATCTATATTTCACCCCATTGTTAGATTAGTTGAAGTAAGAAATCTGTCAAGTATAACCTTCCATGAAAAACTTGGCCTGAGGTTATTACAAGTGCGACACAAATTCGGGGTCAATAGATGGAACATATTTCAATGACCTTCTTAATAGGAGCTTCTTCATTACACAAACTTCATGACTTCCGATGACATATGTTACTATATTTAAGACATTCTGACACAAATATTGAAATCTGATTATTCGCATAAGCAAGTTTGTGTTTTTGAATCAAAATTGCCGTCTTACGTATTTGAATCCTCCAATATTACCGTCTTGCTTGTCAAGGATTATTCATATATTACTCACACTGCAGAACTATTCGTGAACAAGAAAGTGCACTACTGTGCAATTGCTTAATGTTTAGCTGAGCCTCACACAACACATATATTCAGTTCGAACCTATTGCAGCAACTAACGTCTACCATTCAATTGCCATGTTTAATTGTGATGGCCACTTTTTCGGTATTCCCGTGCGATGGCCGCGTCGCAATCATTTATCCGACTTATTCTCTGGCTCACAACTGTATGACGTTATCCAGTAACAACCGGTAATATCACAAAAATTTCATATTCTTATTGAACTGATTCCTCTTCAATCCATATCCAGTATCTTCCTTCTTGCGTATCACTTTTGCATGAGTTGCTTCATTACTCCAGAAGGCAGGGATATCTTCGATAAGAGCACTTTCTATTATATTTGCAATAACTGAACCGAAGTCATCAACCAGACTTATTAGTATCGGATCTGTATTTTTATTATTAATACTGGCAGATAATTGGCCAGGGATTATGTCTATATCCGATTCAAGTGGGTTATAATCTGGTTGAATATTATTCTCATAAGTCATTTCAAGACTCGTACCAAAGTCTAAATCATTCCCTTCTTCATCTGAAACACCTCCTAGTATCCAAGTTGTTGAATATTTGTATCCCATACTAAAAGTACATGTATTTTTGAGATATTTCTGGATGGCCCTCCTTATTAATACACACCTAGAGTTTGTCCATAAAGAAACGAGTCATTGCAGGGTTGATCCTGAAAAGTCTCCAACATGGACTTGTATTTACGGCATATAACCATTGGAATGACAAGTGTTACGGTCACAAAGCAGCTTGGTTTTGAGTCAGATGGTCAGTGCCTAAAGGTGAAGACTATTGTTTCATGTATAATGGTCTTGAAGTCGTAAGATTGCTACTTGGAAATCTTATGCAACATTAGTGGTCTACGAAACTGGCACCAAAACGTACAAACTCTAATTCACGACAATTGTATACCATGCTTCAAAGAAATGATAACCGATTATCTACCTTCGAAGTCATCCAAGAATCGCTTGCCTTAGTCCTTGAATTTATTCCGTCGGAACAACCTAAACTTTAATGGCAAGTAAGCGCGAAAATTGTAGGACCTTAATTTAAGGTACACATGAATCATCTAAGATTCATACGGGCACATATATTGGACTGGAATTTACGAGATTCTTTGAAATTGCAACTTAAAGCGTAATTGCTTAATTTATTAAATACATATGCTATAAATAAATGATCTCATAGGGCATCCTTGCTTAATACGAAGGTAATACCCAGGGTTAATACGAAGATAATACTCCAGGATTGATACGAAGTTAATACCTCAGGATTGGGGTCCCTTAACATTATTGGAAGCCTGGATATCCTCTGAGTCTTGATTAAAAAATACAAATTAAACTTGCTGATAAAACTAATGCACTTAAAGAACGAATGCCCCCAAATGGATGCAAAATCGGATCACCTTCACGAACGTCTCTCTAAACGTTCCTCAGGAATCCCTATAAACACTCTCTGAAAATAAACCATTAACAATCTAAATTTTAGTGACTACTGACTGACTTCTTTGTAACTTTTCCTCTAATTCCTGCTTTCGTTCCAAGTCTATCTTTTGTTCATTGAATTGCCTTTCCATGAATTCGGGACCCACGGGTCTTACCATTGGAAGGTCATCACTATCAGAAGATTCGCTTGAGAAAGGGTGGCTCAGTTGAAAGTCGGCCCTCGCCGGTGGTTGTACTCGTATTGGCATCATAACAGGATTAGTTGACTTTGTCAATTCTGCTCTGGCCTCAACATCTCCCTGGCCCAGAGCTCGCCTTGAATGCAGACCCGAGCGAGAACGTGTACCTGTCAGTGCATGTCTGGAATGCCCATTGAGAGCCGATGCAAGTGAAGTATAATTCGTATCGGTCAGAACTTTCCTTGGTTGTGGGGGAAATTTGATTTCAACCAGATTGTTTCTTGAATGATGACGAGATGGCAGTTTTACAATCTTGACTTTCTTGCTTTCAGCTGGAGTTATTGGGTATGGCAAATCATTGGAAGACTTTCCTTCCAGTAGAGCTCTGCTTCGAAGGCCCTCGATCAGATAGCTTCTTCCTCTTGAATCAACAGTAAAGATGTCATCTAATGATGCATGTGGGATATCAAACCCTTTGTTTTGGAAAACTTCGAATTTTTCGTATCCTTCTCTTGCTCTGTTTCTATCTCTTGGATGGGGCGTAGTTGGAACGACTGGTGTATTTCTTGAGGTTGAAGTATCTGGTTCGTAAAAACTACTTCTAGAGGGTCTTTTAGTGTTGGTATCATTTGAATGGCGGCGACGCGATGGTGTATCTGTACGTTTAGTGCTAGAGGTACGGCCCAGTTTCTCACTAGTAGGTTGACGACTATTGCGAGTTTCGGGCAATTTGTCTATACTTGAATCCACTTCTTTCGCTAGGCTCCCAACTGAAAATATGATATCTGATATGATCTTGTATGGGATTGTAATTAAAGCCGCCACAACCAATGTTGACAGTTTTCTTATTCTGTTACCAATTGCTGGATCGAAAGTTTGACTTCTCTTAATTGCAAATCTATGAAATGTGCCTTCCAAAAGATCTGAATCTAAGTGGAAAGCATCGAATATTGGTTTGAATTGTCCTTCCAATCTCGTTAATCCTTCCCCATCTTTTGTAACTTGTAGGATTAAATGATTAAGGAATTGAATATTATTAACATCTCCATAGAACAATCTAAGTTTAACTGCTGCAAAGAATAGGATTGCATAGTTTTTGAATTGGCTCTCTTCAAGATAACTTATTATGTATTGTATAATTACAAAGTATATCCAATAATTAATAATGAATTTGTATGATTCTCTATCTCCTTTCAATGATAATGATTTGATTGATACGGCTAGCGGAAATCCCAATGTAAATGCCCCAAGCAGGGCTCTAACAAACATTGACATATCTCAACGTTTTCTTAAACAGGCTTGTTCGAGTAATCGTCACAATTATATATAGAATTGATTGCGAGCACGTAATCATGTTTGTGACCAAGTTCTTGTCGCATCAAAATACGTAAAAAGAACTTACCCTGACGTAAGTGATCACGGGAAATCGGTAAGCGCTAATTAATGGTACAAGAGTGTATTGAGGTATTTAAAGTGAAAAGAATGTAGCAATGCAGAACCATAGCAATTTAAAGCTGTTTAGTGCCGTACTTGATGAGATCATCATGAACGTCGATGTCTAGAGAATCTCGCGGATGAGCTACCAAGCTGTGTCGTAAAGAAAGCTTAATTTTAACGTCACACATTTCCATTTAAAGGGTTTACTAACAAACCAATCTTAAGCTATGCATAAACCAAGGACTAAATCTTCGGTCCGGATTGCCTGAATAAATTTGAAAAATTATATGGTACTTTTGAGTACTTTGTTTTTGAGTCTACAAATACCTTGTTTGAGTCTACAAATACTTTGCTTTGAGTCTTTACAGATTTGATAAGTCATCGAGGCTGTGTTCACTACACTTTTGAGTCTTTACGCACGCTTTGTATTTATACCCACGTGAATATATGATACTACCAATGATACTAACGAAGGGTTAGTTGAGCGAATCACAAAGAATACTTCGTAATTGAAGAGATCATTCTTCTGCATGCAAAATTACTCAACCCTTTCAGGTGTCATTCTCGGCCATCCCCTAAATATTCAATCTTTCGCTTAGCTTTTCCAATTTCAACTTCGTGACCTTTATTATTTCACGAATCTCTTGATCGGAATATTCTTGATAAAGTTCTTTTGCTGATTTGTTATCTCCTGAAGTCTCAGTGTTCCTGATCTGGATTTTTTCCGAACTCCTTTCCTTAATCCAATTCCATAATTCAACTTCCGTATCCATTTTTTTGATATCATTACTGTAGCTAGTATCAATACTAGGAATAACCAAGTACTTTTCATTGTTTATCACAATTCGGGAAATGTCTCCCATACTGAATTTGTCTACACTTAATTTACCACCGTTATTGCCACCTGTGATCTTGAATCCAACCTTCATAAAGAGATACAATCCTAAAATGGTGATGATTGCTCCAACAATAACGTCACTAATGTATGGAATCGAAATAGGTATCAACTTACCAATAGATCCCAATAACTCGGTAAACTGGTCAACCACTCCTTTGGGTTGTGCAGGAGTAGGCTCGCCACTAGATGTACTATTGGATTTTTCTCTCTTCGAGACAGTATTCTTACGACTTCTAACCTTTTTCTTCGGTGATTTGCCCTTTTTAGAGGATCCTTTGTTCCCTTGAGCAACCATATCATTGATCTGTTTGACCATGGCTTTCATGGTTTCCTTTTGTCCGTCTATAGATCCCCTTTCAATGGCACCTTTGATCCAAGATTTGGCAGACCATTCAACAACAGTAACTACATAAAATTTGGTGGAGTTATTGGATCCCCAACTCAAAAATACCTTGGTACGAATCTTGAAGGAACTTCCCAGGGGAACATCGGGTGTAGCTGTGATTTGCTCCACAAGAATATACTTTTCTGGATCGTACTCAACCAATTTATCCTCACAAAGACATTTAGTTTGTTTAGGACCAATCGACCCGTGTAACGGTTTGATGTATGAGTAGCTACGATCTTTTGTTTTGGTGCTTAAGGGAGTGATTCCCGATTCCGAAATATCAAAGTTCTCTAATTGCTTCAAAATCTTCACAAACTTGGTTGTGTCGTCCCCAAATAAAATGGAAAAAACAACTCCGACAGGAGCTTTAATGACATCTTCACAGATGAACGTTTCTGCTGAATCCTTTGTATATCCAGTTGATGTTGGTGCATGAGTTGCGGGACCAATCAAAGGGAACCCATTGAAATCTCCGTCTTTGCTTTCCTTTGCCTTTTCAGGTTGGCTATCATTTGCGGATGAAGCTTCGTCTCCCGAACCGTCCTCCTCAACCTCATCCGATTCTAAAGAGCTATCGGATAAACTTGGTTTGTCACTTTCATTTTCACTTAGATTTGTATCATCTCCAGCTTGGGAGGATTCACCATCACTATCATCTATATCTGCGCTACCGTAATCAGACAGATCCTCGGCATCAGATCCCACGTTTGAAACGTCACGTTCCCGACTATCTGAATTAGATTTGGAGCCAGCTCTTGTGGATCTTGTTTTCCTTTTTATAAGGTTAGCTCCATCCGCCGATAAAACACGGTTCCATATATTTGAAATCAAATTAAATGTGGTATCACGACTTAAAAATGTAGCAAACACATATTTATGATGCAATGTCCTAATAATCATACCATTTGGAAACAATACAGCTGTTTGCTTCTTTTCAATTTGTATGACTTCTTGAAGTGGAATGCTTAAATTGGTTACCCAACCTAAAATGTTTGAATTGAAACAGATGTACTGATCACTGATATACATCCTACCCTGAACCAAAAGATCTTTTGATAATGCACAACTAACATCCTCGACCAATTTATCGCTCAGTGGAACGCTTTTAAAGATTTCATGGAATTCCTTATTTTTCTTCTTCGGAGCATATTTTATTTCTGAATTATCCCCATTGTCTTCATCAATTTCCTTTGAAGCTTCAGATTCAGTATCAGATTCTTGTACATCATCCTCAGGATCGACGCTTCTTTGTTTGGAAGAGTGACTTTTAAGTTTGACTAAATCAGTAGAGCTATTATTATTAGATCTTCTCCTTTTCGACTCACCATTACGATTAACGATATCTGGACTCATTGCCTTTTTATCATTTAAATTATCTGCTGAATGATTTGGAGTTATCATTATACGTCTTGTGATAGAATCGGATCTTCTAGAACGCGAAGGAGCACCTGGAATCAAATTGGCAACATTTGAGAACGAATTGGTCGTACTAGTACCAAGAATATCAAAGGTTTCTGTAGGTTTTGACGTCTCGAAAGAATCTAACGTAAGGTCTCCATGGCCAAGGGAGTTTAATGGGGATTCTCTGACAGGTTCAAATTGGACATTTGCAGTTGAAGAAGTGTGGGCCATATCCAATTCTCTCTTTTCGTCCAGCGATATTGACAGCGATTGATCAAAAGCCCCTTGTTCATCCGAAGTTTCTTTATGAGAGTTACCGAATCTTGCTGGTTTCATTAGGAAATCAAATCTGTTCGAAAACGAATCTTTCTTTGATTTGCCATCATTTTCGCCTTTATCAGCGGTTCCATCCGCATCGTGTGCTTCAGATTCTGATGGATTTGAACCAATAGCATTGGCTGCATTATGAGCTGCACTTAAAAGCGATGATAAAAACCCATTTGAATCTGATTTTGGGGGATGCTTGGAATTCGGGGACTGGCTTGAAAGTTGTGATTTTTCTGAATCACGATCATCAGAGTGTTCCACTTTTACTGTAGGAATTGTTTGGGACGATGCATTGGTTGGGTTTATTGGATATGAATTTCCAAGTACTCCAGGGTCAGTATTCTTCTTGCTTAATGATTTTCTTTTAGAACCTGATCTTGAAATTTTGACTGATTCAATTGGATTACGATCGGACGAACTACTTATTCGAGACGTATCTTCCGATTTTCTCAGTACCAGGGGGGCCATTATGAATTTATTTTGAATAGATTTTGATGTGTTGATGTATGTTAGAACGGATTGTGATGTTGATATCTAACTTGGACTTGCTATGAATGTATTTTTACAATTGGTCAATGAATGCTTGTTAAATGACGTCGGGTTCTTGGGTAATTATCTCTCAAGTGTGTGTGTTATGTTATCTTTGTCTTACACTTACCTCCTTTTAACAATCTCTACCTTTGAATAATTAAACGAATTATTCTTGTGTCTTTTTCAGATGTTATATAGAAATACACGAAATTAAGTCGAATGCTTGCTTTGCACCAGAAAAAAAATAGATGGAGTACCGGACTTGGTTGGAACTTTAAACGATAAGGTGGACAAAATTTCGTAATTGCTAATTCCCTTTAACGTAAGTACACAATTAAGCTTTAATGTTGTACTTTTGAAGCGTATTGTTGCACCCTTGAAATTTACTATTGTAATTTCAAGTTTATCGGTAAATACGGTACATTATAGTAAGTATGGCGCGTTTCAAGGCGATACAATTGAGATAATAGAATGGCTTGAAGAAGATATTGTCCAACTGATAGTAAGAGTAATTTCATATACAATAGAGCCAGTTAATAAGCCTTATTTAGGAACTTCCAGAGAACAGCGATTATGTAAGTTTTGAATAGGGGACACACCACAAAGGACTTTATTGTAACCAAGCTTTGCGGAACTCCCGTTGTTTTGATTGGAAACAAATATTTGAAGGTACAATTACATTGTAGAGAGTATGCTCAATTGGCTTCTTATTCATTGTAGAGAGTTCAATTGGCTTCTTATTCATTGTAGAGAGTTCAACTGGCTTCTTAAAGTTTAAGGCGAGAATTGTTAAAGCTGTGTCCGCTGACATGTGTCAAGTGAAGAGCCTCGCTAATCAACTTGACAAATATAAGGAGGATTCACAGTTTGTCTGTATAGCAAATGAACAAGAAGTGGCCCAATTAAACGTAAGCACCGTTACAAAGAGTGACCAATAGTTAATCTGTTGTATAGTGGAAGAAAAATCAACATCACAAACACATGTACAAACGCCAAGTTAGAATGTGACGTTACATCAAATTAGTAAAGGAAATGTCATGTTGGTGAGATCATCAGGGGTTGACAATAAAGCCTCTCCGTAAGAATTGAAATTTTATCATAATTTGTTTGGACTCTGCCTGGCATGCTCAACATGCATTTGAACTACTCATCAAATCTTGCCTCAACGAATATTTTAAACGTTTAGATCAAGGATCTCAATGTTGCTAATAATTCCGAAGTACTCCTCGAACATTGCTGCAATCTTAATAGTGGGGTAAAATATATTGGCTGCGAAAGTTGCTGCAAATAGAATGTGTGATTACGTGGGGTTTTCGGTGTGACTTTCGTAAATCAGAGAGGAGATATGAATGGAAGTCCATGGGAATTTTAAATAAAGAAATGCGCAAGATACACCAGATTGACATAAACTCTCCGACTGAGAACAAGTTCATATAAGGAGGGTTGAGTTGAAGTTATCAATTGCATGTTATACCGGATTTCAAATTGTATGAAGATTACGAATTGTATCAAAAGAGTAGTTTAAGACGGTAATATGAAATGTAACTCTGGCGTAACATTCATAATGCCTTCCAATTGAAGCTATAATCATTTACTAAATTACATGGCCCTCTCTAAGGTGAACGTCTTCAAGAGAGGTACCATCAGCCACAAATATACAACAACGAATCTGTTTAGCATCTCACTGAGAATATAGAAGTGAATATCAAGCTCATTATCGACTTCAGGGCTGAAGACAAGATGCACCAACACAAATTCATAAAAAAATTGGAAAAATCATCAAAGACTTCAACGTACACTTCCAAACACCACTGAATCTATACGCAGCCATCAAGAACAGGATTCACCCAACATTCTACGCCGAAGTTCACCTCTTATCTAACTTCTATTCGCATGTGCTTATTTACTCACGTGAGGATTCCCCCACGAAAATCCGTAGACAAAATCTAGAGCTCCCTCGGCATATTAGTACGGTACAACATGGCAGTCTTTTCATCATTAGCAGCCTTTTTCAAGCGTCATCGTAGAAAGCTTTTGGTTACGTCCATCTTAGCATTTTCTAGTTATTATGCGTTTGATTACTTTATTATACGTAAGTTTAGAAATTTACAAGAAAGTATCAAGAGAGAGGCAATGTCCAAGAAGCAAATTCAACAAAGATTTGCACAAACTCAAGAAGATTGTTATTATACGATTTTAGCATTGCTTCCAGTTTTAACTACCCCGATTTTAGATAAATTGCCTGTTGAGTTAATCACTCAAGCTTTAAGATTGAAGAAGACTACGCCTAAAACTAAAGAATTAAGATCAAATGATTTAACTAGCGATAACTTAAGTTTATTAGATGATACTCCTAATAACATTTACTTATCAATGTCCAAACCCGAATTGTGGAATTTATTAAAGATAAAGACAATCACAAGATCTTTGGTATTATTCTACTCAATTTCTGGGTTATTGTTAATTACAAGATTACAATTGAATATTTTAGGTAGGAGAAGTTATTTAGAAAGTGCAATCTCATTAGCAGGCGTTAAACAACCTCCCAAATCGGCCAACGATTATGAGGCTCATGAGAATTATGTAATTGAACAGTCATATTTATCACTTAGTTGGTGGTTATTAAATCATGGTTGGAACAATTTACACAATATCATTGAACCTGTTGTTGTAAGCAAATTTGAAAAGGTCACACCAAAGACAGAATTATCAATTGGTCAATTTCAAACTTTATTATTGGAAATTGTCAGTGAAATATCAATCAACTACTCTTCAGGAAATGCATCATCAGCATCTAATAATATTTTCTATAATCTTTTCCCAATCCAATATGATGACTTGATCGAAACTTTGGTTAACACCAATCCTGATTTGATTCCTCAATTAGATAACCCTGAATCAAATTTCTCCAAATTGGTAAGTGAAACCAAATTGAAGATTTTGAACTCAGACGAATTCGAGGAACTTTTTTCATCCTTGGTAATCACAAATATAGATACCTTGAGCACAAGCTTATTCGATGGATTGATCGGTATAAATCCATTGAATTCTTCATCATTTTTATTGGATCAAGATAATCAACAAATTCCAAAGATCCAAGAATTACAAGAGTATGACAGATCGTTCAAGTTGGCAAACTTCTTGGCTCAGTTATCAATCCAAAATGGGATTATAATAGATAACGATCACGCAAAGAATGAACAGGACGACGAAGAGTTTGGTTTCTTGGGTAGAGGTCAAGCTGGATTTTTGTCTGGGAATGAATATATAAATAAATTGAACGACGTTGAGGGGTTGCATGAGTTTAGTGCAGGTGTTTATTCGTCTTACGATTAAGAGGAGTGGGTGATCCTCGTCACTTGCATGAACTTAGCGAATTAAAGTGAAAGCGACTGACATGACTGTTGATGACATTATATCTGATACTAGTAGAAGCGATTTCGACGAGTAACGAGGAATTAAAGACTATGCCCATTAATGATAGTCATGGAAACTTGACAGGATTAGCCGAGTTTCGCATCCACCGTACAACTTGGATACATGCTAGCGCAGAATTTATGTCAACATCCCACACAAATGACTGTAATGATATGTAATCATAGGCGATCGGCCTTTGCAAATGATAGTAACGGAATACTTCCCGAGAGATAGATTAGGTGAGCGTGATTATAAGGACAAACTGCAAGCAGTTTGAAGCTGATTTAAGAAATCCATAGGAATATATAAGAACTTAGAATGAAGTGAATAAATGTTCATAAGTAGATATTTTGGTGCATTTTTGAGTATGTAACATCTTGGTAGTTCATTTTACACTATTTCGTAAAAACGTTTTGATTAGTTTTGTACATCGATGGGATGTAAATGTCAACTCTGTCTACCTAGTTGACCTCTTGATGACTACAGACTAGTCACCAGTATCTTAAAATTGGCAAGGTTGTAGATGCTCCTAATACTTGCTGGGGGGTAATTTCAATGGCACTCTCAACGTATCAAATCCACCATTTGACAGTACTAGTGTTAACAGATAAGCACGAAGAACTCGGTAACCTGATTAGAGTGTTGCAGTTGAAAATCCCCACATATTTCCCCCTTATTCCACCAAACTAGTTCGATTTTCTGCTTCAATCATAACCCATTTGTCATACCATACTCGCAGTTATTTATCTTTTCACCACAATTAAAAACACTTTCGATCAATAATAATGACACCTAAAGTAATTATCATCTCCTCTGATGACGAGAAGTTCCCAGTTGATTTCCAAGTAGCAGAGAAATCTATTTTAATCAAGAACATGGTTAACGATTTAAATCCAGATGGATTAACTGAAGATTTCGAAGTCCCAACACCAAATGTTAGAGCCAGCGTTTTATCCAAAGTCTTAGAATGGTGTGAATTCCATAAGAATACCGTTTTCAGTGATGATGAAGATGACGATACAAAGAAATCTGCTCCTGTTGATGAATGGGATAAAAATTTCTTGAAAGTTGACCAAGAAATGCTTTATGAAATCATTTTGGCGGCAAACTATTTGAATATAAGACCCTTGTTAGATTCCGGATGCAAGATGGTTGCTGAAATGATTAGAGGAAAGTCGCCAGAGGAATTAAGAAAGATATTCAATATTGTGAATGATTTTAGTCCAGAGGAAGAAGCTGCTATTAGGAGGGAGAACGAATGGGCTGAGGATCGTTAGGTGGAGTGTTGAAGATCAAAGGTAGTGAAGTGGGCATTTGATAAGCTTGATGATTGGAAGTACGTCTCTGTTAAAATTGAATTTTAGTAGAATAACGATCGAAGTCAGTTTAGAGGAAGTATCCAAGATAGTAGAAGAGTTTGTGATTTTAGACAAGGAAACAAATAGCCCGGGGCCTATAGAATGGCGGTACTCTTATATGTGTGTCGCACGGGGTATGAGATATTATGGTCAGACCGGACTCACTTTAGTAATCATTACTTTACTTTACTAAATTTGTGGTACGGATTTTATCATTTGGCTAGCCAGGCTTCTAGTTAGAAATCAAATGTTCTTATAGTGTATGAGTTCACCAGGCATCTACTTATATGTTTATGTTAATGTTTTTTGATTAAGTGTAGAGGAAATGTAGGAAATGTTGCATTCGCTAGAATCTGCTCGTACTGTGACACCTGAGGTGTTGATTTCCTCCACTGATGAGACATGGAGTTTAAATGATTACCTCGGAATATCAGGAGTACACTTGAAAGTCAAAGGGAGAAGATGAAATTCACATACATATTCTACATCCTCTAAATACATTGTACATCCTATGAATATACATCCTCTAAAAACAACCTCTAATGCAAATCCACTGAATCTGAATATACATCCTCTAATTACGTCAAATATACTTCCTCTAAAAACATCCTCTAATACATATCCTCTGAATATACATCCTCTAATTACGTCAAATATACATCCTCTGTTATATGTCATCCTCTATACTCATAAATAAACAAGGAAAAATGTGTAGTCAAGGTGGATATCAAGCTCAACCACTCTAACCCTCATCCCTTGTTAATTATAAACAATATAATTACACCCCAGGATTTATGGTTTTCTACAAGTTTCCAGCTACGTCATTCAATCCTACCGTCTCAAATCTCGTATTTTCAAAGCTTATGGGTGCGAACTTTTACCAACGAAATTTTATTGCAAAAAAACCGAAGCCAAGTTTCTAAAAAGGGATTGACTTCATTGAGTTAGATAAGGACTGGTTAAAGTTGTAATACATATTTCAGTATAGGCATTTCAACAATATATCTATTAGAAGTTTATTAAAGGATTTGAGAGGGTTTGAGGTCTATTATTAAGTATTTATGATGGCATTATCGAATGGTAAGCGGAAGTCGGTTGATAACATAGAACCAATTGAGAATGAATCCGATAAATTCTCCATTGAAGAGCTATCGAAAATCGGGACTCTATCTAAAGAGGAATTAATCAAATTAGAAAAAGATTTGAAAACGGAATTTAAACAAACAAGTAAACAATATGTTCAAACAAGGTTAGCGAGAATTCACAAACTAGTTGCAAAAGTCGATCAACTGTTGAAAATAACCAAAGCAAACGATAAAAATTGGATGAAAGTATCGAGATTTGAAATTGAAACTATAAATAATATTAAGTATAATGTTGAGAACTTAATCATGAATGATGAACAGAAGGATGTTCTAACTAGTTTCAAAGATTGCGAGGTTGAATTCAATGATGTCATCAAAAATCTACAATCGCCCTTATCTTGGGATGAATCTTTAAGGGATGACAATGAAGATTTGAGAATAAAACAGGAAGACGATGATGGCGATAATGAAGATGATAAAGATTCAAAAAGATTAATATTCCCTTATTACTTCCAAGAAGTATTCAAACCCTATAAACAGAATTTGAAAACCATCATAAATGAAAAAAACTACCAAAAAGATCTTATTTATAATAGTTCCATTGGTAATTCAACCATAATATGGAAACAATACTACCATAATTTGGTTCGTAAGAAACAAAAATTGCTCGATGATACGTCAAAGGAATTATTTGAATTATATAAAGAGTACCATCATATCAATGAAAACGAAATCGCTCAGGAAAATTGGAAACAATATTACAAATCCGTTATAAGTATAAATGACTTGAAAAGAGGCTTTGAAGAAGATTATTCATCACTTTCAAGACAAAGTAATGATACAAACTACGTGAATCTTGACAACCAATACCTACAAAATAATAGAGTTGAGAGCTCAAATATAAGAAGAGGAATTTTGAAGAAAATGCGGGATTTCAATACTTCCCAAGATGATTCTCCAAATCCAAATAAAAGAATAAAGTTGAATGTACTATCTGCTTTGAATGATGACGAAGTGGATTCCGATCTATTTGCTATAAGATCTAATAAACCTTTAAATGTTGATCATGAAGGGATGGAAGAAAGTGTAAATGATTCTGAAAATGAGTACGATGTTGTTCAACGATACGTTGGAACTAGAGAGGACCTATTTGGTTTGGATATCGTGGAAGATTACGATTCTTATGATGGGTCTTCGGATGAAGAGTCTAGTGATGTTGATTTGGATGCTTTTGATAGTGAAAACGAATTCTCCGATGATGATGACGATGTGGAGAAGGTGCACTTGAAAGCGAAATATAAGTTTATTTTGGGATTTAAGGGGACTCAATACGCTAGGTCAAAGCTACCTCAAATCTTACAAGGTAGTTTGCATACAACTTTACATTTTGCGGAGTTGCCTCCGTTGGAGAATTTTCCGAAACTAATATAATCCAACCAGATATGTCGAAGCGACAGACAAGGTGTGGGGAGTACTCGAAAGGCAAGCTAGAAGATGCTGGGGTTTGCGAAGACAACAGTGTTATGGGCCACAAAGGCAGGACCAATGCAGCAGAGTATACTTCCATTTACATTTGGCTCTTACATATTATTTAGTTTATTAAATTTTGCATTAACAAGTATATTACGTACGTTAACAACATGGCATTAGGGATGCTGAGTAACCTAGGCACTGGATAATATTAGCCTGTATTCTCATTCGACACAAAATCTCGTTCAAACTACCTATGCCTTGATCAGGTATGTGAACATGGACTCATTCCCGCCGAATTATTGCTTCTCCAATAACAAACTTGCGTTCTTCAAATTCGCCTCATCAACGCTCACTCCGAGAGATTCCAAAAACTTAAACAGCCTATTGGAAGTATTGGAGATATTAAATCTGTCATCTGCCGTAATACCATATTCATCTGGGGAGTTTGCAACCAAGAATTTGAGCCATTGATAGATCGTTGATATAGTATCCGATAATTCAAATTTATGAACAACTCTCTTACCATTTGGAAATCTTATTTGGATTCTCGTTACTGAGCCAGATGTTGGTTCTTCATGGTCTGCAGGATTGATTTCATCAAACGGATCTTTTGCAATTTCAGGGATGGTCACTTCTGCAATCTCTTCTTCGTCTTCTTCAATTTTGTTTTCCAAAATCGATTGCTTCAAGGCAAATTCAATCTGCTGATCTTCACTAAGTGCATCAGGATCAAATTTGACCTCATGTTTAACCATTGGATTGTTGGAGTTTGGTAATAGGGAGAAATTGGCCAAGAAGTCATGAACGTCTTTGGACCAACCGTCTATGTTTGGAACTTGACCATCTTTCCATTTGAGTACTCTTTCACCAGTTAGCGGATCTAAGATCGCAATATGAGGGAACCCATCGGTTGAATAAAAGTTCAAATAACTGGTCCCATTTGGAGAATCACCTTGATATTGTAAGAACACGAAATTCTCACGTACAATCTGCTTTATTTTACTACTTGACCAAAAGTCTCTATTTAATACCTGAGATTGAAATTCGGATGCATCTTGAATATTGATTAAGATCCATTTTTTTTCTTCTTTTGCCTTCAATTTAGCATTATCTAAATTCATTGTATCAATGATATCGAAAGGAGGTCTAAATAAATTAGCCAATCTTCTTTGAGTTGAAGTTAGTTCAGCTTGTCTTGAATCTCTATTACGTCTTCTTCTTGAAATCGGTTCATTATGATCAACCTCTTCATCTTCGTCATCACTATCTATAATTATTATATCATCATCTTCATCTTCATCATCATCATCACCCTCCTCCAATTCTTCTGGGAAATCATCATCATCGATTTCTTCGATTCTATTTCTGTAGTATTCATCTTCTTCATCATCAAATCTTTGATTGAAGATCCCTACTCTACCTGAACCAAACATGTCTTGAGGTCTACTTTGATGTTGCTGATTGATGAAGTTATATGGGGAATCACTATAGTTATCCACCAAAGTTTCGTGTCTATGTATATTTGCATCAGCCTCTCTCACATTGTCAGTAGCACCACTCCCGTAGGCTTCTTGTTGAAGTCTTTCAGCGTACAGTGCATCATCATTATTTGTAGTTGATCCATGTTGACCTGCTTCCATGAAAAGGGTAACAGCATATTCTAGATCGCCGTTGGTTAATTCCAAATATTGTTTGGCAATTGATTCATCTTCAACCCCTGTAACTGCTAGAAAGGTTGGTATTTGTTCATCCATATCAATCGAGTGCAGTATCAAGAATTACAATGTATTACAGTTAATGGTGGCAAGGTGTGGCAAGGTCTATTTTTCTGACAAGATCCATACCGCACCACTATGATAAGATAAATTGCTAACTCTAATAGAGTTTGAATACAAATTAATTTTAACTACAAAACTCATAGAAAATACAACTAGTTGTAAAATACGTCATTTAACTCTTAGCACAGTAATATCGAATCAAATCGACTTTCCTGTCAACCCCACGAATCATTTCTATGACTGATTTCTGTCAACATTTTTTCCCCTAAAAAACCAAAGTGCTCCAAATCACCCGCTGAGGTTGTTAACGAATTTTACAACAACTATCTCCTTTATTATAACCGAAAGAAGGTGTCACTTTTAGAAGGAGTTAATTATATTGAGGAATATTGTTGTTATAAGGCATATAGCCAATCATAAGGACTCATCAAAACTCTAAAGCTATAGTATACACGGCTAAAACAATTACAAGACACATACACATAAACAGATCAAGTATTGTATTAGTTCAACAAATCGCTTTGATAGCAACTCATATAGCTATAAAGCAGCAAGGAAGCTTAGCAGATCAACCAAGTTTAAACAATATACTGCAAATCAGCAACGTTTGAACAATATATAGCAAATCAACTTGAGAGGTTTACAACAACAAGCTTAGCTCACATCAGCCCCATTGACATCAGTCAAATTGCATAATAGGATATTCTATCTTATTCAAAGCTAGCATTAACGAATTTTACGATATCTATTTTATGCTACCATATTCATTGAGTATATCAAAATAGACCAAATAGAGAAGATTTTAGACACTTCCCGATTAAACCCATTAAACAGTGAAACTATAAACTAAATTGTCATTCAATTAGTAAAACAAACCATACAAATAAAAATAGTAAAACACATACATACAAAAATAATAAATCATGGACGAATACGAAACTTATGACAAAGGTGGTCTTTTAAGAAATAGATACCAAAAGGTAAGTGATATAAGTGAAGGTTCATACGGATTGGTTTCTGTAGCAAAGGACACCACCAAAAATAATACGTTGGTAGCTGTGAAGTTCATATATCCAGTGGATTATAAGAAAAACAGAGAAATCAAATCAGCAGATAATTCAAGATCAAGTACCAAAAGAACAAAAACTTCGATATTAAGAAGTTTGAACGAAGAAGCAGACAAAGAAATTCACTTTCAAAAGATTCTTGGGGTTCATGCAAATGTTGCGTCATTATTAGATAATTTTGATTCTTTCTTGGTTTTAGAATATTGTTCTAGAGGTGATTTATACGAAGCTATTCATAGTGGCCATGGACCTTCAACATCCCAAGATATCAAAGACGTGTTTCTGCAAATATTGAATGCTTTGGAATTCTGTCATTCTCAAGGTGTTTATCATAGAGATTTGAAACCAGAGAATATTTTGATTGCAGAAGATTGGTCAATTAAATTTTGTGATTGGGGGTTGGCTACAACAACCAAAGTAATCACAAATAGAGATGAGTTTGATATTGGTTCGGAAAGATACATGGCTCCAGAATTATTCGATGCATCAATAGAAAGTTATGATGCCTCGAAGATAGATATATGGTCTGTGGGCATTATCTTGCTTACACTTGTTTTCCACAAGAATCCTTTTCAAGTTGCCAACTATTCGGATAAGAGATTCTTACAGTTTGTGAATAACAGAGAAGCATTATTTGATGTTTTCTCAACTATGACCGGTGAAATGTTTTCGATATTAAGATATTGTCTTAACATTGATCCTACAAATCGTGACCTTAAAAGCTTGAGTAGAGAATTGAATGCTTTGAAATATTTCACTATTGATGAAGAATATTGGGGTTCCGATTATGAAGAGGAGGAGGAAGAAGAGGTTGAGCTTGAACGAGAACCTGAGTTGGACGACTTCGAATTCGATCATGGAGATTTCTTTTCAAAAGATCATGTAACTATATCTCCACATGATCTTACTCACGAGACTATCATAGTTGACAGTGTCGTGAAAAGTGCGATCGATGGAGATGAAAAACATTCTGCTTCATCATCTTCACCAACAACTGAGTCGTCTTCTTTCAATTCAAAATCTCAATTTTCCAAAGTATCCACATATTCTGATGATACGACAATCCCACACAATCATCGTGCGGACGCATTACTTTCTTCAAATACGGACTTGAAACCAATTCCAATAGGTGGAACTGGTATCAAATTTGTCCGTAATACACGTAAACCATTCAATGTTGCTTCATACCAGACAAACAAACCTGGAAACAACCATTTTGGTAGTTATAATGGATATAATAATCACAATACTAAGCAATTCATAAGAGAGGATTTCTTCACTCCTAAATCAGTTTTCAATCACTATATGGATAAATATGGTGAAAACCGGGATGCCCAACGTCCAAGCAACGGGGCTTATCAGCCACCTAAGAATAGTACGTGGAATAGACATGGAAGAAAGCCAAGAACTTGGAAAAAGAACACGAGCTACAATTATAACAATCGGACGTCTCAAAAACCGAGACCAAGAGGTGCAGCTAATCGCAATAGCCAGACCTTTGACCAATCTACAAGTTACAGTGAGTCCGGCACCTTTAACGCTATACGTAGAAAGTCAAGGTCATTTTCAATGAGTAAACTTAAGAAGAATCCAATTGCTGTGAATGGTCCTACACTCTTGCATCCAAATGGAAGTGCGCCCTCAAATGTGAGCTCACCTTCGAATCCAGGTAATACAGGGAAGTACATTCCGCCGTATTTGAGGTCTCCAACATATGCCAAACCGGCACTTCCACTTTCTGAGGAATTTGACAACTTGACTTTAAGCAATGATTATGACGAGGTATTTCAATTGGAAGGTGACTTTGAGGAACCAAAGAATGCTTCTGAGATAGTATTTAAGAAACCGACGTTTAGAGCAATCAACAATGTCAGTCCTGAAGCCTTAGACCCTGGTGCTCCAAATGCATATTCAGGAAGTTTTAAAGCCTTGGGTGGGTATAGGCAATACTTGAAAAGGCCAACGTCCATGGGTGGTGTAACTGTGAATCATGAAGAACCTTCACATCCACATACACATCTTATGCTTGATTCCTTGTCTGCTTCTTCAAGTGGGAAATATGTTCCACCGTTTAGAAGAGGCTCGCATGTAACTGCGGAATCCAAACAAAAGGAAAAAGGAAAGCCTGAGGTGAACGGACGTTCCATAGAAGTTCCCGCTACTGGTACTGGTACCAATGCTTGTTATCCACTTGTGGAATTGAATAAATATTCCGCAAGTTCTGTCCCAGTTAACACTGTTTCGGATTGGACTTATAAGAAGGAATGGATCGATTATGATTAAATACTTTAGAGACACATTTGATATGAATCAATGGCGGAGGTTAATCGTATGCTAAACATCGTAAAGAGATATTTTATTTCTATATAATTTTTTTTTTTTATTTACTTATTAATTCACATAATTAAGCATTTTTTGCAGTAATCCGGGACTTTTTAGGAGTGGTCTTTTAGAATCTCCTTTATTGTATCCAAGCTTGGGACAGTCCTTTCAAGTAACTTAGTACCATCGCGGCAATAGAAAATTATGCTAGCATCGCTGACAGATACCTTGTTTAACAATTTCCTATAAAATAAACCACAAGCATTGCAAAACGTTCGTTCGCCGTTAGGACCACGACGCCATTCAGGTGTGCCACTAGCGCCACACCTAGTACAGCATGCGGAGAACGATTTTTTTGATTCTTTTCTTTGTTTTTGAACCTTATTGATCTTCTTTTTAGCAACTTTTTTAGGAATTGGGTAAGAGTAGTCTACGTCGGGTGAAGATCTAGATGAACTCTGAGAGGTTTGTCCCTGTGTGGGAAATTCCATTGGATTTTGTTTTACGATTCTCACCGTGATATGATTTTGTGGCTGCAAATTTCTTTTTGAAACATTTGCAGCAATTGAATGTTTCGAAGCAGGTACAGAAGATGAAACTACAGAAGGTGAACTGTTTGGCACATTCTCAGTTGAATTTTGACATGAAATGGCATTTCTAACAAACTCGTTGAATGCTGGATTATTAAGAGTTGAATTAATTGAATTACTTGCAAATGTGGGGGTCATAGAGGATGTTGATTTTGATTTCGTAATGCAATTTTTGGTATTGCTAATTTTCCCTTCAAGAGACTGGAATTTTGGTAGTAATTTTGGGTAAGAGTTTTCTTGGACATACTCTTGGATATCCTCCTGAATGTAATGATATTTCAATTCTTTCAAATTTTGCAAGATTTTTGTCAAATTTGTCAAAGAATTTTCTAAATCTTCACGAACAGCGTTGGGAATATCCATGACAAACTGTTTAAAATTGTCTCTTTGGATGGTACGTTTAACATTATTTGAATCGAACGCAACCAAGTTGGAATCAAACTGATTTGGATTTGTTGAAACGGAATTCAAATTCAAGTTTCTATTCAAATCATTTAAATAGGTTAAACTGGTAGAGGAGTAGAAATTGGTTAAATGTGCAAATGTATCCCCTTCTTTTCTATTGAAATCGTTATCATTTGGAATATGATTATAATTGCTTTGTCTGGGTGAACGATCTTGCGAACCCACTGGGGAACAGGTTGAAGAATGTCTCATGTAAGTATAAGAATAAGTTTGCGGGGGATTGAAGTTGTAATCCAAATTCAATCCTTTAGTCATGTCGGCAAAGCTTGGTAATCGATGATTCAAATGTCTCACTTGACTCATATCTGGGTGTTTAGAGATAAAATTAATACAAATAATCTTGCGTATTTATATTGTTTTTGACACTTGATATGCTCTACTGAGCATATTGGAATTATCCCTAGAGTGTTATTATTTCCTATATTTGTTGGTATGCTGTATGGAGAGTACATATTAGCAATTTTAAGTATACGCAACCAGCGGAGATAACTTGTCAATGCTAGCATATTCAAATAGGTTGATAAGTACACTGGCAGAGTCAAAGAAAATCAATCCTCCGATAGGGTGGCCTACTACAAGTACAAGATACGGTACAGGACGGACAAACTAAGGCACAACAATTTCCCTCATATCTCTGTGTAGGTATCAATTAAGATTTATGCTAATTCATGTGCAAAATCATATCTTCAGACACCATTTCTTGAAAAGTACTAACATCACCGAATTTTCAAAATGTGTGCTTGCGATACTACCAATGACTAACCAGTAAGTAAGAAGAAAACAAACCAAAGTAAGCATATATGAGCACTCACTCCACACTGGTACTCATTCCATCATTCACGCTGACTATCAAAGTCGCCCACAGTCAAATATTCCGCCTTTGCAATTACCTGCAGGAGCTCAGGAACCGGAGTTAATTTTCTGCAAAGGTCCGACTTATTCAATAACAATCAATCTAGCATTACTTCTGCCCCTTACATAGGTATATGATAGGTCCAGTAGATTGTTATTTCACAAAATGTCAATGTTTACACTCGTAGGATCGCCATTACTCGTCATATGAAGTTAATTTCTCTTGGTAAATATATTATACGAAAAATGATTTTGGTTAAGTTCTTGGGATGAAGCGGTGAACCATGCGTGGAACCGAAAAGAATAAATACACCAGCTTCACTAGCGACATCCCGCCAATACGGGATATTCGCTTGAGAAATATCCTCCCCTTATCATCCACTCAGACACAATACCAAACCAATAATATTGCTATTATCTAACTCCCGCCTTCGTGTATCTGTCCACCTGTATATAATCTCGCTAACACCAATTTTGTATGTGGGGGTTCACCCTAAATCAGCCCAGAATACGGTAGTAGCACCTCAAAGAAGAAAAATCATACCAAAACAAACAGACAATTATAATTGACATGATGATTTTATCTATTTTTGAATTATGATTGATTGAATAGTCTTAAATTAGAAACATCTTGAATGCAATTGGAACTAAATCAAATAATAACTTCGTACCTATTGTCTCTTTAGGTTTGAGCACAATACACCGACACGAGGAAAAAAATGGTGTTACTTTTTTGTGGTCGTTTTACATTTCGAATCTGAAACAAAATTGGAAAATTTACACATTTAGATTCAACTGTTTATATAAATTGTATGAACATCCTCCCAACTGTTTTGAATTCGTATACGGTGTAATTTTGTTTCAATTGTGAATTTTGACAGGGTTATCATATATTGGTTGGAATCACTTGCAATACAAGATTCTACACTACAACTCCCTTAACATTGGAGGGGAAAAAACTTATAAAAACATACAAAGACTTATACACACACAAATATTCATCAGCTCCACTAGGCCAGATCATAAGAACAATACTCATAATTAGAAATAACAATGGCAAGTCTAACAACTTCAACATCAGACGTTGATGAGAATTCACTTGACAAAGTCAAGGAATCTTTAAGATTAATAGAAGATTTGAAATTCTTTTTGGCAACAGCTCCAGCCAATTGGCAAGAAAACCAGGTCATTCGTAGGTATTACTTAAATCACGACGAAGGTTTCGTATCCTGTGTGTTTTGGAACAATCTATATTTCGTAACAGGAACCGATATTGTTCGTTGTATCGTCTACAAATTCGAACATTTTGGCCGGAAAATAACAGATCGTAAAAAGTTCGAAGAAGGAATCTTTTCAGATCTAAGAAATTTGAAGTGTGGTACCGATGCTATCTTAGAACTACCAAGATCCGAGTTCTTGGAATTCCTATTCAAAAATTCGTGTCTTCGTACTCAAAAGAAGCAAAAGGTGTTTTTTTGGTTTAATGTTCCTCACGATAAATTGATGGCTGATGCATTGGAACGAGATTTGAAGAAGGAGAAATTGGGACAAGTCGCTACTACTACTGCTCATAAAGACCCTGCTATTTCTTTCAAGTATGATGAAAGCTCAAGTTTGTATAATCAATTAGCTGAACACATGGAAAAACAGAAGAAACTAAATCAAATACCTTCTGCTGATGATCCAATCGAAATCCCTCAAATAGCAAAGTCTCAAATCGCACAGATACCCCAGAATCAACAACCTCCTCAAGTACAACCTCCAACGGCAATCCCTGGTGCGCCAAGCAGACACTCCAATCACCCAGTAAAGCAAGAAAATTATGAATTCTTACACCTGGAAACACCAGCACAGTTCAAGACTCAATCAGATTACGAAGATGATTTCCCATTAGATTATTTCAATCCAAACGATCCAAACTTTGCACAACAACAAGCTTTTGCACGCCAACAACTCCCGAATGGTCCAAATCAATATAATGAAGAGTACATAACACTCGATAACTATCATCCTTACGGTAATGTGGTGGAAGATAATTATGACTCCATTGTGGATCCTTCAGCATTTATGGGAAACTTCAATGGAAATGCATCGGCCTCACAAGTAGTTTACAACGATGAATATTTGATTGAACAAACCCAACCTTTGAAGACCCCATTGCCTCCTAAAAGCGGCAAGGAAGATTTCTTCCAACCTCCAATGTCTGCCAAATATCAAACGAATTTCCCAAGGCAGTTACATCCGGCCACAGCGACAATTACAGTTACCACTCCTTTAACATCCACTCATTTCCCTCCTCCGTTGGCCTCGGGTGTAATGCCACAATTCAACTATGATCCTAATGGTCCATTCTACCCAGTAGATGCTCAAGTTGCATACAACTTTAAACAACGTGCTGGTGAGCCTGAGTATTGGGTCCAACCCAATTCGGGGATGTATGGTGCTTCTATGGAGCAAACAATCCAAATCCCTATGAATCAGCACTATGACCAAGATTATGGATTTGCCCTACAACAGCAAAGTAGTCCATATCCACCGCCATATAATATTCAACAGGGCCAACCCCACTTGCATAACTTTGCACACGCACAATTCCAACAACAAAACGGTCAACCATCCCCAAGACAACATCAGATTAGTGCTGCTATGATGATGAAGAAAAGACATATGTATAAAGGCAACGGTGGTGTGACCAAGCCGCCAATTGCCAACGATAAACCTACAACTTACACGGGCACTTTAGACGAGGTTGTGAATTCAAGCGCAACTAATGTCGTTGCCCCAAAAGATGAAGTTAAAATAGAACTTCCACCAATCGTTCCGCCCTCAAATTAGAAACTATAAAATTATATGGGTTGTTCCCTTGAAGATTGTAATGATTCACGGTTTTTTTTTCATTTATTGTTTTACTCGTATATTTGCTTCTACTTCTCCACCTTGAATTACTAGCTTCCTTGATAAGGTGAGCTAGGATTGCAAGAAATTTTGGTTTGATCGTTCACTGGGAACGATATTTTTTTAATAAACATTGTGAAAGCGTACATGTAGAGTACATACGTGGTCATACAGGCCTAATTTATTTATTGATACATTCAACACAGACTATAGTACTCTATCAACTTCTTCTGAGTCAATGAAAATCTATCCATGATACTGTTCATTTCATTTTTTTCCAAGACGTTATCTGCGTTATTCACATCCACAGTATGAGAAACTTTAGAAGCAGTCAACAACTTGCTATACGTTTGAATGACCGATCTTCTAACTTCAACGACATCGCTGTTAATGAAATTATGTAATACGCTGTCAATTTTCAAGATCAACGAATCATTGATAACCAATTCTAACGTGTTCAATCCCAACACCTTGGAAAGCGAGTCCAAGATGAATGTAAACGAGCTCGAACTTTCGTGCTTTGATCCCTTCAATGAATCTAGAATGTGACCTAGAATTTCCCCCGTTGCATAAATACCTGTCAAGGTCTCGTCAAAAGTTTCACTCAACGCATAAGCAAACTCGGAAGAACTGCCTTTCTGTATCGTGTCACTGAGACTCACCAACACGTTCCAAAGCTTGCTGAATTCAAGTCTGCTTCTATTAACTAGCAATTGCTTGGCTAAGACAACTCCACTTAGGATGCTTGTCTGGGATGATTTAGAGGGATCTTTAAAGAAATCCCAAAGAGAATTAGCCAACAA
Organism: Kodamaea derodonti; assembly: GCA_030570035.1. NCBI lineage: Eukaryota > Fungi > Ascomycota > Pichiomycetes > Serinales > Debaryomycetaceae > Kodamaea > Kodamaea derodonti. The sequence continues at coordinate 466,295 of JAJLUU010000010.1, forward strand.
ATCCTTACCATATCTCTCGAAATAATTGTTGAACTCCAAATCGCACAGATCCAAGTTCTGGAGATAGTTCAAGATAACTATAAAGTTTGGACCGCTAACCTTGTTAGTATGAATCTCTTCACAAATGCTTTTGAACGTATCGATTGAAAAATCTTGGGCAATTCCTACTGTAGTTCCCTTATCAATGGATAATTTTGCAAGCTGGTAATTGAACCAATTCATTTCTGAGTAGTTGTATTCCTTCACTTTCTGTGGAGAACCCGATCCATCCTCATAAATGGTGATTGGCTTGTTCTTGCTCAGCACGGATCTTAATGGGTCAACCTTGTCAATTAATGATTGGATCGGATCCTCCAACTTGTAGCCATTAGTTTCAACCACTTTCACAGCTGAAAAATCCTCAGCGACATCTATAGGCTTATCGAACCTGTAAAAGGTTTCTGTCTTCGGATTGTTTTGTTTTTCAAGGTCAACAAATACATTATCCTTCTCAGAAGCCTCAGCAAAAGCTGCCCTAGTTTTATCTTTGGCGCGAACTGAATCCTTTTGGATATCAGAGTCAAGCGAGGTGTAATTGAGCTCTGTTGATTTATAGTGCACGAGATGTGGGATCTTCGGAGTCAAAGCAGCCAAAGCAGCAGGAAAATCTTTATGCTCTTCCTCTTGAAGATCAACTTCCATATTTTCCATAGATTCAGCTTCAAAATCCACATTCTCATCCACATTTTCATCCACATTCTCAAACTCGGGCTCAATATTAATATCAATTTGATCTCCGGTGTGATCATTTTCTTTCAAAGGAATCATTGTGAAATCCATACCAAGCTTCACAGGCGAAAAATCAGCAACTTCAGAAGTCGGTACAACCTTAGTAAACTCATAGAATGACTCGAAATTGCTAGGATGCAATCCAGTTCCGACTGAGGTACCAATATCAACCACCTCTTTAACTTCTTCCAGTGTACTTTTATCTTGCAAATCAAGTTCACTAATAAATAGACTTGAATTAATGGAGTTCAACTTTCTCAACAATTCACCAAAAGAATCGTAAACTTCAGTAGACCTCACAAGGCTCACGAGTGCAAAAAGATTAGATGATATTTTCAGAAAGTAACTATCACTTATTGGGATTTTGTCTAATCCTATGTTCATGAAGCTAACAATCAGTTGGATGATTGTGGATTTGTACCTTATCATTTGGATTGTTAATTCATCATCGTCGTCCAAAATATTAGAGGTGCTAATTGTGTACGACAACAATTTGTTAATGGAATGATAAATTTGATTGACATCAAGGACAGAAATAACCAAGTTTGTCTTGTGATCATCAATCGGGTTGACTAGCACCGCGAACACTCTAAAGAAGTCTTCTGCAGAAAAAAATTGGAAGGTATTCTTGAATAAATTATCAGTGGACAAAAACAATGGACTTAGCAATTCTGGTTCCCTGAGAGATATTTTTCTCAACAACCCCTCGACCTCGGAAGACAACTTCTCCTGGTTGAATATAGCATACTTTAAAAGGTTAACACCCTCGGTGATTAAGTCTGCTTGATTTGAGGATAAAAACTTCAATATAGGGTCATCTTGGATATCGAACTCTTTCTGAACGTGGCTTACCTGTGCTTGTTTGAGATTATGCTCTGGTGCTACCTGGTCTTTTCCAATGTTGTCTACAACTGGGTTTCTGACTTCTGTCGCTGCCACAGGTTTCACATCGGCATCAACAGGACGGGATAACGGTCTATCAATGTTTTTCACTTGGCTCGTGGTGCCGGATGAAAGAGATCTAGTCGGATGACCAAGCTTGTTGAACCTATCCGATGCAGTAGAATTACCCCTTTTAATGTCAATGTGCGCATGCCTGTCTAAGTTATCTCTGTTTACACGCTTGTCTGCATCATCTCTGCTCACTCTCTTTGCTGTGTCGAGCTCGCGCCTCTCTACTTCAATCCTAGACTCGGGCCGAGAACTACTCGCTGCTTCTTTTGCTTTCCTGAGCTCCTTGTTACGCTCCATGATGGTCTCCTTGAGGGATAATCTTGGCTTTTTTACTGGTACAGCGGTAGTCGCAGTAGCCCTGGAATCCAACGGCTTTGATCTCTCAATACCTTTTGCTACCTTTGCTTCCAAAGTCGTTAATAAATTTTCAGCTTCAGTGGGGAATTTCCCCCAGAAGCACCAGAACGTTTCTTTGGCTACTTGCCTCACTGCTGGGTTGGGGTCTGCAAACAACTTTGGAAGCACTTTCAAACACACTTCCACCCCGGAAGGGACAGTACCATGTGGAGTCAAGAAACTTGAATTGTTATAGAACCTCAAAATTAATATTTGCATCCAGATACCACTATAATTACGAGGCAGAACATTCTTATCCTGAGCTGCGTTCATGACCTTTGACAATAACCTATAATTGAATGCGCTATTGACAAAAATGGCACAAATAGCCATATTAGCATTAGTATGGGCGATAAGTTTTGTTGCAGAACATAACTTAATTAACAGTGGCATAAAATAATCCAGTAAAATATCAAAGCTAGTTCCCATAATAATGGCAAATTCTTTAACAAGCTGACATCCATTAGCAGATAAAGTTGTTCTTAATGAGCTCACACTTTTACAAATGCCTTCTGCTGCATCCCTCAATGAGTTAATTAATGCTTCCAAATAATCTTGAGCCGAGTTTCCTCTGATAATAGACCTTAATTTCAAGATATTCTTTTCTCTTGTTCCCCAGTTGAATTCAGTTTCCTTATTACCAAACGGAGGCAATAGTTCGTTGACTGCATTTGTTAATTGATCCGCCGATCTGAAGTTCAATGGGACAATTGAAGGGTCCAAGTCGTATTTTACTTTAGCCAAGATCTTTTTTAGGTCCGGATCTACTGGTGATGATGATGATGCATGGGCAGAAGCTGTCTTAGGTTCTTGAATGATTTGCTGGGAAGATTTATGAGATGTGTGTGCATCTGATAACTGGAAATTATCTTTCGGTGGATCGACTTTAAGATTTTGGAATTTGAGCAGATCTACAGGTTCTTTATACAGTTGGAATTTAGGTTCTGCCTGCTTAGATTCTTTTTCCTTTGAAAGTTCCACCTGCTTGGGTTCTTTTTCCTTTGAAATCAGCTTTAACCCCCCCGTTATACTACTCAAGACAGAATGGGATATGCTCAGTGGAACGTTTTGTAATTCCAATTGTTTAACCAAGTCTTGCTTGTACAAACGGTTATGCTTCAAGTTGTAATAATCTGTGAATAGTTCCTTTACAGCATGAATCAACTTACTATCGTTGTTATTCAATAAGTTAACCAAATGTGGCAAGAAAGTGTTTAAGACAAAATGCTGATTTACATTTTGGATAATATCATGAAGCCAATGTACAGCCTCAAGATTGATATTTGAATTTCGACTTTTAAATGCAAGATCGCCGAGAGCTGTCTCGACTGCTTTAGGAGCAGAAAACCAATAAGCTTCTAGAGCTTTCTTTGAGCTTGATATAGTATAAGATTTCAGATCACCCATTCGATTTATAAGTATTGGCAACACCAAATAGCTTTGCAGTTCAAGCACTTTCCCAGATTTATCTTGCATGCTTAAACGCTTGACTAAATGACAGATTACTGTGAAACTATTTGACAGAATACCTGAATCATGGATGTCAGCAGCAATTGCAAGCGCATCGAAGTATTGGGGTACTTGCTTCACATCCACGTTATCTTTCTTAACATGGGTTTTTAATTGAAGTATAAATCCAAGCTTTGTCTCAGAATCAACATCCTTTGATGCAATTGCATTAAACAACTCTTGCGAAGAGACAGGAGGCATCGTTTGGAGTATATTTAGTTGTTGTTATAGATATTTTTTACTTAGGGCGTTTTTTTTGCTAAGCGCCTCGTCTGTTGCGCGTACGAATTTGCAACAATAGGCCCAATAGAGGAAATCGATTGTACTGTAAAGTAATGACACAGATTGGTTTATTGTCCCTGGCCTACATTGTATTGAAGATTATTCTATAAATAAAATTATTGATAACATATTATTTATATTTAGTATTTAACATAATAGTTTGTTAGGAGATTGATCCGATAAATAAGGTTAAAAGTTACTTGACGAGTGTCAAAACGCAATGTACTTAGACAATCTTGGGACAAAGTGTATTCCGATGCAAGTGGTTAATTCCAAAGGGGTAAGCTCCTAACATACAAAAGACTGCCTTATATGTAATATGTGTACTCAAAAAAGGGCTGCCTTACAGATACCAGGGCCGCCTTACATTTAGTATGGATACTCAACACAGGACCCTTGAACTACCTTACACACAGGGTATAGTTAGCTAATCCTGACTCTAATCCCGCTGAACTTGCCACTTACTTAACATAAACCCACAACCCAGCAACCAATATACAAACAAATACCCCAAAAAACTTATCCTTTAACTGTACAAAATCCTTTTCAACTTCAATAGTTGCCTTTACAAAAACGGCCTCTGATTTGTTATTTTCAGCAGCAGCTTGTTGAATTCTCTCCCCGCCCTCGTTATGATTGGAAATATACAAGATATCAGTCTCAACCTCATCAACCACGACTTTTTGTACATTCCCAAAGAAATCAGTTAATAGCACGTTATTGATATCTCTTTCAAAAAGATCGGTTCTAATTCCAGCATTTGAATGGATGTTCTCAAAAGTGTATTCATCAAACAATTCATTCATTGTAGCTGAAGAGTTCTTGTTTATCTTCTCAAGATATTCTAACGTGTAATATGTGAATCTATCTATAACAGCGACTCCGATGTCTAAGTCAGAATGATGGGAATACGAAGACTCATCTAATGCACTTGAACCAACAGCTAAAATATTAGGCGAATAAAATCTTTCATACATGGTATTTGCTTGACAAGTATCAATCATGAAGAAAATCTCGTTATACCTTTTCTTTTCATGCATTTGTTCAAAAGCATCTGCAATATCATAAGATCCGATTTCTTCTGCATCTTGGAACTTCAAGAATTCATTACCTCCATGACCAGTAAGATAAATGAAAATATTAGAATTTTCATCTGTTAATAATCTCTTTGATCTTGGATGTTCTGGATCCCAACGATCCGTAAGTAATCTTACAAAGTTTTCTACAGTCACTTCGTAACCCCTGTAGTCAACCTCGATGGAATCTCCATACAAATCAATAGCTTGATCTTGGTTATTGAATACTGTACCTGGGAATGCATTTCTTGGATTGCATGCAATATCATCCGATAACATCAATATGATTTGAGAATCAGGTATACCCAATCTTTTAACAGTCCTATACATACTTAAGACATTGGCCATGTGTCTATAGTTGAACCAAAATCTTGAAGTCAGCACAAGAACAGCCCAATTATTAGTATGACGAGAGGTACTCTCAGCAACCTTTTCTTTGATGAGATGCTCAGCATCGTCTGTTGTTATGAAGGTGGGATCCGCAAGGATGCTACAAGCAAGTGATACGATCACGAGTATTTGTCCTATGAACTTCATTAGTAATGTGTTGGTGTTATTCTATGCAACGTTCGCGTTAATGTTTGATTTAGGAAGAAAAATCAGCGACGATTTATTTGCGTGATGAATCAGAGGTGTGGGTGCTGTGGAGAAGGAAATTTGAAAAACCGTTTCTTATAAGGTCTACCATTGATTGGGTACTTGCACTTAAGAACTAATATTGCTAGTAGACGCAAGCTTAGGTGATGGGTAGAGAATACGGCTACATTTTTGACAATACTGATAATTGAAAGTCTACGTAGTATGTTTGGTGCAATATCCCCAATGAACTAGTTCACCTAACTCTATAGTTACAATACATTTCAAAGCAAATGGCAGCCGGCGTCACAATACTCCATTTAAAACAAAACACCCGCTTCTTTAGGCATTACGATATACTGCTTCTGAATCTTCTTATCTGGCCCCAATAACTTATTCAACTCCCATCGTATACACAACGCATTTGTAGAGTACTTTAAAGAAAAGATGAGAACTGAAGCAGTTTGCTTATTCACCTTCAGTAGTTTGGCCGTTAAGAGTTCGTCCAATTCTGGTGTCACTTTATAATGCTTCTTCATCTGTATTCGCATTTTCGGTAACAAGAATTGATATTGTTTTGTAGAGAGAGTTGATTCAGTCGGCACACTGAAACGATGAACCGAATTTTGATAAACTCTCTCACAATCTGTAATTACACTGGTCAAATTCTCCAGAGCTGAAGAGATCGTGGAAACGACTGAATGCTTGGGACACTTAAACTTACTCAGTAATATTTTGATCCTACTTGCAAAGACATGTAAAGTTGCTTTGAAAAGATACGCATCATCTTTTTGGATTCTTTCCACTAGCATGAAATAATCATCCTTTAGCTGACAGCCCCAGGTGTTGTACTCAAACCTTGCCCAGTTCAAAGGACTCAATTTGAACTGGTGATTTACATTGGAATTTGATTTGTATTTGTCTAAATCTTCAGATATCAAGGAAACAAACCCATCCAAGGTTTTAACTTGAATTTCTATGTCGCTTGCGACTTCTTTCAATCTAGCTAATTGTGCTGTTTTTCTCTGTAATTCTACGAATTCTTCCTTTTCTTTACGTAAACTGGCTTCTAACTCTAACCTTACCATTTCCACATCATACTCTTCTTTATCTTTAACCAATTGACTGAAGTCCTTGCCGTGCACCTTGAAATTTGGCGGTAAGGAAAACAACGTTGGCACTGATTGGATGCCAGTTCCAATAGTATCCGCAATGTCAATAACATGACAATTCTCTTTACCTTCGTGCAATCGTAAACCTCTCCCTATCATTTGTATTAAAAGAGTCCTTGATTTCGTAGGTCTTGCTAATACCAAGCTATCTATGTTTGGAATATCTGTTCCTTCCGTAAAAACTTGAACATTGCACAATACTTGAATTATCCCATTTTTGAAATCTTCTATAATTGCCTGCCTTTCATGCTTGGCTGTATTTCCTGTCACATATTGTGCATTGACTCCCAGTCTTTGTAAAACCGAACATAGCGTTCTACAATGATTGATATCGACACAGAAAATCAACGTACTTTTGAAATCATATTCTTTTTGTAATTTGATATATGATAATGCAACCCTATCATTAACATCTGGATTATTCATCGCTTCAGAAAGACTGCCAACTTCGTAGTCGTATTTTTTGGTGGAAACCTTTGATAGATCAATTTTGGCACCAATAGTTGAAAATTTAACATTTACCAATTCTTTATTTTGAATCATTTGTAATAGAGTTCTTTCAAAAACCACTTCATCAAAGATTAGTCCTAGATTTTCACCATCTGAACGTTCTAATGTGGCAGTGAACCCCAAAACATAAATCTCCAGTTCTGGTGTATGTGCATTGAAATGAGTTAGAATCTTCATCCACGACAGCGCAGTTGCATGATGACATTCGTCTATAATTATCGTTTTGAAATCCACTGGATTGTATTTCTCTAATCTTGTAGTTCTGACTAGCGTTGGGACTGAGCCAATAATCACATCCGCATTCGCTGAGGGTTTCAAAGTCCTCATATCGATTTCGACATTCAATTCAGGTGACATTTGCTTGATCACTTTGGCGGCTTGTCGTACCAATTCCTCTTTATGAGCTAACACCAACGTTTTATTTCCTCTGTGTGATGACAGAGGTTTGATTTGGGGAATTATATGTGAAAACACAACTGTCTTGCCTCCACCGGTGGCTAATACGATTGCCGGGCGTCTGATCCCTTTAGCAATGGAATCATGTAGAGCTTTAACGGCGTCTAATTGGTAATCTCGAAGAGTGATTCCCGAGTTGTGACGAACATGTCGTATACGGGCTGGAAGAGTTTTGAGGCTCATAAGAAGGTTAAGACGCGGAATATCAAATGTCTAACAAAGTAATCTCAGTGAAGCACAAATTGACCCTGCACCTCCCACCATGAGATACAATTCTACACCATACACTTCAACCACTACAATCTTAAATTTGGTACTTCATGATACAACTCAGTACATTTTATCTATTACAATCAACTCCTAAAAATATCAACCCTTGCCCTCTTATAAACACTATGATAATACAAATCCAGACCTTCAACCTGTTCTACATTATTTGAAACATCTGGAGCATCGATGCTTAGAACAGAATAATTCCCCTTTTCTTTTACACCTCTTATAAAGTAACCAGGATTTACTATCACCACTCCCTTTACAACCTTAGCAAATGCTTTCAATTCAGAGGGACATACCATAATATCAGGTAATGAGGATCCCAATTCAGTCAATCCCAAATATGGGATTTCTAAAGAAGATCCACCGATAGACGTATCGATAATCTCTTCGCTCATTACCCCATCATATAATCTTGTTGATTCTTCAACATCATGAATAACATTCCTTTTTAATGATCCAGGAATATAAGGATAATATCTTCTTTGTTCTAGAATATGATTTGCTACTCTTTCAAATCTATTGTTCAATATGGCTTGATCATCTTGATAAATGTCTTTCAAATCTTTAAGTATATCCAAATTCGAGTATCCAAATAAGGCTTCATTGATTGAAAAACTGGAAGGATTTGGAAGTACTTTGATGTTTTTAGGTAATCCAAACTTCTTCCTATCAAACGAATCTTGTGGATAGGAGCAATGCTTAACAATGCAATCTGTTAAAGCTGGAATTAGAATGACTTGAATTCTTGAATTTATTTTGCTTAATATTGGAGTTATTAATTTCTTGAAAAGCTCATCCAAGTTCCTTGGTTGCAGCTGTTCATTAGGAAGCTCAATATCACCAGATTGAACTGCCAAATTCGTTATATCTACGAATGGTCCATTCAACACAACGACATGAGGTTTCACTTCGTTATTGATATGATCAATAAATTGTGCAAATTTATCATAATTAAGGGTATGGGGATTCGAGAAAGGTCCCAGCGACACCACTACTTTCAAACCTCCTGATGATGAGCACAAATCCTTATACTGTTCTAATTCAGCTTCCGAAGAAACAGGGGCTGGCAAATCTGGAATTTTCAAAACCTCCGAAATTATAAAGGATCTACCTGTTGGATTCTTTCCTCTCAAAATCACTATTTGCCCCGGAAAGAATGAATAACCCTTCAATTGGGTTAAATCTAAAGGAATTCTTTGGCCAATGCCCCCCATTCTAGACGTTTCTAAGAATAATGAGGTTTTGTTTAATGTGTAATTATTAAGTTTATCATACGTTGGAGAATCAGGGACAATTCTACCTGTACAAACTATATCAAATTGAGAACTCAAACAAGGGTTTCCCATCTGAACATTTTTATCATGTTCTAGATACAATTGAGCAAACGAATCAATTTGATCGTCTAAAACATCGGCACTCTCTAATAATTTCATGGACATGGTTCTGAAATTATATTTTGAAGCATCAAAATTCGTAGCTAATTTGAATGGTTTGATTGAGGTAGAAGGATCTTGTTCCAACTCTACATAACCAGCACATTCGTCTATTTGAGGATTGAGGGTTTCAATTAAGGTATTTGCCTCTTCATCGTTTAACCGTTGTTGTTTAATAGGTGACGAGGTTTTGAAGCTACTTTGAGCAGTCTCATAAGCAGCCCCTGGTGAAGAAGTGGTCAACGTTGACTCAACCTTTTTTCTCTTAAGAAATGGAGTTCTAGGAGTTCCTGTTGGACTGGAGAGTATATTCGTGTTTATCACTCGCCTTTTTAAGGTATTCGATTGTAATTCCTTTTTAACCTTGGATGGTGTGGCTATCGAGTTTTGTAAATAGTCCTGGAACTTGTCGAGATTTGATAAATCTAAAGCTAAATTCTCTTGTGCTTGATTAACATTGAATGATTCCCAACTAAGAAATAACTCATTTGGATCTAAAATGAAGATTTTTATTAACGTCTGAAGCTTGGTTATTATATCGTCACTTAATTCACTTCCAAACGACTTGATAAGCTGTGTTCTTGATTCTTCTTCAATGGTCATTTTGAAGATGTAAATGAAGTTGATATTTTTCTGACGCGTCTGGTATTTTGGGAGTCTCAAATTTCACTCAATCGGAGAGAGTGTGTTGCAAAGCATCAATTGGAGTGTGTTGCAAAGTAATAAGATGAACACGTTATAGGGTACCTCCTACAGGTGCATTCAGGGTAACGTTGTTCTTGCTTTTATTTTACAGATGATTTTTATATTGTACAATTTTAAATACAAGAGTTTGATAGGCATTATACGGTAGGTTCCGGCATATACAGTTGATTTCGTAGTATACTGGGAGTAGAGCAGTCAACGCGAGACTTATCTTTATAAGTCCGACGTATTCCTCCAATGTATGCCAATATTAGCATCTCACGTCCGCTCAAGCATCAACAGGAGCATCGACAGACTCAGAAACAACACTAACAACGGCCTCGGCAACATTCTCAACAGCCTCGGTGACGTTTTCAACAACAGCTTCAACAACTTCAGTAACCCCTTCGACAGCCTCAGTAACACCTTCTACAACCTTGGCAAAAGGAGTGACATCAACAACTGGTTCAGGAACATCAGTGATTGCTTCGGAACTTTCTTCGGAATTCTCCTTCTTAGGGTTCTTCTTGAACTTCTTACGTTGACTGTCATTGAAACTTTCTCTTCTCTTTGTAATTTCATTAACACCAAATCTCTTACCATTAGCTCTCATTTCTTGGAAAGTCAATAAAGACATTTTCTTTAAACTATCCTTTTTATCGGCATTTTCTTCGGTGACTACACCTTCTGGGTAACTGAAGTTCAAGTCGTTCAACAAGAATTCAGCATCTTCTTGGGTGTTTAATTCAATATCAATTACTCCAATGAATTCATTGTTGGCTCTCTTTTTAACTCTACGTAAGGAGCAGATAGAATTTTCCTTTGGGAAATTGCTTGCAAGTTTATTGAAGAAAGCTTCTAAATCATCTTGGGAAGCGTCGGTTGGTAAACCTTCAATGTGAACAGTGTTTCTCTTCCTGATGTTTTTAACTTCATTGAAATCTTTTAATGGATCGCTTCTTCTGATCATGTCTTCATTAGCAGAGAGCACTAATTTGGAAGATTCCTTTAAAGCGGCAATGACTTTATCTTCTGGACGGAACTGTCTCATTCTGGAGAATGTTAAAATGGTCTTTAATTCAACCCATCCGTCATTGGCTTCGTAGATTTTCCATAAAAACTTATCGGTTTGTAAATTACTATCTGAAAAATAGAATTCAACTTGTTTTCTGACCTTGAAGTCGAAATCTTCACCTTTGTAAACGGAATCGGACATGCTGTTGTCCATGAAAAGTCAACTCGATGAGCTTTAAAGAAAAAAACGGTCACGTGATAAGAAGGGTATAGGAAGCTGGGGATGAAAAGTGTGGGATCTGGCACGTAGTGTGTGAGAGTGGAGTGAGTAATTGGAGTAAGGCGAGTTGTGATGCAGAAACGTAATTATTAGTTGGTGTTTGGGGTCGCAATGGGTGCAAAATTTTCTAGTGCAGCATGTTAATTTGATTGCTTTCTAGGGAAGCACTATGAATTAGTCACAAACCTTGAATCTTTGTTAAATAGCAATAAGGGTATACTTTGATTGCTTTAATTGATAGTGCGACAAATCACTTAATTTGTCAAATCTGGGGTCATATTCTAAGCAGGGTCAACTCTCAATAGTATAAGTAGTAAGATGATTTAACCGACAGTATAAGTAGAGTTCAAGTAACAGTATAAATAGGATGGCGTACTCCATTCAATAAACAGAAACAATTCACAGCTCAATTATTAGAACTTGAGGTATGAGCTTGAGATCACGGATGTACAATCATTCTGAACTATAATTCTGAGCTGTGTGAATGTTCTTGCCAAATGCTCTCAGTTAAGTCCTTTAGCATCAAACAACACCAGAGAGCGATGAATCAAAATAATTAGCCAGCAAGACCATTTGCAAGTGAACTTGCAAGAGAGCTTGAGTAATCTCCTCATTTGTTAGTGAAATTTGAGATGACTCAAAATTTCATGAACGTTCTTAGGAGTTCTTTATTCAATCCTACTTTTATCAGATACATGAGTTCCGAACGTAGTATAGAATTAACCCAGAAGTATACCCAAACCTTGAAGCAAGTTGAAAATGTTTCTCGAGGTAAGGTTGTGAGATTGGTTGCAGTTTCCAAATTGAAGCCATCGTCGGATATTTTGGACTTGTACAATGCTGGGGTAAGACACTTTGGAGAAAATTATGTTCAGGAATTGGTTTCCAAGGCCGAAGAATTACCCAAGGATATAAATTGGCATTTCATAGGTGGTTTACAAACTGGTAAATGTAAAGATTTGGCCAGAAATATCGAACATTTATACGCCGTTGAAACAATGGACTCGTTAAAGAAGATAAAGAAGCTAGATTCCATAAGAGCTGAGGTTGATGGATCTGAAATAAACGTCTCATTACAAATCAATACCTCTGACGAAGACCAAAAGTCTGGGTTCTCCTTGGAAGATCCAGAACTTTTTCAAAGCATAGAATATCTTTTGTCTTCGGAATGCAAGAAATTGAAACTACAAGGTTTAATGACTATTGGTTCATTTAACGAGTCTGTAAGCGGTACTGAAAACCAAGACTTTGCTAGGTTGGCAAATCTCAAGAAAGTCATTGATGAAAAGTATGGACTTGATTTAGAATTGAGTATGGGAATGAGTAGTGATTTTGAGCAAGCTATTAAACAAGGTAGTTCAAGCGTTCGTGTTGGAACTGGTATATTCGGATCGAGACCTACGCGTTAGCAGCCTGCAGCATTTGGCATGTAAAGAGAATCTGAAGATACAGAAACCCTCACTCAAATAGTGTTAGGTTCAACCAGAAAATAAAATTAGAATCGTACTAGAAATGTATTTCATATATTGTATTGCAAATCTATTCAAAGTGTTTAGAGATCCAAATTACAAGTCATGAGTAGCCCTCTTTATCTCCTGTAGCTTCTCCTTCTTACCAACCTGCTCAGAGATTTACAAGTGAGCAGCCCTCTAAATCTCCGGTAGCTTCACCTTCTTACCAATCTGTCCAGAGATTTACAAGTCATGAGTAGCCCTCTTAATCTTCTCCGGTATCTTCTCCTTCTTACCTGCCTTGAGTCCAGAGGCATGTACGTTGTTGTCGATAGTCGAAAAATGTTCTCCTTTCTCATCAACAAAATCAACAACTTCATCTCCCTTTTCTTTAACCTTGTTCAACACATCGGCTGAAGAGGTGGATGAGCTACTAGCCTTCTCAGCCTTGTTGGCATCATTGACAATTTTGGAGGTGACTTCCAAACTGCTCTTAGCAGTAAATTTAGACCATTCACCATCTTCATCGACAGTGATTGTTGGTTTTTCGTTTTTAGAATAATAATCACGTCTTAATTTGATATCGTTTTCAACAAAATCGTTTTGCAATTGAGCTTCACTCTTGAATAATTGGGCAATTTTAGATGCGACAAAGTATACAACAAAGAACGCATGTTCAGCAGCAAAGATGATAATAACAAATCTGACTGAGGATGAAATGTTCACACTAGCTTTATCTAAAGCAAATTGACCTAAGGACTTTGGTGGAGCGATACCATGACGGTAGAACGAAGTAACAACTGGAGAAATTACCGAACCAATCCAAGTCAAAATGAATAAAGCTTGATCCCATGGGTGAATAGTATCGACTCTAACAGGAATTGGAGGTCTGAAGTATTGGCCACTGGATAATTTCCAAGAGTCCAACTTGAAAGTGATTAAATTAAAGACAATGTTAACAAATGGAGCTAATGGCCAAATTGCACCAAAGATAATCAAATAACCGTACTGAACAACAATACCTCTGAAATCATCATTGACATTGTATTCCGCCAACGAGACAACTTTACGCACTTTATTCAACCAAGCAGCTTCAGATGGCTTATCTTGAACAAGTGGAGCTTTTTTATTGGAAATGATAGTAACCACCTTTGAAATCACAATTGGCAAGACGTACTTTATTATAAGCAGAATGATTTGATTGGTTACCACGAAATAGTTAAATTGAGCTGTTAATCTCAGTTGATTGATCTTAAAGTTTTCTTGTTTCTTCAATTGCACAAGGTATTTAAAGAAGAACAAATCATTATTCACAGCTGAGGTAATTGATGATTCAATATCTCCTAAATGATATTCAATGAAATGAGCAAATGGCAAATAAATGAAAGACGTGATAATCAAAGGAATATAACTTGTCAAGAAAGTTAATACAAACGATTTCACAATTACTGAGTTTTCACGACTGTAAAGATTATCATGGTTCTCCCAATTAATGATGAAATTCGAAACAATCTTGTAAACAATAGTTAAAATGGGAACGAATACTGAAATAGCAACGGTTGGAATGAGTTTCAACAATGATTGACCTGGACCATCATAAATTTCACTTAAAAAGATCTCAAGTACAAAACAACTCAATTGGAAACCAACAAGAATTGCAGTAAACCCAAGAGCGATTGGGATGAAGGCCAATTGCTTGACAAATCTGCCACCTTCGGTATTTTTGAATTTAACAGTTTCAGTCAAACCGGTATGTGATTTTTCGTTCAATCTAACTAATTCCGCAATGTTCTCTTCCACCAAATGAGAGTTTTGAACTCCCCAAGAGTTAACCAAATCTTGTTGTCTTTTACCCCAATAAGTGATGAATAAAACACCCCAAATTAAACTAACAAAAGCATACGTCAACAGAAACGTACTATTAATTCTCGTATAATGGGTGGTTGCACCTGCAATTCCTAATAAAATCAACCATGCAGTGTAAGTTTTAAGAAATTCGAAATAAAGAGCAATTCTAACTCCAAATTGTTCCTTAATTGAAATCGTGGTCAACTTTCCTGGAGTGATATGAGTTTTGGCACTTTCAAATAATGTTTTATTGAGGGCTTGACTGATTGGTACTATATTTTTCAAGTACTTCCACTCGCTTGAAATTGAAATTCCAGCACCCCCCAATTCAACCTTTGTTGTCAAATATTGATAAATTATTCTTAATCTTGAAGCTGGAGTATCAATTTTTTCAGTAACACCGAACTCGTAATTTTTAATCAAATCCTTCTCTACTTCAGTCGTGAATTGACTAGATGATAATTTGATAAACACTAACAAGTCATCTAAAGCTGGTGTTCCACCACGAACTTGGGTGGAAAATCCAGAAGAATGTAACTTTTCAATCAATGCTTTAAAGGCATCTTGAGATTCTTTGGTGTCTTCTTTGTAAGTAACAGATAAGACATAATCTGGCTTCAAGTCTTGAATTGGATAAGTAGAAGACATGTTGTATGAAATTTGTCCGCGAAATAATGTAAATGTAGTTGTTTGGGCCAAGCACTGAAACTCAAAACACTAGACAATTTCGTGAGAGCAATCTGAATAGTAGAGCCACAATGATGGCTTGGCTATTACTAACTCGAACTAGAGGTTGCCCATTCGGTGTTCTAAACTTTATCTTCTAAGGAATTTTATAATTTATTATCCTATACAAGTAGAGGACTTCCAGTATACGCAAAAGCTCTTTCAATATACACAGTTAGTAGAGACTTCATGCACTCTCAGGCACAACCACTTGTCCATTATGCTCTCCGTCTCTTAAGCATCAGGGGTCGTAAAGGAGGTCAGTCGGGGTTACCTGCAGGATACGCGTTTCTATATAAACCAGCCAAATTCCCACAAGTGCTTATCTACCAAGTATATTTTGATAAGTATTATTACTGCCACTGCAATCATCTAACTATTCTAGACCAAAGTGAGAACGACCAAGAATGTATACACCATTCAAAGACACAAAAAGTTATTCATTACAAGCATTATGATCAATCCAATTCAATTCAAGACCTTGGCCAGCGATAGGTTTCTTTAGTATAATGATCCATAGTCCCACAACTTTAAACATTGCGTGCTATAATTTCCTATAAGATATTTCCAGTCCCATATATTGTTTTGATTTCTATTGCATGGCTGAGGCCCCTGTACATTGGTGTTGTATGCTGGTTTTTATATGGTATTTTCTAAGTTGGCTTGTGTGTCCTTTAACTTTTTTTAGTCCCCACATATTGTTTGTCCCGTTATTTTATTATCAATTATTCCAATCAAATTCCGCTGCTTCTGTCCCAAGCTGTTATCGCTAATTCCTATGCTATCATCTGTCCGCTATCATCTGTCCGCTATAGTCTTTGCGTATCGTCCGCTATAATATGTCCCACATTGAGGTCGGCTTCCTATGTTCTTATGTCCCATGATCTGTCCCCAATTGACCCAAACGTTCCCTCTTGAAACTCCCTTCAAGATTTCCTTTTACTCATTCAAGAAAAGCTAAAAAAAATAAGTCAAAAAAAAGTTACAACGATAACTCCGTTTTCTTATGATCTCTCGTAAATGGGAGTTATCTTGGTTATTACATCAAGTTTTTTTGTTACGTTGTTTTTTATGTTTTCTTCAGCTTCTTTAAGTGGTTTTTTTGTTTTTTTTGTTCAGTTTTTTTTTAACATATAGGACAAGGTTTTGGTATTGATTGGAATTGATTGTTTAGTAATGTTTGGAATGAAGCTCTTTGAATGGCATTCGCTCGTTTTGGTCTAGGATTTTTAAGTGCTTGCACTAGCATATTCTCTACATATACTCATACAATTAGAAATACATAATAAATAGCTACACCAATATTCATTAAACATATGATAACAAGTCTACTTGTACATTTAGGATAAACAAATACCACTTCTCTTCGGGTTATTCACCAGTCAACATAACTCCTATCCACCGCTCTGAAAACCCTGATCTTACCACTCTTAAAATCAATAATCTTATAGCTTTCCTTCTTGACATGGCCAGCACTGTCCAGCTCGATAACCTTGAACTTTTCCTTCTTTGGATCAAATTCGTAAATTATACCAGCATAATAACCATCACTTCCAGCTATCGCTGTAGCATTATCTCCAATGGTGACAGTTTTATTACCACCCAAGTTCTTGTGGACAACAAAAGACCCATTCTTAACCCAAAATATATCACCAGCCCTTGGTTCATCCACCTTCAAAACATTGCTATTATTGAAGTTCTTGTAAATGCTAACTCCAAACGCTTTACCGCCAATAGGTTTAAGAAGCGGAATCTTGAATTTTGGATTTGATAATTTGTCAAAAATATACGTCACAATTGGAGCACTGATACTGGAACCTACTAATGAATTTGCTTCTGAAACAATCGCTTGTCCAAAGTTACGTTGATACTTTTCCAAAAGATCCTTTCTCACAATTGGTGTTGGTTTAGTGAAGCTACGTAAGAAATGAATCGTGGATCTTGGGTCCTCACTTTCAAATTCTAAAGCAAAGACTAGTTGAGATAAATCATAGAACAAAATGTAGTAATCACGGTATTGTACAATTCTATTACCTCTTTTCTTGATTGTCTGAGAATCAAGTTCGAAAACCAAATCGATGCCAATTTTTGGAACAAGAAATTCTGGCAATTCCCCTCTTATCCACCAATTGGAATTTGAGCCGGCTGTTTCTAAAACGACTTCTAATTCTTCAAGAGCTACTTCAGCTTGTGGCGTTTCAGCTCCAGTCTTGGTTTTCAAAGACTTCGATCTAGATACAGAATCTAATGAAGATCGTTTGGTTGATCCAATAGAAGCACCAGTAGATGATTTAGATAAGGGGAAAGGTGGAGGTGGAGTTGCATGCAATTCGGTTGAAGCACGACGGGGGTACGCTTGTGGTACTGGCGGCGGGGCATGCGGGACGGGGGGTGGTAGAGTGTCCCTCCTTGCCGGATGTTGAAAGGTAAAATCATCATGTGCAAGCTCAATATCGGATTCAGAAGTGTCTTCATCCTGCTCTTGTGGAGCAGGGTGAGGAAGCCTCTGCTCGAAGGATGTTGGAACAGCCGAAGGAATTGGTGGTGGTGGTGGTCTTATCTGTCCAGGTGAAGGAGGCGCTGGTGCTCTTGGTGGCTCAGCTGGAGTGACAGTTGGGAGAGGCGGAGCCAGTCCAGTTGGAGAGACAGGCGAATGCCCAGGAATTTGGGAAAGTTGTGGAGCAGGTATCACTGGCATTGCTGGTAAGCCTGGAACTGGAGGAGCACTAATCACAGGGGTACCTGGAATTGGAGGAGGTGATCTTGCAAAACTTTCTTTAGTAGGGGTAAATGGAATTGGAGGGGCAGTGCGCCTGTCAATAGATGTTGATCTCTTCACTTCAACTGTTTGTAAGTCAGATAAATCTTCATCGGCGTCGTAGCCAGCAGGTTCCGAATCAACGTTGGTTTTAGTGATTTTTATTTCTTTATCACTATCAGCATAATCACCATCAGACACTGTCTGATCGAATTTTGTTACCCTAGGAGTCAAAGGTTTGATATCTTCTGGTTTGGTTTGTGCAATCCCAGCTTCTGGAAATTTATCATCCTCGTCACCATCACTGGGATCATCGTCCTCTGCCAAAGATGAAGACTCCCTTGGAACATCAGGAAGTTCAGTGTCATCGTCGTTGATACTATGCGAAACCCTTGGTGGGGAAACAGGTACAATTGGAGCAGCAGCTGGAATGCTAGGTGCAGTTGCAATTTCCGATTGGGTTGCAACCTTCTTAACTGTTTTCTTCGCCGGTGCTGGAGCTGGTGCACCAAATGGTGACGCCATTCCAATCATACCAAACATATTTCTACCACCAGAAATCTTTGCCATACGTTCAACAAGCTTCTTCCTCTTGATTTCCTCCTCATCTTCTTCATCACCTTCATCTAAATCTTCCGCATCTTCTTCGTCTTCTTCCTCTTCATCTTGATCGATTTGTTCAGGAACGTCTTCGTCTTCTTCAGCAATATCGTCTTCCTCTTCGGCATAATTGGACTGGTCGTGGTCATCAGCATGGTTACTTTGAATACTTTTGCCGTCAAAAGAAGATCTCCGTTCGATTGATGACCTACGCTCAACTGAAGGACCCACGCTATCAGATATCGAAACTACGTCTGATTCAGCTGTTTTTTGTTGCTTTAATCTGACTTTTTCCTCAGCACGGGACTTCTTTCTTTCATCTTGTTTCTTTGATGCAGCAGCTTCTCTTTCTGCTTCCTCTTGTTGACGTTTTTGTAATAAAGCGATTCTTTCTTTCAAGCTAACCTTAGGCTCTTCTGGTTTTTCTTCCTGTTGTTCCTCGGGGTCATAGGATGAGCCCTTTACTACTTCTATATCTGCATGGGCTGTATTTTGATGTCCGTGACCAACGAGATTATATTCATCTCGTGGGGTAACTTTTGGAACATATGAAGATTTACCAGCACCCCAGAATTGTTTCGTAACTGCATATGGATCAACGATTTTTTGATTTGGGAAGACAGGTAAAGGATTGCTAGTTTTTGGTAGTTCCTTGTGTACCGGTGTGTCCTCTTGTACTTCGTCCCTTTGCACTTCTGGAGATTTAACAATTGATTCGTTCAACTCAGGCGCTGCAGCTTCCTTCGGTTCAGCCGCCTTCGCTACTTTGACCGGTCTACTTGCTGGTGCAACAGGTCCTTCAATTATCTCTACAAAGTTCTTCGGGAACATACCGGATTTGCCATCATAAGCACCGGAAAACCATTCATCATCCTCAACAGTTGTAACTGTGATCAATTGACCAACAGCAAAACTAAGATCATCTTCATAATCCGATTTATATTCATAGATCGCTTTCACCTTGAATGGAACAGATGGCTCGGACATGCTTGCTTGTTTACTCGATAATATAATTTAATAGGGGGAAAGTTTGGCTGAGTAGTTTGGTGGAGAATATGCAGGTCGGTGACCTCTGCATTTTTGAGTAGGACTTTTCAAATGCACCAGTTGGTAACGTACACACACAAATCACTGCAACAGTATGAGTACCACACAAATTACAGATAAAGTACTATCTACGTTCAGACCAACGAAGAATTTCAATTACCATCAAAATGCAAGCATAACATCTCTTGATTTTGATGATTCAGGACAGTTTTTAATATCCTCTGGAATCGATAAGTCTATTCAGTTATATGATGTTCATAAAGGTTCCCATTTCAAAGACATTCAATCTCAAAAATATGGGGCCCATTTGGCAAGATTCACTCATCATGAATTAAACTGTTTGTACGCGCTGACTCCAACGGAAAGTCTAGAAGTTGATCATGGTATCAGATATTTATCATTGGAGAATAAGCTGTATATACGATATTTTAAAGGTCATAAAGAAATGGTAACTTCAATTGAAGTCAATCCCATTAATGATGTCTTTATATCTTCAAGTCTAGATCATACTGTGAAAATGTGGGATCTAAAAATACCTTCTCCCATAGGTAATTTAGATATTCGTGCAAATTCGATAATAGCATTTGACCCACAAGGTATTGTATTTGTGGTAGCTGTAAAATCAACAATTCTGTTTTATGATATGAATGGTTATGACAAGTCCCCCTTTTTAAAGGTGGAAATCCCATGTAAAGAAAGTAATTGGGAAAAGGTTGAATTTTCAAATAATGGAAAACTCATCTTAATAGCCACAAACTCTTTCGAACATTATATTGTAGATGCTTTCCTGGGTCAATTGTTGGTGGTTTTGAAAGTTGATGAATTTGCTTCAATTGAATATAAATATCCCCATACTGGCTCGGTGACCTTCTCACCTTGTGGGAAATTTGTCTTAGCTGGAAGTCCTCCAGGAAAGGTTTCTTTGTTTGATTTGCATGACGTTAAAAGTACAGATGGAAATAAGCATAGCGTGAGTGGGGTAGTTACGTTGAGACCATTCAAGGTTTTGAATAGCTCTGTTGGGATACCCAAGATCATTGAGTTCAATCCGAAGTTGTTAACTTTTGCTACTGCAGATACCGGGGTTGCTCTATGGCAGCCGTCATTATAAGCTAACACGCGTCACTTCCCTTAACACTAATAAATTATTTTGTATTATTCTTGATTTATAGACAATAGATAGTTCATTAATACATTAATTGGTGCTACAATTAATTACTCGTACAACCAAGACTATATGATCCTGTACATGCAAAACAGATAATTCTTACAGAATAAGCTTACAGATTATGCTTGCAAAGAAATAACCCACATTCAAATTCTGTAGAAATCAACCCCTAATCTTGACAATACTTTTGCAGCCATCTCTGGCTTTCGCACGCAAACAAAATTTCAAATTAACTCCACCATGAAACGAATTACAGCCATAGCCAATACCTCCATTAAACCAACCACCCTACGGCTCATACGACCTAGCCTGGAATTCTCAAACTACTCGATTCCGTTTGCATCTGACAAAGAATATTATCAATTTTTGCGAACACCACCAACATATGCTGATCCAACGCAGCTACCCCAAATTCCTACAGATATCAAAGGTGTAGACGCTGCGGTGTATCAGCATTTAAGAAACAACAAACTCACAAAGCTAATACCAAATGTAGCTAAGAATAGGTACTTCAGTTTGAAATTCTATCCTGGTGATCATTACATTTCGATGTTCCGTAAATCCACGGTTGCCTATACCTTCACTAATAAGGGTGGATTTAAGTTGAATAGTCAACTCTTGGAAGCAGCATTACAAGCTTATAAGGGAAAATACCGTAACGATACTTTTTTTAAAGAGAACCTTCAACCAATGGAAACTTCATTTGGGAGAATTGGATACAGAAGATTTATCAAGAAGTCTTTATTTGAAGCAATATGTACAGTAATACCCAAGAGACTTGAAACTAAGGAGACTCTCTCTGATGCCACACAAGATCATGTCAAGAAATTATCGGGGGTGTTCAGATTCACATTCTTGCATGTTCCAAAAACACTCAAAGAAAAAGAAGAGGTGCTCGCAAGTATTCAACTTGCAATAAAGAAGATTTTGAATGATACGAAATATCAAAAAGAACTACAACGGGGAACCGAGAAATCAAATCAACTGAAGAAAGACATTCAGAGTTTGATCAATTTTGTGAAAAATAATGGGAATCGGAACAAGTATCCTTTTTTGAAGGTTTGATTTGTGGATATGAAAGAGGTGACGAATATAGTCTGAGTACAACTAGTTGATAGAAGCACCGTCTAGCTTCACATGCTTTTTGCTATCCAAACCACGGTCTATGAATTAAGCGGGTAGTATGTATTCGACAAAGTTCATTCTAATATTACCTTGGCTCTTCAATAACACGTAGAAAGAAGTATTTCTAAGCAGGATAGTCAACTTCATATTTCTACAACCAAAAAATCAGATGCTTGCATTCTGGCATATCCGGGCATGGTATTGCAACGTTTTGCATTGCATTACATTTCTCTTCTCTGCGGCAAATGAATTTGGAGTGGCCACGGAATCGCTACTCTTTGCATTGCATTATATTTCTCTTCTCCGCATCTGTGGGGTATCTTGGCCACGGAATCTCTGGGTGGAATCAAGCAATTTCACACCACTTTGGAAACTCGGTAGAAAAATCAAACTTTCTCTCACACCCAGGGTAAACGTATCTGAACGCATGCAACCAAATGTACAGGTCAGTCATATCTTTATTTGTGTCGAAAAGTTCTCTACCACAATCGGTGCAAACTGTATGACTATCCAGTTTCAATTTGTCGAACATTCCTTGCCGTATGCTTCTCAACAAATCCACCTTATTCAAGAGCGTTTCGTCTGTGTTCCATTGAGATATTTTGTATAAATCTATGGTTTCTTTATTTTCTATGATCATTTTGTCTACTTGTTGGAATTGGTTAAATTCAGGATACAACTTGAATATTCGATCGTAGATCGCCATTTCCAATTCATTGTTTAACTTGTTTATCTCGTGGTTTAGCATCTTCGTATCGACCGGATTGTACATATTATCATTAACGATAGGGAAACCTGCATTTCTTAAATGGATTCTGATTTGGTGCATTCTACCTGTCAAGGGCGTACAAACAACGATACTTTGATTGAGTTTTTGTGAATAGCTCACCCTCCTAAAGATAGTTGTCGAGTTGGAAGGTAATACCTCTGCGTTTGTTGGCTTAATATAACCACCTGTTGAGTTGACGGAGAAAATAGGGCAGTTGATCATGAACTCTCCAATTGGGAACTCTCCCTCTACTCGGGTGACGTACTCTTTCAAGATCTCCTGCTTTTTATTCTGGATGATTTCCTGATAGTATTTTCCAACCTCTTGGTTTTTACCTAAGATTAACACACCAGAGGTAACTTTATCAAGTCGATGACACGGCCAAACGTTCTCCAAATCAAGATCGTGTTTCAATATCTCGGTGACTGAATTGTGAAAGTAATTTCCCGTGGGATGTGTTGGAATTCCCGACGGTTTGTTGACCACAAGGATATCTTCATCTTGATAAATAATTCCAATTGCCAGTAAATCAGTACTCAACGGTACACTTGGTTCATGCATATGCTTGGAGTTATAAATGAAATCAAAACGATCAATGCGTTTGAATTCCAACTCTTCTATTCCTTCAATTAATACAGGACCCCCTTTCTTGCCATGGTTACCATATATGTATATTAACTTTTTCTTGATATCCTCTCGAATCATTTCTTCGGTTTCACCAAACTCCAGTGTAAAGACCTCAATTAGAGTCTTTCCAATCCATCGCGGCTTGGAATGGGTCTTGTATAAGAAGTTGTAAGGTACAACCTTTCGTAGCCCATTTTCAAATATGTAACTCATCAATTGTGAGACCGGGGTAATTTTTTTGCAGTACCAAAAGTGAGTTGTCGTAAACGGAAGAAGATTATGCTGTGTGTCGTAAACTTCAGAGGATGTTACCTACGATAGATTATTTCAAAAGTGGTCGCGTTTATTATACAGATTTTTAATAGATAGAGACATAAGAGATTTCTAAGGATGAATTGAACTTGCTTCAAAAGATCACATGAGATATCAATTATGCTTCAGGGAATACATTAGCCCTGTTTTGTCCAACGAAGTTTCCTGGTGGATCGTATTCACAAACAATGTAATGGCCCCAGTTTTCGGCAGTACAATCCTTCCAAGCACATCCGACTTTGGTACTACCTTTCCAAACAACTTGAGTGAAATGATCATAAGTATTGGCTGCCGAATAACTGTAAGTTTGGCCTTCATCATACCAAACATCAACTGCAGAAGAACCTGTACTGAATCCAGCAGCAAGATTTTCACCGTATTGACCGTGGGTATGGGTTAAAACACCAGAACAATCGTAGTTTCTGGCGTTGTTTGCAGCGTAATTGTAAGCACCAAGGTCCCAAGACAATGGACCAACTTGATGTAAGCTTCTATATTTATTGTGAGCATCCAAGATATCCTTTGCAAATGAAGTATCAAGACCTGGAGAACTGTAAATTTGTGAGTAGAGGTCCGATGAAGAAACATCAGAAGGTATTGGAGCAGCAGGACCAGATGATGAAACGATTGGCTTAAGTGCAGATACTTGGGTGGCTACCGATTGAACAGCACTGGTGACGACGCTTGTAATTGGTGCCTTAAATACAAACGGTGTGATTGACGATGCAGTTGGGATAACGGCAATTGTCGTTGTAGGTACAACTGGTGTAGTGGCTGCTGATGAAGAACCAACACCAAAAAAGGAAAGTAATTTGGTCAAACCTGAGGAAAAGATTGATTCTATTGCGCTAACATCCACAGTAGGTGTAGTAGAAGCGGCTACTGGAGCAGCCACTGGTGCAGCTACTGGTGCAGCTACTGGTGCAGCCGCCACTGGAGCAGCCACTGGAGCAGCCGCCACTGGAGCGGCAGCTGGGGCTGCTGCTGGGGCAGTAGGAATACCTCCAGAAGGAATGGGAGCCAACGTCGTTGATGTTTGCCAAAGTGTAACTATAGCTGGGGCAGCGGCAGCATAGCTTACCAAGGTGATTAACGCAATAACCCTCATATTTGTTGAAGTTATTAATTTGTTGACGGGAGCTGAATTGTATATATACGTATTGGAATTATAGTTGCAAATGAATTTCTTTTTCCGAGGTGAAAAACTTCCCAAATAGGAAATTTTCCACCTCCACTCCACAATCCAACGGCCAGTTATGGAAGTCGCCGATTTTAGCATTAGGAAAAACGAGATTAGCATATATCGATGCGATGCCTAAAGTGGTCATCCTGCACGCCAATATATATTCTATTAGATCTAGTGGTGGTACTCGTTAGAGGGGCAATCCTTACATCAGTATTTAAGAATTACAAGGTGAAATGCTTCAAAAGTCAATTTTGCCAATTACTATGTATACAAAGTGACATGTGTTAAAAGAGCTAAGCTTTGGTGAAATTCATCGCAGTTGCTACACATGGTTACTCTTAAACTGTCTATCAAAACTTGCCCTCAAATATCTCTTTCAAAGATAATGCAATGATTTCCGGAATCCCACCTCCAGTACACCTAACCGTTATAGCGAATTCCTTCCCGATAGCATCTAATGATTGAATTGTGGTCAACACACCATAGTTGGATTTTTGGGTGTGCAAAATTCCGCCACCCATAACTAAAATTCCGTCTTCCACTTCATCATTCGATGAGTGAACCACCGAGAATCCAAGCCTTGATAAAAGTCTCACAATGTTAGACGAGTTGTATCTATGGGTTATACTTACATTGGTGGAATATTCACCTTCCTGAGTGCCCAACAATTCGCCGATTTGCAACCATCTCTTTTTGAATTCTTCTACCGAATTCAACGTGGTGGAAGATAAGGTTTTGAGGAGAACCACTGGTACTTTCAAGTTAAGATGATTGAAAGAACCACCACATGTAAATGACATTGTTAAGATCGGGCTCTCTGAGTTCTCCACGACATTTCTGATTTTGATTTCCAATTCCATATTTGATTTTTCATGAATAGTAGAATCAGGAACTTCTTTAATATTGAGCAAATAATTTGGGTCTTCAGTCTTGGTATTACTTTTGAATTCTAGTATTTTGAACCCAGTAATATCAGTACCTGCCGTTTTCGCTGAGTTATTGAAAATGACAAACTTGAGTGAGAATACATTTCGTTCTTTGATCAAACGATAGGTTATCTTTACTAACTGATTTTCAAAGAAAATACCGGCATCATAATGCAACATTCTATGATAACCCGAGTACCAATTTGAACTAAGGGCAACTTTTTCAACAACTTCTTCGCCTGCTTCTTCGAACGGATTTTCTTCATCGATGTTACCAACAATATTTTTTGCAGCAACCAAGGACTTCGATCTATTTCTATTACTTCCTAGGATTTGACTAACGCTACCGATTCTATTCATAAGTGGTGATTCCTGGTTTGTGAATATTGGTAATGGTTTGATCAATGCTTGGGCTAAGGCTGTGTTACCTTCTCCAGTGACCAATTTGAAATATTCGATTGATCTAGTTTGGATTTCCAAATCAATGGATTGCGATTCGATTTCAAACAAATCCACGATATCCGGTACAAACATTTCGTCCGGGAATTTGATAACAAATTTGAAATACGTCGAAATCAACATCGCCCTGGTCACAAGAGAGACTTTGAAATAAGCTTCATACAATAATTGAAATTGTATCATTGGATTGAAGTCCTTTTGATCAGCGACCAAATGACCAAATTCCCCAAGAATGAAAGCTGCAACCTTGACCAAGTTCTCGGATAATCCAATAGTGGGTGGTGGCGGTTTGCCATGAGGATGCTTATTATGCGAATGATCGTGAGGTACTTTTAGCAACGTTATTATTAATCTGCAAGTTTTCTTCTGTAAATCTTCATTATTGACAACAATTTGAACAATACGCTCCCAAACTTCATTGCTTATATAACTAATTCCATTTGAATTCGATCCACCGCCAATCGATAACAACTTTAACATGGTCGTAACATACCAAGTTGAGTCTGTTGCAAATTTTTCGGCCAACACAGCGATCTTAATAGCCAATTCTGATTTCAACGAAAAATCGGCAAACGGAAACAATTCCAAAAGTTTATTGATTATCGTAGTATAGCTTTGTGCGCTGCATATGGTGTAAAGTAAGTCCAAAGCTTTTCTCCTGACCGAAATATCTTTATCATAAAGGAGATGGAATATAACCGGCAAATTCGAATCTAATTTGTCATTCGTATGATTGAAGCTCGAGGAAGATCTAGCGGTGAGTTTGATTAACGCGTCCAAAGCCAAGTATCTTGTATTTGTCTCTGTCGAATCAAGCAACATCATCAACGCATTAATTGCTCCATGTATTGCATCTGCAGAAGCATCGAGAAATACAGCAAGTGATACGGCTTGGAATAGAATCGAACTTTGGGAATTTCGATTGGGCAACCCTTTAATTGGTTGTGATGCATTTGAAATAGATTTTGCTACAACCAGCCTAATATTTTCCAAGGTTGTTTTATCTAAATCGTTTATAGATAATATTGGTAAATCATCATTTTTAGGATCAGTCAAAAGGAAAAAGAATTCAACTAGTTGTAATGCTTTTACTATTAACCAGGGAGCTGGTGACTTGAAATAAAAATATTCCTCTGGGCAATTGTTTTCAACAACTATTGACACTAATAAATTCAGTATCGATGGTATAATAGATTTGATGAATTGAGGCTTTAATGTAATGACATACTGAATTAATGGAATTGATGACGTAACAACTCCTAAATCTTTATTGTCGATCAATTGTAATAATCTTGGGATCCAATTATTATTTGCTAAGATTACATCTGGATATAACTTAAGGAATGTTAATAATGCTAATGATGATTTTTTCTTTATTACTGCTTCTTTTATTGGTGACGTTGAAAATGAATAGACAATGTCAATCAATTGTAACCAATTTTCGGAATGCTCATCCTTCTCTTTGATTCTTATTGATGATATGTCTTCGGTAGTTGATTCATTAATATTAAATGATGACGAGATGAATTGTAATGCAAGACAGTTGAAATCTTCATTGTCTGAGTTCAAATCCCTAATAAGATTCTCATGCATTAGATTCATCATATAATTCAAAAAGTGTTTCACAGATTCATGGTTGGACTTACTATAATTCACCAACACCGATACACACAAATATCCCAATTGTTTCTCTGAAAAATTGGTTGATTCCACAAGCTGAAATGCTTCTTTAAGTCCAAAGTCAACAATTTCAGGGTTCCCTAAAAGATAGATGTATATGAGCTTACAGATATACTTCTTCTTTTGATATCCATTTAAACTATTTGATTTGAATTTGCCTCGGATATTTGTAAGCTCCAACTGGATCCTCTTGTTTTCTTCTTCGACGTCCTTGGAATTCCTCAAGTCCACTATGAACTGGTTCAATCCTTTCATTGGCGGCATTTTGAAGTATTTCGTTGCCTTGTTATGGAGTGACACAGTAGAGACCGGGGATCTAATGTGCATGTTCACGTGACCCTTGAAAAGCAAAAAGGTCGTGCGCTGGTGCCCAAAAACTCTTTCTCATTTTTCATTGGTTTAATCCTGTTTTTCCACCAACGGAATCAATCTCTAATCATGTCATCTGTTGCTAAGTCTGCTGCCACCAAATTGAACTGGGCCAAGGTTACTTCCACTCTTGGATTAACCGGAACTACTGCTGCTTCTTTGAATGCTTTCAAGAAGAGATACGACGATGCTAAAAAGACCAACATTGCATTGAAGGAACAATCCGCCGATGTTGACTTTGCCCACTACAAATCCGTATTAAAGAACTCCAAGGTAATTAGTGAAGTTGAAAGTGCCGTTAGAGCTTTCAAGCCAGTCACTTACGATGTTTCAAAGAACTTGAAAAACATTGAAATCTTCGAACAAAAAGCCATTGAAAATGCTCAAGTCACTGAAGCCTCCGTTAGTGAAGAAATCTCCAAATTACAAGCTACATTGAAGGATATCGAAAATGCTAGACCATTTGACCAATTGACCTTAGAAGATGTATCTAAGGCTAGACCAGATTTGGATGAAAAGGTTACTTACATGGTTAAGAATGGTAAATGGGATGTCCCAGGATACAAGGAAAAGTTCGGTGACTTGACTGTTATGTAAACTAGACTGAGCGAAGGAAGTCTAATGGTTGAATTAATTTAACAATTCATGACCAACAACAAAAACCTGATCAAATCTGTAGAGGAATGATCTACGCATTATCAACAGAGAATCTACGATAGAGATTACAGAAAACACTGGATATTTTAATATATTTGGTATTTATTTAGGATATGTAGATATATTTTGTAGTGGAAAACTCTCAACTTATCAATATTTAAGTCAACTATTGGCAAGTTTAGCCATTCAACACTTCTGTTGTGTGGATTTGGCGACGATGGAATGATCCAAATTATCTGGAAACGAATAGCACTGAAAGCCTCCAGTTGAGGCAGTCTGGCCAAAGTCATTGTTCTGCCTGGGGGTGCGGTCTATCAACCCTCATTCCAATTAGTTTCGTCTGGTGGATTTCTCACTAACCTACTTTCGATAGTATCTCCCCACTCTCCCCAAACACACAATCAAATCTTTCTAGATATTCCTTTGGGAACCCAGTCAATTCCTTGTTGATCCCATCTTGATAATAACCTTTGTCAAAGTCTATTCCTAATGAAGTAACAATCACATTACATTTATATTTCGATTTTATCGCTACAAGTAGATCAACCAACTTCTGATACAATGTAGTTGCGCTTATATAATTCGTAGTACCACTAACTGTGGTGAAATTGAAATCATCTAATATCTTCATATCCCAGTAGAACATCGACAAATTGTCAATCACAATTGTATGTATAATATTCTCCCTTAATATTTCACCATTAACTATCTTATTTAACGTCTTCAACAAATCTGCAAAAGTGTGCTGTTGTTCTAGACTCATCCAATCAATTGAATGAAGTTTTGGACCGCAAGGTATCACAATCAATTGTTCATTGATATCTAACCTTGAATAAAATTCAACATGATCCGATCTCCTTGCAAATAAATGGTGACATATCAGAGAAGTTAACTTATTTACACCAATAGTCAATTCCTTCGGTGGTATGGTGATTAATTCATCCAATGACGTGTATTTCATTCGTAAATCCGATCCCTGGTTATGGATACACCGTCATTCAAGTACCTGATGCTGTCAAGATGATTTACTCTTTTTTGTGGCTTACAACGCAAAATATGGGGAACTTCGTGAGGGACTTCTGAGAGGCAAACAATTTGAGCCACCATTCAGTTCCGTATATTCCACCATGATTCATAGCACTTGCATGATGAAAATCGTCTTGGCTAGATCAAAAGGCAGTGTACGAGCAACCTAATTTACGGTTTATAAGTCCCGCAGAATTCCGTGCCCGTTTGTACGAGTGGTCTAGTCTAATGGAACGTTCGGAGACGTACGACGGGTTAAGAGGATTACATTCCACGTGAAAGTTTATATGAACGTTATTTGCAACTATACAACGTTTTACTAATCGTGACCATAATTTCTAATATTCCTACTGAAGACTCACAACCGATTGTCCAAGGCTTATTATAATGTACCCTTCCTATTCTAGAATTCCCCCCCCTTATGACACATAATGAGACGCCACCGTCGTTTATAACAATGAGTTATTTTCAAGTACACAGAAGATCAAACCCCCATTTTTGGGAACTCCCTGTGTGAAAATCCTTAACTCCTTGGATACTAAGTAATTCAAGTTGGGCCACAATTAATACCCTCCAGCGTAAATCAACTATAACGTTATTAAATAAAAAATGCCTTCTTCTGGCCACTGAAAGCCTTGTCTTCAACTCGTTGCACAAAATTTTATGAGGGTCCTCTTATTTCGGTAAGGCCAAAAATAGAAATTGAACATGGTGGAACACAGCTGAAAAATAAAGCTGGTCAAGGATACGAAATATCGCTAAAATTATTGTGTTCTAATGTACGGCTAATTTCAAGTGAAGCTGAAACATGTTGCAATCTTGATTGTCTCAAGTGACGCATAATTGTTCCGTATGGCGCGAGCATCTCTCAGGGTAAAAAGCCCTATAGTGGCGTCCAGAGCACTAATAGGCTTCGTAATGCAAGTGTCGATATACCCATTAGTGAACGTGTAAATTGTATTCCGGCGCTAAAAATCAGTAAGTTTGAAAAAAAAAGTTCTAAGCCTGTCCGAAATGAATCAGTAAATCTACAACCGAAATGTGTCTTGGGATATGCGTCATCATTCCATTTAGGCACTCTTTCCCTCCTTCTCCTGTTTTTTTAAATATAATTGTAGCGATATTTCACTGATTTTCTGTCCTACATTAAAATGGATGCAACCAAACACGATATTTTGATTATTCCCCCAAGGGAACGGGTTGGTCTCTCAGTTCATAATTTGAATGTTTCAGTCATTTCAACACTGACGAAAGGGTCTCCAATTGGACATGTTAAAATTTTGGATGATATTTCCTTTGAGTTAGGCTGTGGTCAAATGTTAGCTATTATGGGGTCCTCTGGAAGTGGAAAATCTACACTTCTAGATACTTTGTCAACCAGAATCAATTTGAATACAAATGGCTTAGCCCTAGGTGGTTCAATAGTTTATACATCTGAGCAGCCTTTGAAACAAGTCAGAACCGCAAACCTTTTGCAATCTGATGTTTTTCTAGCTGGACTCACTGTACTCGAAACATTGCAGTATCAAGCAGAATTGAGATTGCCTCCGTCAACCACAGCATCCGAAAAAGTTGAGCTTATAGAATTCTTGCTCGATACATTGGAACTTTGTCATTTAACAAATGAGACAGTACTTTCATTTAAAAATCAAGTCAATTTATCAGGTGGGGAACAAAGGAGATTGTCATTTGCAATTCAGATATTAAGCAAACCTTCTGTGTTGTTCCTAGACGAACCAACTACCGGTCTTGATTCAAATAGCTCACTCAAATTGGTTAAAATCATCAAGAAGTTGGCAAGTCCAAAGTTTGGAATTACCGTAATTTTATCAATCCACCAGCCAAACATACAGATAACTAGTTTGTTTGACAAAATATGTTTGCTAACCCGTGGTGGTAGACAAGTATACTATGGAAACTTGGAACATTCCTCCAAGTATTTTGGAAGCTTAGATCTAGATTATGATTCCAAATCAAATTTCATTGATTATATAGTGGGACTTTCTGTGAAAGACTCTACAACCAAAACCAAAGAGGAATTGACTTCTAGAAGAGTCGATATGTTGGTAAATGCCTGGACTAATCATCAAATGCAAAATTGGCCAAATCCACCTCCTCCATTATCTAGAGCCGAAAGCCAAAACGGCTTTAAGCGGTTGCTAGTCTTATTTTCCCGTCCCAAGCTGGATCAAATATCTTTCTTCAAAGAAGTTGCAACCTTAACCGAGCGAACTTTTATCCTAACTTATCGGAATAAAATGTATTTGTTCGCCCTTAACGGTGGATCGGTCTTCCTAGCCTTGGTTACCGGTTGGATATTTTACAAGCCAAAACACGATTTAACGGGCATCAGGACAATAACCTCTAGTTTATATGCAACATTGGAGATAATCGGATTCTCGCCAGTATTTATTGAAATTGAAAGATTATGGTCCAATGAAGGACAGACTTTCATAAGGGAGTATAGGGAAAATTATGTCAGTCTCACTGGCTTCATTATCTCAAGACGTTTAGGCAAGCTTTTCTTGGAAGATTTTCCGGTAGCTGCTATTTTTGCAACAATAACGTATTTCATGTGGGGACTTCGTGGAGGTGTGGGACACTTTTTTGTACATCTCGTAGTAACCGTTTTAGTTGGATTCATTGGGATGGCATTGGCCATGCTTTCTTTCGGGCTCGGATCCGACATAGCTACATCAACTTTGATTGCCAATGTCGTATACCAGTTGCAAAACAATGCATGTGGTTACTTCGTGAATGCGAGGGATATGCCTGTTTATGTCCGCTGGTTGAAGTATTTGGCTTACTTTTGGTATGCATTCGGAGCATTAGTTGGGAATCAATTCTCTGATTGGAAGGGAGATTGTCCCAGTACGGATCCACTGAAATGTATTGAGTATAAAGGAAACTATCAATTACACCTTTTGGGATACCCAGCGCATTGGAAAGGTGCTCCAGTTGGTCATTTGGTGGTGTGGCTTTTTGGATTCTATGTATTTTCATATGCCGCCTTATATTTCAAAAATTATGATCTTGAGGTTTCATCAGTTAAGCGGAACAAAATAGGAGTTGAAGAATTGGATGACGGGTCTGGTGAGACTAATCTTTCCAACGAATCTAGCAAAACTCAAGGTGAACTGGAGCCAATGGAAGATCTAACTCAACCAATTTCAAATTCATCAAATCACCAAACTGACTTCTTGATGAGCAGTTCCAAGGTCAATGTAGACATCAACATCATCAATCTTGTTCTTGCAGTGAGAACCTCAATTTGGAACAAAGAACAGAAGATTCTTTTGAATGACATATCTGCAAAATTCACCAAGAGTTCGTTAAATGTTATAATAGGGCCATCTGGAAGTGGAAAAACTACCATGTTAAATTATTTATCTGACAGATTACCAAAATCATCGAAATTTGAAGTTTCTGGCGACCTCAAATTGAATAATTTCCAAGCAATCAGTAATGAAGAATTGTCAAAGATCTCATCATATGTTTCACAACATGATGACGCACTAATTCCAAGTTTAACAGTTCGGGAAACCCTTTATAGTCAAGCAAGATTAAGACTCCCTGCCGAAGATAGCGAAAGGATACCATTGATTGTCAACACATTGATTAGGAAAATGGGATTGCTTGATAGTGCAGATACACTAATTGGGTCTGAATTTGTTAAAGGTATTTCCGGAGGAGAAAAGAGAAGAGTTTCAATTGCAGTCCAGTTATTAAATAGGCCCAAAATCTTGCTCCTAGATGAACCAACTTCAGGATTAGACAGCTCTACTGCATTATCCATTTTAACTTTATTAAAGAATTTATCTATGCATCAAAAAACCACAATTATATTAACAATTCATCAACCATGTGTCGAAATTGTTAATACTTTTGACCATGTCTTATTATTATCTCGTGGCGGTAATGTTGTGTATAATGGAGAAAAAGATGGTATGAAACCGTACTTTCTGAGTCTTGGATTTGAAGACCCAGATGGTGTCAATTCAATCACTTATGCACTAGAACTCGTATCCAAGACACTGGAGGAGACCAAGGAATCAACTCAATCAAGAGTTGAATTTTTGAATAACTCATGGAAGGAGCAAATATACCAAAGTGGAAATTTCAATCCCCCAATTTCTAATCAAAACTCCCTTGTCGATCTTTCGGATCTTAAAAGAAGAAAATCTCCATTTTTCTTGACCCTTAAAGTTATTGCCCATAGACAATATTTAAATACACTTAGAACATTTGATATTTTGTTTGCTAAGGTAATTCAAACAATTTTATTAGGATTGGTTAACACCTTGTTTTTTGCCCCTTTAAAGAATAATCAAGCAGGTATCTCCAATAGACTTGGACTTATCCAAGAGGTTTTGAATCTATATTTCGTGGGATTGATTAATAATATTGCACTTTATCCAATGGAAAGAAATGTATTTTACCAAGAATACAAAGATGGAATGTACGGAGTAATTGAGTTTTCATTCTCGTATCTTATTAATGAGCTACCACTAGAAATTATTCCATCCTTAGTCTTCAGTGCATTGATTGTATTTGCAGTTGGGCTTCCCAGAACGGTACAAATGTATTTCTCTATGTTCTTAACATCATTTGCAGCTTTGAATTGTGGTGAATCACTTGGGATTCTTGGTAATAGTATATTTGATCATATGGGATTAGCAACAAATGTATTGTTGAATTTAGCAATGGTGTCAATTTTTATGGCTGGTACAATGGCGGTAAAAATGCCGGCGGTATTTAATGCATTAAATTATATTAATCCAATGTCGTTTGCAGCAGGATTATGTACAACCGTTGGATTTAAAGATCAGGACTTCACTTGCACCACTCCAACTTGTACTCTCAACACTGGTGAAAAAATATTGCAATCATTTGGATTTCCAGGTAATCAATTACCACTATTGGTTGGTGCATTGGTTGCTTGCATAGTGGTTTACAGAGTGATCGCCACTTTTTGCTTGTTTGTTAAGGTCAATTGGTTTATCTAAATTAAAGATCGCGAGGGGTAGCTCAGCCGATTTGCACCCACCAGAAAATTGGTGCGGCGACGGTTTCTACTGATTATGTAACAAACACTTACAAATAATACATATCTTAAAACAACTACTTGTACTATCTTACTCATATACACTCTAAGTTTACACTACATCTACGCTCTACGTATACCAATGTTGCTATACACTTTTACGTTACTAAGAATTAACTTGTATTATATATACAAACGACAAAAACCGATTCTAACAATCGGTCAACTCAACCACATCCAAAGTAACTGGATTACATTGTAAACCAATGGGTTCATCATACAAGTTATAAAACTCGCCTGATGCACATTGATAGAACTTAGTTGAATCACCTAAGGATAATTCACCTCTATTTGTGATTGACCAACCAGCGGCATAAATCGCACCATATTGAGGAACAGGTCCATCGAATTGAAATTGATGTCCAGAAACAATGGAGCCTATCCTATCATTTGAATCTCTCAAAATACCATCTTGTAGAGTCACCAGTAATGTATTTTCTGTTGCACAAGCAACAGTGTAAACTGGAGAAACAAATTCAAAATCTTCATGGTCATGATGATTTTCGTGGTATCTCTTATTGAAACCTTCACCTTCATTCCTTTTATTAAAACCACCTTTATTCTTTAAATATTCTAAATCCTCTTCAAACTCTTCATCATAATCACTATCGAATCTTTGAATTTGACCATCTTTAATTTGAACAACATTTGCAGCTTTCGTGGGTTTAGGAGCGGCGGTAATAACAGAAGTGGTAATAGTAGTAATTACAGACCTTGGGATTTCAATATGTTCTGGTTCCTGGTAATCTCCAGAGTCATCAACAAGATATTGATTAACAACTAGGCCAAATTTGAATGGAACAGAATTATATGAACCTTCTAATTGTTCGGCATCTGGTTTCAACAAAGTCCAATCTTCGCCAGATTCAGGGTTGTAGAAACCGTAAACACGGGCGGATAATATCAAAAAAGTTGTGAGACTTAAAGGCAACATGGTGTATATCTGATTAAATGTTTACAAGAGCGCAACATATTTATACATTTGGGTGCAAAAACCATCAAAATTACGTAATTACGAAATTTCTAAAATTAATCAAAACAATAGAAAGTGACAAACTAGGAACTGTAACTATAAACGCATAATCGTTCTTGATACTCCCAATTGCCCACAAGACTCCTTTTAAGTAAGCTAGCTTATTATTAGTCACGTGACCATTATTAAGCAAAGGAAAAATCCTAAGCATATCGAATTACACCAAGCATGTTTTCCAGATCGTTCTTAAACACAACTAGATTTGTAAGTATAGCCTCGGATTCCTTTAAATGAACTTACTAACATAGAAAGGCTCTTGCTAAAACTTCTAGATTCCAAACTAGATTTATCTCAACCGAGATCAAAAATGCAATCGATACTGCTGTAACTTCATCAAAGGTTGTCTTATTTATGAAAGGTACTCCTGAGTTCCCACAATGTGGATTCTCTAGAGCTACCATTCAAATCTTAGGTCAACAAGGTGTAGACCCAGAAAAATTTGCTGCCTATAATGTTTTAGAAGATCCAGAATTAAGAGAAGGAATTAAGGAATACAGTGAATGGCCAACCGTACCTCAACTCTATGTTGCAGGAGAATTTGTTGGTGGTTGCGATATTGTCACCAGTATGTCTCAGAATGGAGAATTGGCTGATTTATTGGATGCAAACGATTGTTTAATTCCAGAAGAAGATGCAACCGAAAGTGCCACAGTCAAGCCAACCCAAAGATCTTAGATGTATATAGTTATAATAGTAAACAAACGAGTTGCAATCTGTTAGAGTTATCATGTAGGGTGAATAGTATTAAAAGGGGTTTGTCAGTGTAGTGAGCATTCTGAAAAGGGGGTTGTCAGCGTAGTGTGGAGATGATGTTTAGTGGGTAGGTTATTGATATCTGATTCATACTTTAGGAAACAAAAACCTTAAATATTTGGAAAGTGAAATATCGGGGCTTCCATATTTGAGGTTCCATGCATACATCTTGAAATAGGAATAGACTTTCCTTCTGCGGAGTATCACCGAAATACTTCAAACCATTTCAAATTGAAATGCCTCATTGATGCGCCAAGTATACTATGACATCATTTAATGCCCTACGTTTCTCGTAAATGTACAATGTCCAATAAAATTATATACCTTAAATAATGCCATGCAATTATCATGCGCCGAATTGCAGCACATAGTGCTTATGTAGTTATCTCTAATGAGATTTGTTTGAGTTGAAGTGAAATCCACTTGTTCAACGATGTCCTTATCGTAGGGCTAGACGATTTACGCAACAGTGGTTGACGTATTCGATGTCGACTTCTTCAAACTCTTTGAAATAGTTGATGATCTCCTCCTTGAAAGCAAATTTGAATCATTCAAATTAAGTGTAAATTTGAAGTCCCCATTTATACCTGAGATTATTGAAGAACATCTAGTTTGACATTCAAGATCATCTTCTTCTGGGCCATCTTCATAGTCTGCATCAGAAATTGAATTTGTAGAGGAGAATTCAGCATCATCTGAAGTTCCTCCCGAAAGTAACAGTTCTTCCAATTTAACTCTTGATACTGAAGTTCTCTTTTTTATCCCCAAACTAGTTATGCGATCATTCTTTTCATCTTCTCCTTCTTCTTCTTCATCTTCTTCTTCTTCATCCTCATCGTTATAAGATTGTTTAAAGATATTTTTGAAATTCAACTTCTCTAATTGCTTTGAAGTTGGATTCGGGGTCCTCGGTAATTTCTTCTTCACTCTAACTGAAGAAGTATTAGATTTCGTAAGACCATGATCTGTTGATGAAGATGAATATGAATCATTATCAAATAAATCTTCATGAATGCTAACTCTAAACCCAGATTTAACCTTTGGATCTGATTCTTCTGCAATTTCAAAAGGTAATTTGTTTCTCAATATAGCAGAAGATACAATCTCCGCAGTTGCATCAATTCCGGAAACAGTAGCAAGGCTAGCTGAAGTTCCAGGAACTTCTAGTGAAACGTCACCAATCATTGCTGGATTATCAAATACCTTTTTAATAGCTTCAGCACGAGGCGATTTCATTGGTTCTGATGAATGTGGAAGGATCTGGGAGTTCAGACTTTGACCCGTTGATTTTACTATATATTCATGACCATGGAAATAATTCGAACCTGAGTTATCTTTGACCCAAGGATGGTCCCAAATTTCATCAACTGTGATTCTTTCTTCAGGTTTTATAGTTAACATTCTTGAAATCAAGTCTTTTGCATCTTGTGAAATCTCGTCCCACCAAGGAGCTAAAAATTCATACTTCCCAGTGAGGATCTTCAAAGTTAATTCATTTGGTACATCGTCATAAAATGGAGGGAAACCACATAAAATAGTATACAAAAAACATCCCAATGACCAAATATCAACCGATTTTGAGTAATAGTTTTGCTTTGAAGTTATATTTGTAAATATCTTCTTACTGCCTGGGGAATTGTTACTACAAGTTATTACTTCTGGAGCAGTATAACCTGCGGTTCCACAAGGAGTTTTCAAGGTTGAATAATTACTACCAAGATCCAGTTTTGGTAATTGTTTTGCAAGTCCATAATCTGCCAATTTGATTACACCTATATTACCAGCACCCATATTTGGTATAAACACACCTTCATCGATTTTGGTTCCATCATCTGACTTACGCAACGAATTTTTGAAATCTTCTGTTGATCTTGCAACGTAAGGAATTTGCATAAACAACAAATTTTCTGGTTTGATATCTCTATGAACTATATTTTGTTGATGTAAATATTCGATAGCAGATAGTAGTTGTATAAATACATGCTTTGATAGAGTTTCTGAAAAGTAGGTATACTCAATAATCTTGTTAAAAATTTCCCCTCCGTTACAATATTCAAGAATAAGAAAACAATAATTTGGAGTATTAAAATGAGTATATAACTTCAACAAATTTTGATGATTACTAGTCTTTTTCATTATATTGATTTCATTATTAATATTAAGTAATTGTTTTGGAGATAAGTTCATTTTGTTGATTATTTTTATGGCCAACGTTTCACTTGGTTTTGATATGTCGATAGCTTTATAAACTATGGAGAATGCCCCTTCTCCCAATACAGATAATAATCTATAGTTACTTGGAAGCTCAGGATACATCTCATTTAGTTGTAATTCTGGTGGAGTTAAGGAAAAGGTTGGACCTGATTCTTGTGTTGATGTTGGAGATATCGGATCCATTATTTGATCGTTTTTATCCAGACTTATAAAGAGCCTTTTGAAGTTCTTTGTGTTAGTATTCGACATGAGTATTATCACTTCAGTTCATTGTACTTACCAGAATCAAGGGCATATTTAGATTCACTCAAATAAACGCACGAGCTGAATCACTCTTATATATATGACTTTGTGAAAATTCACCCTTTTATTTTCTACCGAAATTTTTCGAGAGCATTAGTTGGTTACCGGTGAGAGTTTGATTTGAAAGACGTAGAGTATAATGAGTAACGTACAATGCACATCATTTGATACATTCCTGATCTATCATTCTCTACTATAACAAATGCTTACTGGCAAGAGGGAACAATCAACAAACAAATGTTCTCAAATGTGAAATTACGTCATGTTTGCATGTGGACAATAGTTATGGGGTAATGAGTTTTTGTGAATGCAAAAGGTTATGGGCATAGAAGCAATCATGGCTTTGAAAATCTTTACTGGTATTCAGAATCAATATTGATAAGGACAGGCTATTTATAACCGAGAGGTTGTTAGGTATTGGTAACTTATGCATAATCGAACATTTGCGGGGAAGAACTGCAATACTGAGTATGCAGGTTGGAACGTGCAATGTAACTTCGATTAAGAGCGATGAACATACGAGGTAACATGTTATGTGTTGTTGATATAGACCGCTGTATTGCAATCTTATATTCCAATCTACCATCTTAGTTTTGTACTACAGTGAAATGCCTTATTTCTAAGTCTCATATTCCGTTGACTAACGTCAAACACGGTAAAAGATACGATAAAAGGCTGAGCTTGCAAAATAAAACTAAGCGTTACAAGCCAGGAACCACTATCAGACCAGATATAAGAGAGGTTGTATTTCAGAATACGGATATATATGAGCGATGACTGCTTCTTGGAGAATTTGTTGTCAGGTAGTTTTTAATGCTTCAACCGTATTTTTTAGTCATTTTTAATGGTTGTGAAATTAACTATCATATCGTGGCGTATTTGAAAAGGAGATTGTG
Source organism: Kodamaea derodonti (assembly GCA_030570035.1). Classification (NCBI taxonomy): domain Eukaryota; kingdom Fungi; phylum Ascomycota; class Pichiomycetes; order Serinales; family Debaryomycetaceae; genus Kodamaea; species Kodamaea derodonti. Next base: position 506,718 of record JAJLUU010000010.1, read on the forward strand.
ATCGGGGATATCGATGATATGAAATGTCGATTATAAGCCGGTTTGCTTGTTATGTATTTAATGTCGTATTTATGTCGTATTTGTTTAGCACATCTGTGTCGTATTTATATTGTATTTCCGTGATGAATATATGTCGTACTTATGTCGCCCCAGACAGCGTTTTCTGAAGATTTATGTCGCGTTCACAAATCGCACTCAGAGGACCTCATCTCATCGATTTAGATTGATTGACAGTACTCATTTAGGTCCAACGAAACCAGCAACTAAATTATCGTATATTCGCTTATACACTATAAGCGTTTATCTATCATAATCACCAACCATGAGTCATCCACCTAAAAAAGATTCATACAAATCAACGAGTATAGATTCTCATGTCTATGAACAATTGGAACATATTTCGTCTTCATTTGAAAACAAGGATTCTTTAATCAAATTCATTACCAATGGTTCAATGTCCAAACTATTGGGTAATTGGTCTTCGTTGTCGCAAATGAACAATCATTCACAATTTGTAGATTTCTCAGTCAAATTAGCTAGAGTCACATTCATGATCAATTTGTTATGTGGATTAGATAAATTCGAACAAGCAATTGAGCAAGGAAACGAAATTGTGGATGAGAAAGTGGATCCAAATATTGAACTTCAATTACTCCAATCAAAGCCAGAAATCCTTTCCTTTTATAAGGATTTGATCAACAATCATACCAAAATAATATATCGTTGCATTAATAGTTTCAAACCTTCATTAAATAATCCGGTCATGAAAATCTTGGTCAATGCAATCAAGTTTGACCTGTCAATGGCAAGTGAATTATACAATAACCTTGATTTAACATTACCTGCATTTCCTAAATTATTAGTGCCTACTAAGTTGGATTCAACAGATTCAAGTAGACGTAACAGAGAAAGGGAAAGAATATCTCTTAGAGCCAACTTCTTGAATTTCTGGCTTGTCTGGCTTGCAAATTTACCTAGTATGATTAGGAAAGATTTGATGATGAAAAATTATAAAATCACAAATAATATTTGGAAGCACATGGACGAAATAGATTCCATTGAATTATTGACAGAATTATTTACATTTTTATTGGAAAAGGTATTGCTTGAAGCCAACTTTAAGAAATTAACAAAATGTTTCATATTAAATGAAAACTTTTTCATCAAAACGCAACCTATTTTCCTTAGAATACTTAGTTTAACAACCGACCCTTTCATCGAATTATTTAGAACATTTTTAAATACACTTTTAGATGGCAAAAATGGGGTGATATATCCAAATGAAAAGTTATGGGAAAAGCACAACTCATCAATTCACCATGAAATTGAACTTAATAATCAAACCTTCAAAATCAATAATAAGTCGATTTATACTTTACTTATTTCTTTAAAGCCTTGGGAGTCAAATAATCAAATGGAATTCACGATGAAGATTTTAGAGAATTGTTCTGAACTAGTACCTGCTTATCTGCATTGGTTGGTTCAAAATGGTGGAGGGTATCACGATCCTTCCCTAACATCATGGTGGATTAACCGTACATTATTGTATTCCAATATCATTCAATTGCCATTACCATCTCAAATCAAGAATTTGACTAAGAATATCAGTCAAGACATCAAATTAGATAATAAGATTATTTCAGAAACAATTTGTTTGGCTCCTTTGACCAAAAGCTCTTTGATCAAATCGCTCGAGACAAATAAACCTTTGATCACTCAATTTGCTTTGCAATTGATATTACAAATGTGTATCAAAGTAGATGATTTCTTGAATGCAAATGTCATTGGGAATAAACAAGAATTGATTGAATTGGTTTTCAATTCCTTACCTGATATTTCAACGATAATCCAGGTGTATAACAAGAACACTAAAGATTCTGAAAAAGCGTCGAAATTAATCAACGTAACTTGCTTAAGTATCATCCAACACTATAACGAAAAATATCCTAAAAACTCACAATCATCATCGGCTTTGATTGCAAACAACGGATTGAATGAATTAATTAAAAAGGGCTTATATTCATCAAGTAGATATGATTTGGTTCTTTTGAACTTTTTCTTATCTATTCAATCCAATCAAAATCATGATCAATTGAAGTGGTGGAACAAATCAGCAGAAGGTAATTCTTTCTTCACCAGTTTGATAAAATTGGGAAGTGCTTCATTAGCAAAGTTGAGTGAGAACTCACTTAGCACTGAAAGTTCTGCAAACCACTCCTTCACTTGGAAGATTTCAAACCTTTTGAATTCGTTGGTGGACGAAAAGATCTTGTTCAGAAAGAACCTTTTAGTATCTCCAATTCTTGCAATTATTTACTCCTTTGATCAATTCGAATCGGAAGTGGAACCTGTTTGGGATTTACTTGATGAAGTTGTATCGAGATGTATCAGAGCTCCATATAAGTATCTTGATTTATCTCATGCTAAGTATAATAATACGAGTGTTTTCGTTGTTGCATTATTTGAACAATTCAAATTTGTTCTCACCAAGGTTGAAAATACCGAAACTGTTTCAAAATGGATATTCAATTTAATGAAATACTTGATTGTACTTGGTGAATCCAAAGACGCATTATTACAATTGATGAAGGACTTCATAACCGATGAAAAGTTTGTCAAAGCATCAAAGAGCTTACTTGAAGTTCTAGAATTCAAGGGAAGAGCTACCAACGGTGGTTCATTTTTCTCATACATTGTGAATGCTGATATTGCAAGTAATGATGCCATTCAAGATAGAGAGGTTCTTACCAAATTGGATTTAGCTGGGTTGATTTTCAAATTGGGGTTGTTGATCGATGAGAATGATGATGACAAACTCTTGATTGAATTAACAACTAAATTGGCAAACTTTGTCTTGACTTCCGAGGATATTGATATTTACAAGTATATTTTGTCAACTCCATTTTGGTCTAAATTCATCCTTTCTGGGAAGGAAGCAAATAAATATAAGCCATCAAAAACTAATTCAAACAGGCTTCTTGTTGGTGGTATTTTCAATGAATTGTTACATCAATTATCGATTTCAATTGTGAGTTCAAAAAATGATTTGACAAACTACATTTTCGATATATCTCAATCTCCCGTTGATCTTAATTATCAACCATTCCTTGGCTCATTCGTTTGGTTATTATCTAAGGATCAATTGAAACAATTGCTCGAAACTGAATCAGGTAACAACTTATTACAGTTAAAAGTCTTGGAGCATGCTTATTTAAGTAAAATAGTTATTGATGCAACTACTCTTGGTAGGATTATCAACTCACCAATTCCAAAACAATTCCAAAAAGAAAAGAATCTCCTTCTTTCCAAAGTCATTGAATCGAACTTGGTATATTATACTTTATCTGAGATTGATATTGACCTGATTTTGAAGGACAAATCAAAGCACTTCCTTATTAAAAGCTTCATCAACTCCTCCAACAAAGATGAGATTATAAAGTACTTGATAGGTAAAACTTCAGACTTTGAAAACGACCCCCAGTTATTGTGTTTCATTGGGTTTTCTATTTCCTTAAATATTGATGAATCACATGAAGGGTTACCAATATTCTTTGAAAAGGTCACCAATATTGCTATTGAATGCTTAGGTGGTGACGAAATAGAATGGAATCAATTGTTGGTGATTTTAACCAATGGGTTGAAATACGTCGATGCGGAAACGAAAGCCAATATTCTCACAGGAGCATTCAATTATATCCAAAACTCAAACACAAAGAATAGTATGATTCCCGAGTTTGTTGATTTCATCACCGAATTCATTTCAGAAGATATCAGCGAGAATATAACTTCTTGGATTCATAAATCCATGTTGTACGTGACTAAGAAATTTGCAGAGTCAAATGAATTATCAAGTAATTTTGATAGATTCTTAGACGGATTATCCACGTTGATTAAGAAGCTTTCTAAATCATCCACTTCAATTTGGAAGTTGATTCCAACTTCAATTATCAACACCCAATTGGAAGTTATTTTAAATCATCCAAAATGGGTTTCCAACACTAAGTACTTGGCCTATGTAAACTTGCACATTTTAACAAGTACACTGGCCATTGCATTTGACAAGTTGTTACAAATTTTCATCAATAATGAGAAGAACGTCTTGAATGGCTTGCCTTCGTTAATTACCTCGAAGCCAAGATACATTTCTGCATTTATCATTCACAACCTTTTCAACGTCAGCCCTGCTAAGAATTCGTCTGAGCCATTGATGGACAAATTGATAACTTTCTATCTTGGTTCAACCAGAACCGAGGATGTGTTGATCAAATCACTCTTGATCACGATTGAATCTCAAATATCAAAATCCTGGGTCATCAAGGTAACCAACTGGGACTTTTCTGATGAATTAAATAACAACGAAATCGAATTGGTAGGTGAAGATAGATTGATCATTGACAACAAAACAAGTTTGGTCGTTTCGTTAAGTAAGACTTTTGTAAAGAATACCATTAGAAACTACTCCAGCTCAGTGGTGAAGTTTCCAAATACAAAGGGATTGTCATTGGAAAAAGTTCTTCAAACAAGTGATAAATTTTATTCTCATAATATTATCGCTACCGATCAAGTATATCAAAAATCTATTTATGATGTTGAATTTTTGATGTTGTTGATTATAAACAACGAAGAATTACTCAAATTCTCAAGACCTGCCAAAAAGGCTAAGGAGGAGGAAGATGAAAAGATTGACAAATCATTAAGACCTATTTTTGATATAAATGGTTTGATTGAAAGTAATATTCTCCAACTTCTAATTATGAATCTTGCGCACGAGAGTGAACATATAAAGAAGATCTCAAAGGTGTTGTTACAAGGAATACTAGTGTCAATTGATGCAAATGAACACTTCAAAGACAAAAACATCTACAAAGTGTTTTTGGCTAATATTTTGCACACATTAAAGGGGGAATCAATTGGGGATACTAATAAAGGTGGACCAACTCCCGGGATTGTATGGTACGTTTACTCTAGTTTCATACCAATCTTGTCTAACCCAGGTCATTTCCTTTATGAGAAATGTTTCCGTTATGTTTTAGGTAATCCAACCATCAAGAATGAGATTCCATTGTACTCATCAATTGTATTTGCAATTACAAAAGATTCCGAGGCTGAAAATGATGAAACTTATTACAGACAAATTGTGTGGCTAATTGAATCATTGGTACAAGGAACAAAAACCTTAGATGACTTAAATCTACTTAAATTCAAGGACGTCTTTGAGTGGATGTTAAACTTGTTGAACTCTCCTTTTATTACTATGAGAATCAGGTCCCTGATTTTGAAATTCCTAGCAGTAGTTGAAGGTGTTGAACAAGGGTCGGATACTCTCATTACAAGATATGGGTTCTTGACCAATATGGAACAAAACCTTGAAAAGTTGAATGGTGAAAAGAGCGAACTCTTGAATGAGCAATTGAAACTTAATATTCAACAAATTGTGTTGAGATTGGGTATAACTGTTGGTGAAAGTAAGAGAGTCAGAGACTGGACTGGTGGAGATTTACCAAGGTATTTGAAGAGAATGAAGCAGTAGTTAGAGTGTATATAGAGTATAGAGAGCTGGTAATATTGTAATTATGGCATAGTTCATTATCAAATGAATTTTTTTTTACATTGGCAAGTAGTACTTCTCAAGCGGATACCTTATGAACACTGTTAGTTACTAACAATGGGTCACTAACATTTCGTAATATTTGTACAGTGCCTCTCGTTACATGCTGCAAATTTAAGACACAAAAAATCTCCCTTTGCCTCTCCAACAACCAAACATGGCAGTAAGTGATACACTTCAACAACCAGCACCAACGTTACTAACACATTAGCTTGGTAAATTAGCACATTACTCATTTGATTTAGTTTTAATCTCGATAGTATTAGCTGGGGTACATAGGAACACTGGATTAGTTTTCGATACTTCACATTTCTCCTCTGTTGATTTCCGTAGATGGTTTGGAAATTATCTTGCCTTTGGTGAAAGATGTTTTGATTCTGTTGTTTCAATCTTGAGAGTATCAGGATACTTCAAACAGAAGAATTTGGTGTTGGATTATGTTCAAAGAGAAGCCGGCAAGGTTTTAAAGGAACAAACTGGTAGAGATGTGGAAGATTTTCTGCAAAGTAGTAGAAGTAGATGAGGTATCTTTAATATGATATCTCAGGCAATATCTAAGGAAGTTATATAACCATATAATGTGGTCCATTTTATGAATAACCACACAGTGTAATAAATGAATAAACAAAATAAACTATGAGAACTCTTTTTTAATCAATAATGGTACGTCAATGTGATCGAATCATTTGATTTATCATTTCTCAATAATGAATTAATCAATCAGTAGATCGAATATTACTTAGAAATGTATCAAGATGCATAGAATAAGAAAGATCACCAACTCTTATTACTTGAAAAACGGGTACATACAACCAATACTAACATTGACAAGGAAAAATCAAAAAGACTATCACCAGAACAATTGATAACTTCTTTCAAGAATGCAATTGACATCGAACAAAGCTCTGATTTATTACAAACAAATGAATACCTAAAGGCGTATTCTGTGAAAAAATTGGTAAGATCAGGTTTAGCTATCACCAATTTATTGGTTGAAAATATAAGAACAGGACTTGGTGGGAAAACTTTGATTGAACTTGGTTTGGATAATGCTCTAATTCAAAAGAATCAATACGGAGAATTACCAACTTTACAAGTTGGTACTATTAGAGTTGGTGATATTGTAAGACTTGATAAGATGAACAAGGTTGAAAAGAAAGCAAATTCTAAGAAATCAACTGATGATGCAAATACTGAATGTATAGATGGAGTTGTTATAAAAATCCATTCAAATTCAATAACCATCTCCGTTGATGAAGAAGATAGTACATTGGACCTTTATAATAACACCAATGATGGAGGAATTCGAATGTGGATTGTTAAATTATCAAATTCCGTAACCTATAAAAGAATGACTTCATCAATGAATAAATTGAATGAATCTTATAATAATTGTGAGAATCATGTTATTAATATTCTATTAGGCCAAACTGAATATCTGCAAAAGTCATCTGTCAATACATCTCCAATTGAATTCTTTGATCCTAATTTAAATCCCTCTCAAAAGACGGCCATTAACTTTGCAATTAATGAATCTCCAATCACCATTATACATGGACCACCTGGGACTGGTAAAACTTATACTTTAATTGAATTGATCAAACAATTGACATTCAATCAAGGTGAACGAGTTTTGGTATGCGGTCCGTCAAACGTGTCTGTAGATACTATTTTAGAGAGATTATCGCCATCTTTTACCACCCAAAAGAAGAAGGTTGTTAAGAATACAGATCAATTGATTAGAATTGGACATCCTGCAAGGCTTTTGGCGAGTAATTTACAACATTCTTTGGATGTTTTGTCAAAAGCAAGTTACGGTGATTCTTCAGATGACAGTAGACAGATTTTAAAAGATGTAGGAAAAGAAATTGATGACGCTGTAAGAAAAGTAAAGAAAGCTAAGAGATATTCAGAAAGGAGAGCATTATGGGGAGAATTGAAAATATTAAGAAAAGAATTAAGAAGTAGAGAAAAGAAGGTTGTTAGGGATTTACTATTAAATTCGAAAGTCATTTTAGCAACTCTTCATGGGGCAGGCTCTTATGAATTAACTTCCATATATAAAGATGATTTTAAAGAAAAACCATTTTTCGATACGATTATTATTGATGAAGTTAGTCAATCGTTAGAACCTCAATGTTGGATTCCTTTAATAAATCATGTTGGGTTTAAAAGATTAGTAATAGCAGGTGATGATATGCAATTACCGCCAACGTTGAAATCGAAGGACGATCTTCCTGACGATCCTGCTGTAGCAAATATGGAGATCACCTTGTTTGATCGGTTGATGAAGTATCACAATGGTAAAGAATTCAAAAAATTGCTCAATGTACAATATAGAATGAATCTGAAGATCATGCAGTTCCCATCGGATGAGTTATACGAAGGTAAATTGATTGCAGCAGAATCTGTGTCCAACATAACCCTCGCTGATTTACCTAATGTGGAAGATAATGAAGATTCAAGAACAACCTTAGTTTGGTATGATACACAAGGTGGAGCTTTTCCAGAAAGATCCCAGGAAGAAGAAGAAGATAGTGACAAAAAACTAGCTACTGCCGGGTCAAAGTCTAATGAGATGGAATTGCAGATTGTGGTACAACATATAAAAAAGTTGATGAAACTAGGTGTAGCCGCAGAATCAATAGGTGTTATTTCACCGTACAATGCACAAGTAAGTTTGATTAAAAAAAATATTTTGGAATTTGGTCCTATTGAAGTTTCCACCGTTGATGGATTTCAAGGCAGAGAGAAAGAGGTCATCATAATAAGTCTAGTGAGATCGAATGACAATGGGGAAGTTGGATTTTTAAGAGATAGGCGTCGATTGAATGTCGCAATAACAAGGCCAAAGAGGCATTTGTGTATTATCGGAGATCTAGAACTTATGAGCAGGAGTGGAGTACCATTTTTGAAAAAATGGTCGCAGTATGTAGAAGGAGACAATGATGTATATCAACTTATATATCCGGAAATTTAAATTTTAGAAGTGTTGCAGCGAAAGTTGAATGACTTCAACTTGGATAATTGATATTTGAAACTGGGGTCAATGTGCCAAGTTTGAATGCTATCAATAAAATTATAGGTGAATTTAACAAATATCTCTTGGTTAAGGTGCCAAGTTTGCTGGAACTTTAAAGAATAAGGGATATGTCCATAGCAATGTCCAAGATTACCCTCGTAAAATAACACAAGGATATGCAGAACATTGACAAAGCATGTACAAATCTCTCAGAGCTATTGTTCGTGGCACATGCACTATAATTTCAATACATGACGTACAGATCTAGACTGAAACTTCTGCGGGTAGTACATATTATTGTACTTCCGTGAGTGATACATATTTCATATCTTCTGTAAGTAATTCGTATTGTTTTAATTGTTTTCTTCGAGCATGGTATTTTACCTTTGGTCAAACTTAAAACAATAGAAGTAATGTATTATGTAAACAATAAGTGTCTCGGTTTGTCCAAATTGATACTACTATAGTGGTAAAGAAGATGTAATTTAAACCTAAATGTAGAAGTCTTAATAAGTTTGTAATGTGAATGTCATGATTATCAATGAAGTGTTCATCCAACACTTGGTGATTTTTAAGTCATCGCCTTAGTATTTCTTAACAACGTGCTGGTTTTTAACTGAGCATATGGATCGGCCAGATATCCTCCCAATCGGGTTGTTGTCCTTTTCCGGTGCCATCTGTATTTGTAAGGGGTATGCACCAAGTTGACGCGCAAATCTGCAAAATAAATCCCGGTGAACGCGTAACGTGCAGGTCTGGATAAATGCTTGCATCAGAAAGGAGTTGAAATCATGGGTGAAACTGATTTTACCAAAGCTTTGGCGTTTTAATTCTACACTAGAATGTAAGGGTTTTTCTTTGGTATATGGAATTTAGTTATCAAACATACTTCTCCTATACATACTTGTAGTAAACGTTTTCGCATTGTGATGTAAGCTGCATATTTTTATTGTTACGTGCATAAAAATTAAAGTACTTACTTTACGTAAATAAAAATATTATTTACATGTATAAAAGTAAATGGATTCGCAGCAAGTTCGTGTTTCGTCACTATCATAACAAAACTCTTGTCCTTCCTTTTATCTTGTTGTTTGGTTATCGATTACTAGTCCTTCATTATGCAATACTTAACTTTGACTGTCGCTTTATCGATCATTAGTGCCGCTTCGGCCAAAACTGTTTACGTTACTGAAACCCACTACACCACCGTTCTTGATTACGTTACTCGTAGTCAATGGGAAGAAACCACTTATATTACTTTATCTGGTGCAACCACTTTAGTTACTAAAGCTGTTTCTCCTACAAGTTCAGCTGCTTCCTCAACCAGTGTTGTCACTCCAAGTACTACTGCTTTATCCTCAAGTAGTACTACTATTGTTTCAATTCCAACTCCAAGCTCAGTATCTTCATCAACAATCCCAAGCGTTACTTCATCAGTTGTAACCTCAACAGTTGTCCCATCATCAACTGTTACACCAACCACTGCCAAAACTTCAACTGTTGCACCAACAACTTCCAAAACTTCAACTGTTGCACCAACAACTTCCAAAACTTCAACTTCAGCACCAACCTCAACTGGTTTAACTGGTATCTATTCTGGAATCAACGATTCTCCAAATTTGGATAAAACTTTCGCTGTGAACATCTTAGATGCACACAACAAGGATAGAGCCCTCCACTCCGCTCCAGAATTATCTTGGTCTTCAACCCTTTACGATTATGCTCAGAACTATGCTAACGGTTACGATTGTTCAGGTAACTTGAAGCATTCTGGTGGTCAATACGGTGAAAACTTGGCTGTTGGTTTCTCAGATGGTGTCACTGCTACCGCCGCTTGGTATGCTGAAGGAAACACTTTCGACTACGCTGCTGCCAATACTTATAACCATTTCACTCAAGTTGTTTGGAAGAGTACTACTCAACTTGGTTGTGCTATTAAAGATTGTTCTGCTAACAACTGGGGTCACTACGTTATCTGTTCTTACAATCCTCCTGGAAATTTCATTGGTGAAGAAGCTGCAAATGTTTTACCAAATTAGGTGACGATATACAAACGTGAATTTAATCACTGTTTAGATACGTTAACGAACCATTATACCAAATTTCCGTTCTTCTTTTATTTCAATTGGACCATATTTTCTTTGGGTTTTTAGTGTAATAACACATTTTTAGCAAAGAGTTGAGCGTAACTAGTAGATTTGGTGCTCATATCGTGTAGAAAAAATAGCCAGCCGAATATGCACCACGTAAAAAATTGGCAACAGGGCTTGTATTGTAAAACTAAATCGCTAAAAGAGCAAAGCATTGTTGACGCTTACTTGACATTTGCCTATAGTTTGTATTGTCTTGAGCTATATGGAATGGCGCATATAGAGTCCGATGTGCTATAATGCCGCTGCACATTTTGATCTGATATTGTTTGTTCGATTTTCTGATATTACCCGAAAATTTGACGATGAAACGACATCATTTGACAGGGATTTGTAAGATGCCTAAATTTTTTTACTAGGCACGCGGAATCATTGCAAGGCATATGCCTCACAATCCAGCTTGAATGTTGGCCAACACCCCAAAGTTGCCTCACACTCTAAATCTTGTTCTTTAAATCGTATTTACGGTGCTCCCCTTGCCACGCGTTATATTTACACAGTACTGGCAGACCCCTGCTTCTGTCGTTTCTATCCCAGATTTGTCAACAATGCCCCTTATTGAGAGATATTTCAAACGAGGCACATAATCCAAAAAGCATATTTGTGCCTTATTTTTTGAAGTTAAAATAGTGTTGTTTATGCTCAATTCAATAAGTGATTTAGGTAACTTTTCCAAAAAGGTTTCTACCTCACCTATATAATTATCATCAAAAACAAAATTCAATAGCTTTGAGGGCAATTGAAACTGAATACCTCTAAAATTATTGTTGCTCAAGTTGAGATAAGTTAAAGAGTCTGCAACCATCTCAAGTTTGAGTAGCTTATTATCACTCAAATTCAAACTTCTGAAACCATCACAAAATGTTAGTTTTGTGCAATCCAAGATCTCATTCTTTGATAAATTTAAGTCAACTAGATTCTCGGGAAACTGAATGTTTGATAATGTAATTAACCCGGATGACATCATTGTCAAGATCTTCAAGTGCGGAGTCAAAATATTAACGAGATCATTATGATGATCAATTTCTATATTGTCCATGTATAGTTCCTGTAATGTATGGGGTAATTGGCCCAATTCGTCTAGGTCGTCAATTTTATTTTCGGATAGGTTAAGTAACTTTAATTGCATTTTTTCAAAAAAGCCGTATTTAAACGATGATATTCGATTACCGTTAATATGAAGTTCGCTAAGGAATTTTGGGAAATGTACGTCATCAACCGTTGAAATAAAATTATTTGAAACTTCTAGGATTTCAATATGATCGGGTAAGTTGATATTGAGCTTCTTAATATCATTATAGTTCAATTTTAAGACCGACAAATTTGGGGGTGATTTGAATCCAGTTAAATTAGATAATTTATTTATTGAGAAATCAATGACTTTTAGTTTCATCAAATAACTTAAATCTGATAAGTTTACAAGATTGTTAGCTCTAATAATCAATTTTTCAATTGTAAATGGCAATGATATACAATTCAAATTTGTCAATTTATTACTTGATAAATCCAATACTTTCAAATTTGATTTTGATATTGATAAATCATATGAGAAATCATCAATATTTACATTCCATAGGTATAACTCACTCAAATTTTGGAATGTTAATGGATTAAATGATATCTTTGAATAGAAAGCCGATTGATTTACAATCAGCACACGATCTACTTTTTGATGCAATGAATCTATTTTATGAAAGATTTTTGTAGTTAATTCATTTGATGATTTAGAACTGAAATAGAGCTGGAATGAAATAGACATATAAGGGAACAAGTTCTTATAATTGACGTTTAGTAATTCAACCGTCTTGATGAGATATTTGAGATTACAACTCATATCATCTGATACAATAAGTTGTTTATCCTTGATTATTTCATTCCCCACGTTAAATGACAATACAACTTTCTTTGGAAAGACATATCTCTCGTATCGTAGCACCTCAATATTATACTTCAATAAGAATTTGATCACATTATAACCATCTTTATAATTATCAAGTAGAAAGATTGAGGAATCTCTTTTATAAAATGGTAATGGGTTTCGTTTCCGAGTACTTTTGATAACTAGAGTTCGATTAAAAGTACAATCAAATGCAATTCGTTGAATTGAGGAAAACTCAGAAACATTTTGGTAACCTTCTAGAAATCTATCAAAGATGATATTCGATGATAGATTGGAAAATATCAATTCCCAAATCTCATAGGGGAGCAAGGGCAACTGTTTCATGATTCATGAATGATTACTTAAAGTTAAAGATCCGAATTGATTTAGTCACCTGACGAAATGATTATGGGAGTGAAGAATAAGATTATAATTAGGATTTTCGGTTATCTTGGATTGGTATGACTCTCATAGAGTTAGTCATGTTTCTGCGTAAATTTGTAATTGTGTTTGATTGTGAGCTTTTCAGGCGGGTGCACAAGTAGAAACGCAGTTTCAGATCTGACAATGATTGATGTTTCAGCGATGGCCAATGGGACAACGATGTCAATTTTGAAGGGCATTCATGCTATTAGAAATAACCTCTAAGCTATATTACTTTAATGACTCAACCCTGAGTTTGTCCGATTTTCTGTGGCATCTCTCTTGACACCTGCATGCAAGCAAGCGGCTATTGAGCTACAACATCTCAACCTCTAATAAACTTAACAGATAGCGATTGATATCCTACAGTATGAGAAATGACCTCAATGACAAGTTGTTGGTTAAGACGGAAGAAATCTATGATGGTTCACGATCAGATATGGATGAAGTTGGAGAAGATGGGGTTATTCGTAATGCATCTACGTCAGATGTAACAAATAAACCAAAACGAACTACTTTAGCATGCATACGATGTAGAACAAGACATATAAGATGTCCCGGTGGTGATCCATGCAAAAAATGTCAATTAGCTAAAACCAAATGTGAATACGTCGAAGCTGATAAGAAAATTGTGGTTTCAATGAAATATTTATCGAAACTACATGATGATATTGCAAGATTAAAGAAAGATAATGCATTGTTGAGGAGTAACTTGAAACAAGAAGAGAATAAAAAGGACAAAGCACCAGAATCTGAAGATGTTTCGTATAATAGGGAGTCTCATTTTAATGGAGACGCTCATCCAGCATTCAAAAGGGACCCTCATCCAACCTTTAATAGATTCAATGGTGCAACATTCAAAAGCGAGTCTCCTAATACGTATGACGATTATCCAAACAATTTTGGAAATGAAGTTATTCAACCGTCTTTAGACAAACATGGTAGATTAATCCAATCAAGAACAGGAGAAAAGGTCTATGTTGGATCTTCTTCAATGACACTATTTGGATTAGAAATTCAAAATATGTTACCTCCATCAGTATATTCAGAGTCTGCTAACTCTTCTCCTGCTAGTGTGACCACCCCTAAAATTCATGATATACTACCCGAAGAGCATGATACTAATAGAGGAGCGGAAATTTTAGAAAAGGAAGGAAATGCTTATAAGATTACCCTTGCAAAGACAAACACTAGACCGGGGTTATCAATTAATTTCACATTGCCTTCGTATTCTTACTCAATGTTATTGGTAGATACGTTCATTAATTATAATGACGGATGTTTTTATTTTTTTAACGAAGGTTTGGTCAAGCGTTTCTTAATGAATTTGTATTCAGGTAAAGCAGATGAAAACAAAAAGATCTTGAAGCGTAATATATCAATGCAAGATTTGAACGGTAAACCAGATAGATGTGAAAATAATATAAAAAAAGATACCGATGATGATAACATTTTAGAAACAATATGGTTTTGCAAAATCTTACTAATATTTGCTATTGGTGAAATGTATCTCGGAACGGATTCAAGTCCTCATATAAAAAATCTGAAGCAAATGGCAAAAGCATCGGAGAAGAAAAACAAAGGAACTATTAATACAACACTCCCAGGTTCGGGATTCTTCTACCAAGCTTCTGAATTGTTCACTGGTTTGTTCGCATCTGGTGCAATTGATAATATAACAAAGGATGGTGGTATAGAAGTAATGCTACTTTATGCTTTCTACTTACAAGTTGCAGATTGTACAATTTCACTGTATTTCTATTTCGGTTTAGCTTTAAGATCTACTTTGATTTTAGGGTGGCATGTGGATGCTGAAAAAGAAAATTTGAATCGCTTTGAATTAGAACATAGAAGGAGAATCTGGTGGACCGTTTATATGTATGAAAGAATGTTATCTTCGAAAGCAGGGTTGCCACTTAGTTTTGCAGATGACAGTGTATCCACAGAATTACCAATTGATTTCAATACTGATTTAAGTGATTTTCCAATAGATGATAATGATGTTAGAGGGTATTATATTTTCCCTTCTGCGGAATATATTAATAATTGTGTTGCTATTACTCAAATCAATGCTATTATTTTATCATCATTATATACAAAACAACCAACCGTTAATATTCTACCCGTTGTTTCTGATTTGGTGCACAAGTTGATGACTTGGAAAACCCTACTTCCAGACTTCTTAAAGGTTGATTTTTCGGTCGAAAACTTGAGAGTTTCAAGATTAATAGTCAATTTGATGACAGAATACTTTCAAGGTATGAACTTAGCAGTACGACCGTTATTATTCCATTTTGCCACAAAGAAACTTCAAGAGCTAAAAACCAGAAATACAGCCAATAAGTATGTGGATCTTACAAAATATTCAAAAAACGTCCTTACATTATTAAATGCGTCCTTCCAAGCGTCCATAAATACTATCAAATCCATTTGGGCTTTGTTACCTGAAAACATGGTAGCATTATTTGGCTGGATGGATAGAGAATACTTATTCACATCGGCTTCGACCTTGATTTTGTTCAATGCGTCTTTTGGCGTACATGAAGCTACTAAAGATCATTTGGATCATGCCTTGACAATTTTCACCAAAATGAAGAAGCTTGGAAACTATCCAGCCGCTTTGAGAAGAGCTCAGTTATTGAAATTGATCCGTGTCTTGGATTTCAATAGTGTTATGAATGATCTTCTTGTTAAGCATGATGATGAATTTAAAGACACGCCAACAAAAGAACCAGAGAATGCTGTGTATCAAGAATTCATGGAGGGGATTTCAAGTCAACATCTGACTGGCTTTGATATACCGAGACATGAGGAAGCGTTTACTGCTCCCACTGAAGCAAGTACTAGCTCTGGAAACTACATCAGCACGCATGTTCAGAATGATTCCTTTAATTTCAATTTCTCCGTCCCAGAAACTGGCTCTTCCACAAGTATACCTTCAAATCTGGTTGTTCAACCTACCCCTGGAGATGTATACATGAATACAGATCTTGCTGGGATTGAGGGGTTGACGTATTTCGATGAAGAGCAAAAATTATGGAGTGAGATTACAAACGATGCTGTTTGGTTGAATGTAGCTGGAGGAAATCCAAATCAACCACCAACCTCAAACTTGAACTCGGCAGATTATTTTAAAAATCCAATAAACTTCCAAGGCACCGAGCAACCAACACAGCCTAATGCTCACACAACAGCCCCACCTGATGAACCTCCTCAGCCAATTCATTCTGTAAGCAGCCAAAGTTTAAATAGAATGGAAACCGAGGAATATCATGGTGGATACAGTTATATTGTAAATCAAGAGTTCCAAGATATGATGGAGTAGTATGCGAGAACAAAATGCAAGTGAATAGATAGAGCCAGAAATATTACGAAATAAATAAATATGAAATAATAGTACAATATATAATAAATGGTATTAGCAAAGCTAGAACCAATTGCTTCAGCTTTAAATGCAGCAATAAAGACTAAGTAGTAAAAGATAATGTTACAGGTTAATTCTTTTCATCAGTGCTTTTGAAAGTCACTGTGCACAATGATTGGGAAGAGCCCCCAACTAATGCGATATACGGGGAAATATTGCTCTTGAAGTTGGTATCCTTGATCGTACCATGTGAGACTTTGTACTATTCGTATGGCCAGTAATGATTAAAATTTGAATCAAGGTTTTTGAGCCAAGACGAGTTTAATAACGTTTCGCACCATATAACTCACAATTCCGATTTGATACCAGCTCATTTACTCACTGAGCATTGAAGAAATCCATCATTCCATTTGATCCCAATCCATTAGAACCAATAGAACCCATGGAATTATTATTCATACCATTCAGAAATATTTGCTGTGGAGATATGACTTGAGGATTGTGATGTTGTTGGATGGTCCTATGGTCTTGTTCGTGATGACCAGGTAGAGACTGTTGATTAAAATTGTAATTACCGTTTTGGAATTGTTGATTTTGAACCAGCTGTTGTTGTTGTTGTTGCTGAAGTTGTTGTTGCTGGTGTTGCTGGTGTTGTTGAGGGTGAAGTGGAACTTGCTGCAAGTTTTGATAATCAAGCGGCGTTTCTTTAAGAATTGGAGTGTTCATTGACGTATTCATTGAATTGCTTCCGGGAGTATTAATCATTGGGGAGTTAGAAAGCGGATTTTGTTGTAAATGTTGCGATGATTGTCTTTGCATTTGCATTAGTTGAGACTGTTGATGTGAACCTTGACCTTGGAGAGAACCTTGTTGGAGTGATCCACCTTGAAGAGATCCTTGAATATGACCCAGTTGAAGTTGTTGTTGATGTGATGAACCTTGAGAAGTTGGGTTTGTTAAACCTTGAGATGCATTTCCTTGAGAAAGTTGACCAAGCAGTGTTCCTTGTGATACCGGCTGTTGTTTCCTCATTTGTTGTAACTTTGCTTTTAAATACTGTAGAGCCTCAGGATACAATTCTTGTAACTTTGAATACAAATGATTCAATTCGGGCATGTCCTGTGGAGGAGCCATTATAACTGGAAAGCTATTTTTATTATTGGACGATTGTTGCAGTGAGGGGTCTGTGTGATATTTCTCATGAATATAACTTAATACAGTCAAATTACAATGGATTCTTCTTGTACAATTTTGAAATGACTCCATAACTGTTTGCTTAGTTTGTGGTGGGAGTTGCGCTAACGTTTGTTGGTTGCTTAAAAACCGAGTATATAAGCTTATTGCCTTTTTCATCAATTGAGAGTTTACAAGCAATAGACATGTAACTCGATCTCTATCAATTTCCAAAGGACTTTTACCTTCTATCTCACCACTCATGTCAATTAGGATGTAGTTTCCAACTTTTTAGAAAACCTCACTGTTGTTTTCAGGTTACTTTTTTTTAGCCCGACCGAAAATTGGACCCCGTGACACAAGTGACGTAAGTTAAGGTACGTAACTATACGAGTGGTTTGAATTTTGCAGCCGTCATCTTGGGACTGATTAATCCTCGTAATTAGAGACAATAATTTATGCTGTACAGGGCTTACATTGTTCAATTTTTTCATTGTGTGGACTATAAAAAAGATATACAGTAGCAATCTTGGGTAGTCTAACCGAGGAATGGTTGTATAGCCATGGTAGAAGAAACGATTATCGTATACAAGATTAACAAGTCATTCAAGATGATTTAGAGATACAGCCAGCGACTTAAGTGTTACTTCTATTCGAAGTAATTTGTAGCTACATGACAAAGTCCCGATTGAACTTGCTGTAATCCATCAAGTCAAATGAGCCAATATGAAAGTCTATCACTATACTACCTGAGTTAATATGAAGGTGTCACTGAAATTTCATCTATAGTGATCTATAATGACATATCCTTGGAAATTGCATCAAATCTTGTTTTATTTGCCCTTCTTAAGCCAACATAAGTCATATCAAATGTAGCTCGACCTTGGGTGATCGATCTCAATCTTGATAAGTACCCAATCATTTCACGTAAGGGAGTTTCTGCAACAATGATCTTTTTATTCTTCAAATCTTCGCCAGAAATGGAAGAATTTAATGTATAATCTGGAGGTAGATAGATTCTGTCTGATTCTTCGTTTGCCCAGGATTGTGAATCAAGACTCTGATCCGACTCATCTTCTATCAGGGTGATAATTGCTTGGCAACGGTGTGTCAAATCATGACTTACCTCCCCCAAATGATCGGAATTAATATACACCTTTGTGTGCATTATCGGCTCCAATATCCCGAACGATTCACTATATTTTTGAACATAGTCCGAAATTGCTTTTCTGGTTACGTTCAATAATTCAGAGACATTGGTATCAGCCTTTTCCTCCACTGGGAATGTCCAGTTGATTATTCTTACAACTGTGGAATGCAATGGTAGCCCGAATATCGGTCCACTAAGTTGGAGTCCAGTCAAACAACCTTGAACTAAAGTTTCTTGTAAATCTTCCAAGGAATGTTCTGATTTCCATCTTCTTTCATCAATTGCTTCAAGGACATGCTGCGGAGTAGCATCGTTACCTAAAATGACAATATTATTATCGGACTCAAATATAAGTGCACCTTCTTCATCAGCAAACAGAGAATCAAATGCAGATCCTTCAAATGAATCCAACTCAATGGTAACAGAAACAGGCGCATCCACCGGGAATGTAAATGATTTATGAGGAGGCTTAAATAATCCCTCTTTATAGGCAACTGCAACATCTCTCAATCTGACTTTTGCTTTCATATCTCTTACTAATCTTTCACGAACAATATCTAAATGCAATTCTCCCATACCACCCAAAACAGTTTGGCCCAACTCTTCATCTACAGTTACCTTCAAAGATGGATCTTCGCGGATTAACGATTTTATACATTGGTTCATGTAGGCTTCATCTCCGGCAGTTAAAGGTTCAATTCCCGATGTGAAAAGTGGTGGAGGAATCTCAATAGGTAATAATTTTATATTTGATTCCATCTCACTAAAATTCTTCTTTATAGGACCGTGTGATACTAATGTATCACCCGTAGCTATTTCATCTTCATAACCAGTAATTACACCAATACTTCCTGATCCAAGGTGTTTGACCTCGTCTGGTTCATCACCATGCATGATCATTAGCTTTTTAATAAGCAATTTCTTACCCGTTCTAGTGTTTATTACACTAGTATTGGATTGCAAACGTCCACTATAAACTCTAAAGAAAGTCATCACACCTCTTGTGGCGTGTGTCATTACTTTAAATGCAAATGCAACAGTCAAATTAGGATTGTCATTAATTATAAGACCATTTTCTGAATGCAAGGTCGAGCGAACGCTCAAATCCTTAGTTACGAGTTCTTTCCTGGATTGGTTTTTGACTTTTAAAAGTTTCGAGCTTGAGGAATGTATTTCAGGAAGTGGGATTTGCAATGGCGATGGTAAATAATTAATAACACCGTCCATCATCGGCTGTACCCCAATGTTCTTGAAAGAGGACCCACAGAATACTGGGGTTACCGTACTAGAAATGGTAGCACTTCTTATCGATTCATTCAAAACAGAAATAGGAATCTTCATATAATCTTCATCATTTTCCAAGAATGAATCAATGATAGCTTCATCCTGCTCACCCAAAGTCTCGATCATAGACTCTCTACTTTTAACTATCATTTCGAATATTTCCGGAAATTCATCTCGCTTTTGTTCTACATCAACAACAGATATGCTTTTGCCTGTTTTGTCATTTGAATCCCATACCAATAATTTTTTATGCAAAACATCTATAACACCAGAAAAAACTGGATCGTTGTTTGAGGAGTTGACGAAATACGGGATTGTTACCAAAACCACTCTCGTTTGTAATTTTTGAACTATTTCCTTAACAGTTCTACTGAACCCGGCACCTGGTCTATCCATTTTATTTACATAAGCAATCCTAGGTATTTTCAAAGCATCTGCTTGTTTCCAAACTTTCTCAGTTTGAGCTTCGACTCCAGCAACTGCATCTAAAATTGCAACTGCCCCATCTAGAACTCTTAAAGATCGAATCACTTCAAACGTGAAATCAGCATGACCTGGAGTATCTATTATATTAATTTTGTTGTTGTTCCAAGGAATTGTGATTGCAGCCAGTTGAATGGTAATCCCACGTTGTCTTTCGGATGGCAAATAATCAGTAACAGTATCACCTTCATCCACATTCCCTATTCTTTGAGTTTTTCCACTATAAAAAAGCATTCTCTCTGTGGTTGTGGTCTTACCAGCATCAATATGGGCAATGATTCCTATATTTCTCGTTTTACTAATAACAACATCATTTAGTTTATGTTCATATACAACACATGTAGAATGAAAATGTCGTGATGACTTTAGAGCTACTTTTAATCTGGAAATCATTGTACAGTTGAGTATTTTTTCAGCCAATTCACAGAGTACTAATTGACGGAATCTGGGGTTGGTCTAAATACTCCGAATATGGGAGTTGACTGTTTTGAGTAGTGATTGCGGTTTAATTAGGGGCATGATGTTCAACGCACATATTACACATCGCCGTATCCTGATGTAAGAACGAAGTTTAATGTTGATTTCTCGAATGAACGAAGCTTAATATTGATTTCTCAAGATTGTGTACAAATTCAGAGACAAGAACCAAGGATTTTGATCATAAAACCAGCAATTTAAGCCACTATACACAGCTAATTGTAGTTCAATTGACTCACACTTCGGAATCATTCAAAAGGTCCGTTTCGATTTTCTCACCTCTAAAACCGTTTTGTCTCTGCGCTTGAAAATTCATAACAATTGAAATACCTACAGTTCTTAGTGAACCAATTAACTTTATGCTATGTCGTCCACAAACGAGGAGAGCACGAAAGAGAGTATTGATCTTGAGGTACCCACTGTACGTACCGGTGATGATCTTGGTATGAATGTATCAGAAGGTGTGGAGATTAATAATGGTGCATCTCAAGTAGATGAAAAGACATTCCAAGTAGAGGCATCTCAGACAGTTGAACAGGCATCTCCAAAAACTGTTGGGACATCTCACGATGGCGTAACACTAGAAGCTCTTCCAGTAGAGGCTTCCCCAAATTCAGAGATTACCCAAGAGACCCTTGAAGACATAAGTGAACCGTTGAGGAAAAAGACTAAACATGGCGATTTAGACAGCAATGGTAAGGTAGAACAGATAAGTATTAATAATAACTTGGAGAGCAACAAGCTGCAGAATCTACCTAACTTAGAGGTGCTGAGTGTTCTTGAGTCTGAGGATACACCAGCACCGTTACCGAATGCATTACCAATTTCGCTGTTACCGTCGAATACACAATCACCAACGCCAGTCCTGAATGCTGAACCGTCATCTAATAGAGAGGATATCCTGACACCCCTGGCTATATCTAACTCACAGAATATCCTAACTCCCCTGGCTATAAACTCACAGAATGTCCAGAGCTTACCGACCATCCACAATATTCCGGAAGATGTTTCGGAAGAACTAATTGAGGTGTCAGAAGAAAGTGCACATGAAGAATCTGAAGAAGAAGAGGAGGAAGTATCTGATCTGTCGCCATCAAATGGGGTCAAACCAACGTACACATACACAGACACTAGACAAAGTTTCCCACCTGTACGAACATTGCCCTATGTTCCTATCAAAAAAACGAACAGATTGGCATTAATGTATGATAAACCAAGGTATTATCATATGATTATGCAATTGAATGAATTGAGAAACAATCCCCATGAAAATGTAACAGTTGTTGAACTTGGGGATATTTCAAGACTCATTAAAGATCCAATAATAACTCAATCAAGATTCGACTATTTGAACATATGTGTTGAGTATAACGAACAGTTTGAACAAAACTTGAAGAGATTTATGGATTTTATAGAGGAAAACAAATCTGCTTTTGAAAAATTCACGGAAGTGAATTATCATATTCAATTTGCTCCTGATAAGAAATGGAAGGATGATTACTCAATTTATGAAAAAGCTGAATACAAGAGATTTATTGAAGTACTAAATTGGGCATTTGGATCCAAAATCAAGCATTGTTCTATTATCAACAAATATGATATGGATACCGTTTATGTGACTGAACGTAATGAACTCACTAAATTAGGGCAGGAGATTCAAGATGATATCATCCATTGGAAAAATCTAAGAATCCTAGATTATGGTGAAAGTAGTATTCGATTTCTTCCTGGAGTCACATTTCCAGATACTTTAGAAGTTCTAAATATTGGTGGTGGTTACGCATTGGAGACTTTAACTGGTTTTAAAATCCCTCAAAGACTACGGACTTTATTAGCATCTCAAAATGCTGTTCATACTATAGATAACGTCACATTTCCATTAACTTTAGAACGCTTGGAACTTTCTGATAATAAGATTTACTTTCTAAATCAGGTTGATTTTCCTCCAAGACTAGAACATTTAGATGTTAGTCAAAATAGAATTGAAAGCTTAAGAGGAGTGAATTTCCCATCTTCTTTGAAATCTTTAAATTTGGGCTTTAACCCAATAGAATCCATCAAAGGTGTTAAATTCCCAGAAGGGTTATTACATTTGGATGTTTCAAACATTCCAAATGAATCGATGACTGGCGTGAAATTCCCAGAACTGTTGGAAGTTCTAAATTTACAGGCATCAATGACAAACACAAGAGGCTTGAAATTGCCCAATACTTTATATAAACTCATTATGGCTGATAATGGCGTCAACAGTATAAATCCTTTAAAATTACCAAACTCGCTTGAAGTGCTTTATTTGAATAATAATAATATCAAGACTTTGAATAAAGTTCAATTCCCAACTCATTTAAAGGAATTGTATTTGGGTGATAATCTAATAACCACTTTAAAAAATGTCATCTTCCCACCAACTTTAGAAATCTTGGACTTAGAAATGGATCCAGATTACGATGAGCAAGAAAAACATTTAACGACGTTAAAAGACGTGATTTTCCCATCAAACTTGAAAATTTTAAAATTGGGATATCATTCGATTAGAATTCTAGAAGGTGTGGATTTCCCATTATCATTGGTTAGTTTAAGCTTGTCATATAACGATCTCAGAACAATTAAAAACGTTCGTTTAGGTAATAGGTTGAAAACCTTGGATATAAGTGGAAACCAAGAATTAACTAATATTGATCAATTCATAATACCAGAGTCTGTTTCAGAGTTGAGAATTCCTCCAGAATTGGTTCACCATTTACCTGCTTATATTGTTGAGAGGGCGAATAAGAAGCAATTATTGTTGAAGAAGTCGTTACCGTATTGAACCCAAGCAGAAATGATGATTCCAAGAGATATAAAAAGGAGGATGGTATCCTAGTTCTTGAATTAGGGAAATAAAGTAGATAGAGACGTAGTTACAATATATTACTGACTCTTGAGTAATGTAGAATTACACCACAGCATGCATTCCACTCTCTCTTACAATTCTACTGTCCTTATGTTTATTACTGCACATTTACCAACTCTACATTTTTCCTTTCGCTATCTTCTGCGATAGCTACTTCATATTAACTATACAAGATTAGTGTATGCTCCAAATGGTCGCCTAATTAACTTCTATTGAAAGACCAGGTGATCAAATACCGAGCTGTTTTGCACACCACTTTGATGTTTGAATATGCAAAAGGTAGCCGTTAAAGTACAATTAAGTTCTGTCAATGTCAATGCTTTCAGTATCCTAAGGTTATTCGAAGTCGATCAAAAAGGTCACTTTGTCACAAGCATAATCGGCTATGCCTCCGTTACTTTACGTATGCTTTTCTCTCCACTGTCAGGTTTGCTAACTTAAACATCTTCTTCTTCATCACTTGACAAATCATTTTCTGCTTCCTTTCTTTCCAACAAAGCTTGTAATTCAGCATCTTCGGTAGCAGTGACAGCCTTTGGAGCCATAGTAACTTTACATAATCCACCCTTTTCAAGGATGGTAGCACTAATATTCTCAATTGCTTTCTCTAACAAAGCAACACCTTGGTTTTTATCCAAAGCTTGACATGAAATGACATATAAAGGTGCGGCAACCAATTTTGCCTTCACGAGCATATGTTCAGTTGAGACTTCTTCAGCACTCTTTAAAGCGGCCTTTATGGCATCAATTCCTTCATAACTGAAACAAGATACTTCAACATCAGCTCTAATTTTAATAGCTTGAGGAGTTAATCTTCTTGAGATATATAATTTTAATTCTTCTAAAACATCTGGAGATGGAGCTTCGATTTTAGAAAATACAGTTGGATCAGTAATCGATAATTTGAAAGCTTCGTAAGCATGGCCATATGTTCTACTTAATGGCCATCCGATTGTTGCGTATAAAGTTTCTAAAGAAATGGTGAATTTCTCAGCACAATGTCTTAAGATTGAATGTACGGCCTTTGATTTGTTATATCTTTCATCACACTTAACGATATCTTCAGCAGATACTCTTCTTTTGGACAAATCAATGTATCCCTTTTCTTTATCAACTCTTAAAACAACGGCAACTTCGTTTTTACCAACACGAATTAACTTTTGAATGGAACGAATACGTCTTCTGGATAACTCAGATAATAAAACCATACCTTCAATGTTGTCATACTCTAACAATTTAACGTATGCACCCATTTCGGCGATTTCTTGTACATTGACCATAACAACTTCATCCACTTCGGGATATTTGTTCTCATAGAACCTACAGTTAGATGAGCTCATGTTCAAGTATGGTGAGTCTTAGTTTGAGTTTTTCTTTGGATCAGGTAAAAATTTTCAAGATTATGTAATCGCGAGCATCAGGTTGTAAGTACCTGCTTTAAGTGCTACACAGTGTGGAATGTGATTTGTGAATGTTGTGGGAGTATAAAAGCTGTGTATTTGGCATTGAAGGTGTGAATGAATATTGAGAGCCATAAGAGAATTGGATGTCTGGACATTTGGATCGTAAGTATTAAGGTAACTATTTGTATACGCTGATTTATTTCTTCTTATTTCTTCCTACTATTTAAGAGCTGATCACCAACCGTTGTATCCTCGCACAGAACTCAATTAATCGGGGACCTCCTTGAATCATGAAACTCTAAAAGTGTTGTAAGTTTTTGGCTTGGATCGAAAAATGTTTGGTGGTCGCACTTTTGCAGCCATGGCGTCTAAGAAAAGTACAGAAAACAAAATTACATTGAAAGGGTGCATAGTACACAACATTGCAAGTCGTTTCTAGATTATTTAGTCCTATTCAAACAGTGCAAAGTGATCATTTTTCACTGTAAAGGAATATATTTAACAGTGTGAGATATCATATTTAAACAGTGTGAGAGAGAATTATTCACAGCACCATACACGCGCCATTCATTACAGGGTACAATCAACAATTACCCTCAATAATGATCAGAGTCAGCACCCAAGCTCAACTACTGCAATTTGAGCAAGTTCCCCAACCAAGAGTTCAATCAAGCTCAAGAAGAGGAAACTTACAGAGCTTTTCAACATCAAACCCACCTGTCAGAGCTTACGGAATCAAAATCAAATATTTGGAAGACGGTACCAACTTCTCTATTGATTCTAGATACAAGATATTATCAGTTTTAGGAAAAGGATCTTATGGTACCGTTTGCTCAGCTCTTGATTACAAAACAATGGATGAAAGTGGAATGGTATATGATCCAACTAATCCTTCCAAAGGATATAAAGTTGCAATAAAGAAAGTGTTCAATATCTTCAATAAAGAAATTTTATTGAAGAGAGCAGTTAGAGAATTAAAATTGATGCGTCATTTCAAAGGTCATAAGAATATCATCAACCTAATTGATTTGGATATAGTTTATGAAAAACCTTTTGAAGGTCTTTATTGCATTCAGGAATTAATTGATTCAGATTTAGCAAGAGTGATCTATTCTTCCATTCAGTTTTCCGAATTTCACGTTCAATCATTCACTTATCAAATCCTTTGTGGTTTAAAGTATATTCATTCTGCTGATGTTATTCACAGAGACTTGAAACCAGGAAATATCTTGGTTTCTACTCAAGGGGTTCTTAAGATCTGCGATTTTGGATTGGCTCGTGGAGTCAATCCAAAATATTTCAAATCAAAATCAACTCCGATAACAAACTACGTTGCAACAAGGTGGTATCGGGCACCGGAGTTAATGCTTTTGGATAAAAACTATAATAAAGCGGTTGATTTATGGGCGATAGGATGCATTTTGGCCGAATTATTTGGAAGAAGGCCAATATTCCCAGGTAAAAACCAACTTCATCAATTGCACGAAATAATCAAAGTTTTGGGTACCCCGTCGATGGAAGTAATGAAAAAGTACCATTGGAAATCTCAATTACCTCCAAAACCACAATATGCACCTTTAAAATGGAAAGATATTTATCCTTTTGCACCCAATGATGGAATAGATTTAATTGAACGTCTCTTGAAATGGGATTCAATTGAGAGGCCGGATGTAGATGGAGCTTTAGATCATGTATTTTTTAAGCAGATTAGAGATCCTTCAAGTGAATCTTTGTGTGATAAAATCTTTGATTTCAGATTCGAAGGTAGTTCAACTACAATGCCAGAACTAAGGTTGTTACTAGATGAAGAAGTTGATTGCTTCAAAACTGAAAGGGGTGGTAAAGTTTAACTAAGTTAGGTAAGTGTGTAACTATATTAATTGATTACAAGTGTGTAAAGTAGGATATATGCCCTCAAAAATCATATGAAATTATTCAAGATGAACTTCACTTCGGATCACATAGGAAAACGTACATCATAACTAAAGACGAAAGGATAACATACATTATAACTGAAGAATTAAAAGTGGAATAGGAGTTTCTACATTAATTCTTGGGCATCATGCAACCTATTTTGGATATCCAATTGAAGTAATATTTCTTTGAGGGGAGAAAACAATGGGCCGAGTAGCTTAAACTTGGGAACATTTTGAAGGACGTTAAACCTTAGATGTACCACAATATAACCCCGCAAGATAACGTCATTTTGTTAGACGGAAGTGTAAGTCGTTCCGGAAAAAAG
Source organism: Kodamaea derodonti (assembly GCA_030570035.1). Taxonomy (NCBI): domain Eukaryota; kingdom Fungi; phylum Ascomycota; class Pichiomycetes; order Serinales; family Debaryomycetaceae; genus Kodamaea; species Kodamaea derodonti. The sequence continues at coordinate 534,269 of JAJLUU010000010.1, forward strand.
GAAACTTGTTTTGATTATATCAATGTCTTGAACCCTCCGCACTTGGCCCGAGGTTCATTAAAAGTATATAAAGTACTTCGGTTGCAATATAAAAAAATTGCAACCCAATAATAAAATGCCTCTTGCTACTCATCCAGATATTACAATCATCAAATTTACTCTTCAAATTGAAGGTGGAGAACCAATTGATGTTCCAGTCGATGGAGCTGACACAATCAATATGGTTGTTCCGGAATATGCTAATTATACTAGTAGTATTCACTTCAAAGCTAATGTTGATTTAGTTGATTTCAAATACACTCAATATCTTAAGAAAGCTGGTGTTGTTGTTAAAACCAAAAACATTGAAGTTGGTACTTATGCTAAGTCGGACGAAATTTATGTAAAGACTTTACCTGCTGATGTTACTCCAGGTGGATTTTTATTCAGAGGTCACTATCCTGCCACCAGCATTTACTACAATAATGGCGTGGAATTGTACTCTAATAATTGGAATTTAGAAATTACCAAGAAGAAATAAGTGTAAAGATGTGAGACGATGCACAAGGAAAGTCTTGTGAAGAGTCACGAAGTTTAATAGTTGACAAGCAACGCACAGTTGATTGGGAAATTTTAGCATCTCCTATTACCCCACATTCCATCTGAACTTGATGTGATATTTCTCTTTGCTTATATTTACGGCCATTTTGCTACTATGCAACTTAAATTCTTTCGAGAATTGAATACCATCCTGATGATAATGATGTTTATTTTGTTTATGAGCGTATAGTAATGCATTTGATTTGATAGCTTGTAGTTGTCTAAAATTTGGAGTACAGCCGAAACCGAAGATGGAGTTGTACAAAAGAGAATTGATTCAATTATTAAGCACAGGATTGACGTAACACTATCGAGATCGAATGGGAATTCTAGGGATTTCCCCCGAAATTTAAGCAACCTCTCCTAATACCTTGATCGGTTCAGAACTCGATTAATGATATGATCTCTTTTAAGGGGCTTTTCTTGGATAGAATTGCCTAACAAAAAAATAAGGCGGCTTTCTTGCTCGATAGCGCGCCAATTTGAGACCCTTATCAAACGTGAAACGTGAAGCACACAATCAATCTTTAAATAACCAATACCCATGACAATACGCCCCGCTTCCCATTCAGGAACTTGGTATACATCGAACTCAGCCAAGCTATCCAAGCAAATCAAATCATACTCCGATAAATCATCAATAACTCCAATTAAAGGGGCTCGTATACTTGTTGGACCACATGCTGGGTATGCTTATTCCGGAGAAAGACTTGCTGAAGCATTCAAAGTTTGGGATACAACAAATGTTAAGAGAATTTTCATATTAGGTCCATCTCATCATGTTTACTTCAAAAATACCGTATTCTTATCGAAGTTTGATGAATATGAAACTCCCTTGGGGAATTTACCAGTAGATACTGAAGTTGGGAAACAGTTGTTTAAGTCAGGATTATTTCAATTTATGAGCTCAAGTGTCGATGAAGAGGAGCATTCATTTGAAATGCATGCCCCTTATATAAAGTATACTTTAAAAGAACAAGGAATTACAAACGTTTCGATAATACCTTTATTAATAAGCGATTTGGATTCAAAGAGTTCGGCCAAACTTGTTGATATACTTCTTCCATACTTAAGTAACCAAGAAAATCACTTTATTGTCAGCTCTGATTTTTGCCATTGGGGATCACATTTCAGTTTCACGAAGTACTTAAAAAACACTCCAACTGGAAACATTTCAGAAGGTGATTTGGTAAATCTACGTTATAATAGACTGGCAAAATTGGGAATTCCAATTTGGAAATCAATAGAAAATTTAGATAAAGTTGCAATGGATATAGCTTCCAATGGTACTTATCTTGAATGGAATAGTTACATATCCGTTACTGGTAATACCATATGTGGTCAAAGGCCAATATCCATAGTTTTGTTGTTGTTAGAGAATTATGAGTTATCAGAGGATGGTTTCAAATGGCTAGGGTATTCGCAAAGTAGTAAAGTCGAGGATATTTCAGGGAGTAGTGTTTCGTATGCACTGGGGTATGTTAGCCTTCCAAATTGAAAGGATCAAAGTGAGGCTGATAATAATGACACTACACTAATACTCTCTGGTTCGCTTAAAAATTTTAATCTCGAAACCATGAAGGTGAAGGAATATTAGGGTATACATTGCGAAGGTTACCGACTTCTTAAGCATACAACTTAATCCAGTGTTCTGAATCGCAATTCTAAAAATCAAATCACTGACTAACACTCATCTTCCCTTGATGTCCATTAGATCACACTCTTACCATTAGGATAATACATAAAGCGTTAAATAAACCTCTCATTCAAGAGTTCACGTAATTTAAGTATAGTATACTTCCAAGTACAAACATTACTTGTTTTCCTAAATAGGTTGCAAATCGGTACTCAGCGGAACTGCTCCTTGGGGTAAGATAGATCAGGCAAAAGTAGACAGGATATGTCTTGAAATGGGTGCAGTATGTGCTTCGAATGCGATTATTACCAATCTGGGTTAGTTTGTAATGGGATCGTGGAATATCTTGGTTGAATTCTATGTACCTGAAAAGGATATTGTTGAAGCTACAGTACAATGAACATTGTCCTCTGAGATAACCTGATATGTTAGTAATGTACATGGCACACATACTTCAATATTCTTACCGGTTGGTGTTCATGTGTTGAGACTACTTTCGTTTAGTACCAAACTCCTCTCACTTTGTTCCTTGAATCTTGACTAACGATGGCTAGAGTAGTTTCCGCATGTACCACTAAATTAATCACATTGTGAGTTACGGAAAAGTACGATTTCGGCAGTGCTTCGGTATCTCCGAAGTTTAGTCAAATTATTGGGCTGGACGCCCATACCGAGTTGTTCCAACATAGATTCACTTCCTAATCCTACTCTAAAGATATTATAAGTCTCCCAACCTTACATGGTCAAGTAAGTACTCCCAACGACACACGTCGGTACGCGCGCGTTCATCGAGCTCCATATACCTCTTCATCGCCACGTCTCTTTCCAATTGAATCCAATATAAATCTATGCATTGAATTAACCTCTCTTATTCATATTATCTGAAGTATTCCTCCTATTTTAGGTTTCGGTCAAGCTCCGCTGACATCCAAAGTTAGATCGCACTTCAAAAAACAACTCCAATATTTCACTCCAACATGTCTGACGGGAAACTCTTCACCAAGGCTAAACCAGCTGAATTGAAAATCGAGTTAGAACAAGCTTTCAAGAAATCTAAACCACATAATCGTATCAAGATTGTATTAAGAAAATTAATTGCAAACATTATCCTTAATAATAACGAAATGGCTATTTTGATGCCCGAAATTATACCATTGTTAAAGATAGATGATTTAGAGATTAGAAAATTAGTGTTTAATTTCATTGGTAGCTATGCCCCAGCTGCAAAGCATTCAGACCTACTTGAAGCATTACCATATTTAATTACCTTTCAAGATAACTCAAATCCGATCTTAAGGGCTTTGGCTATCAAATTAATATCTGGAATTGCATCGAAAGAATTTGTAGATGCAACATTTAAATCAATTAGAAAGAATCTAAATGATAGTGATCCTCACGTAAGGAAAATATCAGCATTTGCAGTTTCGAAGTTGTTTCAATTTGATCGTCATCGTGCTGAAGAAGAAGGTTTAATAGAGAATTTGAACGCACTTTTATATGATTCAAACCATGTTGTCGTTTCGAATTCCTTAGCAGCTTTGAGTTATATAACTGAGCAAAATAAAACTTTATCACTTACTATTGATAAACCTCATGCATTTACATTGGTTTCATTATTAAACAAATCCAATGAATGGTCTCAAATTTATATTTTGAATTCCTTAATGCTGTATACTCCACAAACAGACGATGAGGCTCTCGATTTAATAGAGTCTATACTACCTAGTTTGCAACATGAAAATTCGTCGGTTGTACTTAATTCTATTAAGTTGATTGTATATTATTGCAATTATGTAAATAAGCCTGAGTTGGTTATCTCAACTTTGCCAAAACGTCTTGGTTCATCATTGACACTGTTACTTTCAAAACCATCCGAGATCCAATTCCTTGTGTTAAGGAATGTAATCCTTTTACTATTAGGGAAAAAGGAATTGATAAACATAGACGTTGAGATGTTCTTTTGTAGATATGATGATCCAATTTATGTTAAAGATACAAAATTGGAAATCATCTATTTATCTGCAAATGAATCAAATTACCCTGTTGTATTAAGAGAGCTTGAAGAATACGCAACCGAAGTTGATATTTCAATGGCAAGAAAGGCTATTAGAGCTTTCGGAAATTTAGCAGTAAAGCTCCCAGCTGCTGCAAATTCTTGTGTAGAAATAATAATTAGCTTGATTTCAAATGGTATTTCGTATATCATTCAAGAATCGTGTATAATTATCAAGAACATCTTAAGAAAATACCCCGGAAGATTCAATTTCGCTATTAATGACCTCATTAAACATTATAAATTAATTGATGAACCTGATGCAAAAACTTCAATGATCTGGATCTTAGGACAATATTGCGAACTGATTCCAAACTCATCAACAATTTTGGATCATTTCATATCCAATTTCGTGGATGATCCAATTGAAGTGCAATATGCTACGCTAACTGCAACTACAAAGTACTATCTCACGTTTCCCCAAACTGGTGAGCAAATCATTTTGAAAGTATTGAAATGGGCAACTGAGGAAGTAAATAATCCCGATATCAGAGATCGTGGTTTTATTTATTGGAGATTGTTATCAACCACGTCTTCTCTGGAAACAGATGCATTCCAGGAAAAGACGAAATCAATTGTGCTTAATGCTAATCCACTAATTTCTGCCGAAAATGATAAAATAGACCCTCATATTTTGGAAGAATTGGAATTGAATATTGGCTCTTTAGCTTCAATTTACTTGAAACCAGTTCAACACGTTTTCAGATTATCCGCCAGAAAAACTCTTGCTCCTAGTCCGGCATTAAGGAAAAGAGTTCCGACTGCAACCATGGAAGCAAATCCAGGATTGGCATCGACTAATAATAAAGCCCTATTGAATATTCCAGATTCTCCCCCAGAAGATTTTGGGCTTCAAAGAAATGATTCATCAAGATCCGGTGGCAGACGATTGCCGTTACCAAGAGAGGCTTCTTTTGATTCTGGGTTCTCAAGTGAACATTCTTCGATCACAAAGAAGGAGAGTTTGGCACTGAGGTTGACCAGAAAGGCTTCTGTTATTGCTAACAGGAAGAGTGTTTATAAAAAGTAGGCATAACACTAAGAATTCATAGTTTGAATCTATACCTTACAAATGGACATTAAAGATGGACATTAAAATTCCCATAACGTTACATATAAAATAAATAACATCAGCTAAAAGTATGTAGCGGAGGCGCAAGGTTGGTGAAATTGTAGCTACGTTTTTTTCTTCACTCCTGATACCTCCCTCTTTGTAAACTCTACATTTGGAGATATCTTGGTCACCAGAGTACATGCCTGTATAGTTTCAACATTCAATGCTGGCATATTCTCTTCAGGACCATCCTTAACTTCATGTTTGATGACATCTAGATCTAATCCAATCAAAGAGGCAAATATCAATAATGCGGCTGGCTTTGACATTACAAGAGACATCTCCTTACAAAAGCTTCCATTAACACAGTTCGTACATCCCCATTCGCATTCGCATGATTTGATCCTATGATAGCAAGCAAATAGAATCTGATCGATATGATCAAAAGCTTTGGCGGAGATACCAGATCCCTTGGCGCCGCCATTTGAATCATGAAATACAAGTCTATATGGTCTTAATCGCTTTGATTGACGACGAGCAAATTCTTTCTCTGCGGCCTTGCATTCAGTTACCAATTCTGATTCCCCTAAATTTGCTAGTTTATTGCGCCTATTCACATCAATGCAAACTGATAACATGTTCATTATAGAGTGCTGTGCAGCATGTATTCCTCCTGCTGGGGACAAGCACTTTTGTTTAATTACTTCCAAGGACTTTGCGGGAATATCTATCCAGAACCCTTTTGAATGCATTATTACTGGGGGGTTGTATACTTCTACTGCCTCCATAATTTCATTTCGCCTGTTAACCTTGAAAAATCCAAAAACTATTGTGGTTTTGTCTATTTTGCCATAGTAAGCAGGAATATCAGTAGGTGTATCTGATTCCATTGGATGCAATTGTTTAATTCGTTCTATCTCAGCTGGATCAATATCAGTAAAATCACGCTGACTTGTAACCCAATCGACTCTAACTCTTTCGACTTTGGCATACTTGGATTCAACATTGAATTCTTTAACTAAGTAAGGCAACCCTTGGTGTAAAAAAATACCGCCTTCATATAAAGTGAAGCTTGTTCTCAGCTCCTCAACCTCTTCAATCACAATGTTGCGATTGTTTGTGGTATCAACCACCGCAAACTTCGATTCTTCCACAGATCTAATAGAAACGTGCTCTGAAGGTCGCGGCATATACTTTGAATCTGAAACATATCTTCCATCTATATCTTTCCGCAAGTATTCAGAAACTATATTGTAATACAACTGGATTAATTTTTTAGATCCGTTTGGGACAAACCACTTGACATCATCCTTCAAACTTATCTTATATTCACTTGCAGCACATTGGAGATGCCCCTCGAAAATCGATTCCTGCGCACCGGATTCTAAAAGCCCTTCAACACACAAATCCTCATAATCACCCTTGTTGCAAATTTCATCCACGTTGTTAAGATAATACTGATCTACTGGTGTTGAGCCCCCTACAAAAATTGCCAAACTACCCTTTGAAGATCTACCACGCCCTGCTCTCCCGAATTGTTGATGTAAATTCAGTTTCAGAGCTGGAAAACCACAAGTTATTACAACATCCAAGTCTGCCAAATCAATTCCTAATTCCAAAGCATTAGTGGCGACTATGCCTCGTAATTGACCATTGAACATTTTCAGTTCAATGATTCGTCTATCACTTTTCGAATAACCTCCTCTATAAGACATAACATCATTATCATGTAGTTTTGTAATACCGCTTGCTATTTGATCTTTGATCAATTTCCGTGCTTCTTTTATGACATGTTCACAAACCACTCGAATTGGGCAAAATATGATGACTTTTATCGAAGGAAAATTAGTTAGTAGATGAATAAGTATCTTTGCCAGTTCAGGTACAATACTCTCTCGTGGTGTGAATGCTGACATTTGAGCATCCTTATCAGCAATGTGACCCTTTTTATTCATCAAGGCCGGGGGGTTCCAAATAATTAACTTCCGTTCAGAACATGGACTACCATCTTCACATATGTGTACCACAGCCTCGTCTGGGGAAATTGCACATATCGTTCTGAAATGAGATTCTGCGTTCAGTATTGTAGCAGAACATGCAATAAATTGAACTCTCTCATTATTGTTCACCATTTGACATATTCGATTTAATCTGCACATTACAAGCGACACATGTATACCGAATGTGCCCTTGTAGATGTGCAATTCATCCATTACAACAAACTTCAATCTCAGAAGGAAACTCCTCCAACCTGTTGATTCCAGATTGTCGAATCCATCATGATGTGGCAAAATAGAAGCGTGGATAGTGTCTGGATTAGTGAAAATGATATCGGCATTATTTCTTATATGTGCTCTATCTTTTGCTGGAGTATCGCCGTCGTATGTGTCTATGGATATACGTAGGTTGTCATTAACAGGTAAACTTTGGATGAGTTCTTGCAAATGTCTTTTCTGATCTTGTGCCAATGCCTTGGTTGGGAATATGAAAATTGCAGTTGATTTACGTTGGCCAGACTCTACATCCCATAAAATTTCATTCAATATTGGTGTTTGAAAAACTAAAGATTTTCCAGAGCTTGTTGAAGTACTTATTATGATATGTTTTTTAGTAGGGGATAACAATTCTGTCAACGCTTCAGATTGATGTGAATAAAGTTGCTCATCAAGAGAAATCCCTTTGTATCTTTGAAAACCATCTTTCAAATCTGGATGAATTGATAGGTCTGGTAGTGGTGAATTTTTTGCCGCTTGAGCTGGAGTGAAGGTTCTAATATCTATAATTTGATTTTTGTAAAATGGCTCGGTTTTTAATACTTCTATCATCAAATCGGTGGATGGCTTCTCTGAGTCGTCAAACTTCACACTTTCGGAAACTAATAAATCCACTGGATCAATCAAAATTGGCAATTTTGGAACCTCCGTATTTTGAATCAATTTTCTCATTGGTTCATCACGACTAATCTCCTCTAGATTGAACGTTTCTAGGTACTCCATAATCAACTTTAAGAATTTTTCATTTCTACTTCTAATCATTCTAGTCAATTGGACTTGATTCATTGGAGTGATATTAAAATCTTTCTTGCCTTCAAAAAAACCGTTAAAATCTCTTTCGGTGTCTGGAGTTGGACTTCTCCCGATTGTGAGTGTTACTGAATTGTTGGATTTCGAATCTTTCCCAGTTAGGACATCAGCTTCCCCATCAAATACTACCGTGCCTTCTTCTACCTTCTTCACCTTTAATATCTTCCTCCTCTTTCCCTTGATTGCAGCTCCAATGCCATGTAATTTGGTATCTTTGAAATCAAAGACCAATATCTTCGTTGGCAACCTCTCACTCCCAAAATCTTCATAAGCATCTTGCATATTGGTCTTTGACTGCTCATATCCTGTGTTCCAGTCGAACTTTACCTTTTCAGTGAAAAATAACATGATCTCATTCTCATCTACATATTCAAATAAGATTTCACCATGTGGAAATAGCTTTTTGACTAGTGCCAAGTCTAGCTCAGTGATACCGTTGTTGAGTTTCCTTATCAATTGAAAAGTTGGGATTGTGGTTCTGGAATGGGTCGACAAGAAAATCAAATGAGTGTTTACTTGAGCAAAGATTGACAACAATCTTTGGAAGGAAGTGGGCCAGTTTTTTGGGTTTTTAAGTAAGTCCTTGGAAGCCAATGACGATTCATTATTTTTCGATTCTGAACGAAGCTCTGACGCGTTAGTTATAGCAGATAACACAGCTGAGTTCCCTAAATTAGCAAGTTGTACAAGATCACTTCGCACAGGTACTGCGTCGTTATCAACATTCCTTGACAAACCTTCCACAGTCAATTTCCTGTGTTTACTGATTTCAGAATCACCTAAACCTGGCGTAACCATCGATTCCACACGGGATCTTTTGGCATCGACCTTATTCGAAAGTCTCCTGTCATTAGAATTTACTTTGCTTAATGCACTCAACTCTTCTGGTTCATCTTCGCTTAGCACTTGGAACACTGTGGGCTCTTCAATGAATTCTTCTTTCAACACACGGACTTCCTTATCAGCCAAAGTAGCCAACCGCGCGGCCACAGGGTCTTCCTCCAGAATTTCAGCGCCAGCTAGCACTCCGCTATTGTCCCGCCACTTTGTACTGGTATTTACCATGTTATCCTGCCACTTTGTGCTGGCATTTACCATGTTGTTCTGGCATCCCTTGTAACTAGTATCAATGGGTATATTTTTACTGCGCACACGCACCCCTAGATCGGTTGCAAATTTGAAAAACTAATAGCAATTGAAATCTATCTTCATGTTCGACAATATCAAACTTAAATCAAAGGCATCTAATGTCAAATTTGCTGCACCATCTGCCAATGTTGGTCAAGGGCCGTCTAAAAAGCAAATCTATCAAAATAGAAAGAATTTTGGTGTCAATATTGGAGCCTGCTTTGTATTAGAAAAATGGATCTTCCATGAATTATTCCCTGAAGGAGCTGAATGTGAATTGGACGTTGTTACCAAGTTGACCAAAGAACTTGGAGAAGACGGCGCTAGAAAGAAATTTGATGATTACTGGAGTAATTTCTTAAACGAAGGTGATTGGAATTGGTTAGTGGATCATAATGTTAACTCAATCAGAGTTCCTTTAGGATATTGGGACATTGGTGGAGGAGAATTTGCTAAGGGTACCAAGTTTGAAAAATATAAAAACGTATACCAAAATGCTTGGTCTATTTTTAAATCAAAATTCATTGAAGTTGCAGGTCAACATAATATTTCTGTCTTGGTCGATATTCATGGTTTGCCTCATGGTGCTAATGGTGCTGATCATAGTGGTGAAAAAAGTAACGGTGAAGCTGGATTTTGGAAGAATGATTCTGCTCAATTAGGAGTACTTGATTTATTGGCCTTCATTGCGAAGGATTTGAAACAATACGAAAATATTGCTGGTATTCAGATTGTTAATGAAGCAATTTATTCCGATGATATCAAAAAACAAGGAAGATACTATTTAGCTGCTATTAACAGTATTCGTGATGAAGACAACTCAATTCCTATAATTATTTCAGACGGTTGGTCTCCAAATCAATGGGTTGAGTGGGTTCAAAATAACCAATCAAATAATCAGGCTCTTGGGATTGTTATCGATCATCACTGTTATCGTTGCTTTTCAGATGATGACAAGAATAAATCTCCATCTCAGATCATTAATGATTTAGGTAGTGACTTACTTACCAATTTACGTGATAACGCTAAAGGCGTTGACTTCATAGTAGGGGAATATTCCTGTGTTTTGGATGGCTCATCGTGGAATAAAGATGGTGCAAATGACCGTAGAGATGATTTGGTTATTGAATATGGTAAGCGTGAAACTGAACTCATTTATGAAAAAGCAACCTTTGGCTCGTACTTTTGGACTTTTAAATTCCAATCTGGAAATGGAGGTGAATGGGATTATAAGACAATGACTGATAAAGGTGCTATTCGTTCGCCTATCACTTTCAAAGGAAGAGACGTGCCAGACCAAGGTGCATTTGACCAAAGATTAAAGCAAAACTTTGAGTCTCATGTCAATTATTGGAATGATCAAAACTCAAGAGAGAACTATGAACATGACAGATATAAGGACGGTTTCTCAACTGCTTGGGCAGATGCGAAAGCTTTTGCGGAATTTGACGGATCTGTCTTAGGCAGAACTGGCGCTTGGAAGATCGCAAGATTGCAGGAGCATGTGCAAGCAAAGGGTAATCTGGGTTTTATTTGGGAGTGGGAGCAGGGATTCGATAGTGGGTTGAGGGAATTCATAGCATAGTCGAGTGAGGTCAAAACTAAAATATGCCAACTTGAGGAAACACCTAGTATATGGTTAAACAATTATATTGATACTAAGAAATATTCGATTTCACGAAATACGAACTGTAATATTGCTTACTCTATGTATATTCCGTAAAATGAAGGTTCCTGGTTATGAAACTATGTTTAGCGGCTCTAAAAGTTAAGTCAAATGGTTCTTGTAAGTACCATTTCTCAATCATCAAAACCTCAATAAAGGCTTTTCGGTTTAGAGTGTTAACTATTTGACTCAAAATCTGCTAAGCACCACGGCTCCTAATTTTGCAGCCATCAATCAAAAACGGTCGGACTTCAAATTGGAGTAGAGCTGTACTTTTAAAAGTAGGAGAGGTGGTTACGGGTTAGACCTCTTTAAAACAAGTTAGACCGGGACTTTGTATTTGATGGGTTAATCAGAATTGGGCCCGATTGACATAAATCTTCGTAAATGCTAACCGCGGCCTTGAATCAATATTTGAACTTATTCCGTGCTGTATTTCCAGTAGAAGGACTCAATAGCAGTTGGGATACTTGAAGGGTTGGGTCTCATGTTCTCTCTAATTCTCGATTATATTTCATAAGTATCCCTCAAATCACTACTACGAAGTATGATTTTCAAATCTAGATACATATCTACAACAATCCAAGTTAGCCTTCCCTCTCCTGTCCCCTTGGATCTCTCCTAGTACTTTTTCTAGATTCTCAGCCGTTGGAAAGAATGACAGTTTTACTCTTTCGCTAAGCCAGGTATATTTAGTGCACTTTTTCAACCAAAGGCAAAATTACTCATGATTCCCGATACAATTCAATTCAAATCAATAATAACACTAAATTCGATATCTAATTCAATATTTCTTGAACTAGAAACGTCTAGCATCTCCAAAACATTTAATACCCAACTAGCCCTATTAGAAATCTTCAATTATGAGCTTAGGAAATTCGATAAAATCGGATATTGTGATTATGAATTAGCTTATCTTGTCTATCATTTAGCGTCACTGTTCAAAATTAAACCTGAAAGGTTAACTAATGCAACAAATGTGATACATGAATCAATAACTGAAACCTTGAGTTATAAAATTCCGAAGTTTGTATTGATTAAGCTGATGCTAAGTAAATCAGCTAGTAACGGCATAAGTAATGGTGATGCAGTTGATCCACTTGTTTCAAGATTGAACTCTTTAAAGTCAAGTAAAACCTCAAATACTGATGATGTTGACACCTTCAAATATAGGGAAATTGTCAGTCCCATTGAACTTAATAAACTATTATCAAACGATAGTGACAAAATCTTACTTATAGATTATAGAGAAACAAAAGACTTTGATAATAACCATATCAACTACAATGAAATAGTTCACATTGAACCATCTCATATAGAGCATATTTTTGGTACCGGAAATAAAAACATTTCAGACCAAGACCTTGAATCAAGATTACAATTGCATTTGCCAAAAGAAGAGTATTCAAGATTTCAAAATAGATATAAATATGACCTCATAATCATCTATAATTTGAAATTCGGTCCAAAAGGTAAGGATATTGACAGATTCAAGTACTTAAAAGATCTGTTAATTGATGAAGACAATTCTATTTTACCTTCAAATAATCCTTTTAGAAGATTGGTTGACTTAATTATGTTCAATAATAAATATTTAAGCTCAAAATTAAAGAGACATCCATGCTACCTTGCTGGAGGAGTATTCAATTGGTTTGAGGTTTTTGGACAACAAGCATTAAAGAAATCGGCGCCTCCTTTCTTGACTAAACCAAGTGCTAGTTTCAATGGTACACCACCTCCATCATACGAAAAATCATCAAACGGTAGTCCATACCTTAAGAATTTCAGCGAATACCTTTCCAAAGCGCAATCAACCGTTAATACTCCAAGCTCAAACTCATTTTCATCAAAAACTTGGACTTATACTCCTGAGCCTGAAAAATTGCCACAGCAAGTATCTAAAGAAGTAAAGAAAACTTCAATATCAGGTTCCATTAAGTCGTTGTCAAAAACATCTGAACCAAAGGCGACTTCACCAGATCCTTCAAACTTTATTCAAGTATGCACAACCGGACTTGTAAACTTAGGTAATTCTTGTTATATGAATTGCGTACTACAATGCTTATCCGCAACTCCTCAATTAACAAAATTCTTCTTCCCGAACTTGGGTGCAACCAATTCTTCTGCTTCTTATCGTCAACATATAAATGTGAATAATATCTTAGGAACAAAAGGAATCTTGACAACTAATTTTGTTCAATTGTTATTGAACATCTTTAACAATAATGGGAAAATATTTTCTCCAAAGAGTTTCAAGCAAGTTATTGGGTCACTTTCTCCTGGAGGTCAGTTTGCAAGTTTCGATCAACAGGATTGTATCGAATTCTTAAACTTTTTACTTGATGCGTTACATGAAGATTTAAATCAAATGATTGTGTTAGACAAAAAACAACGTCAAGCCGTGGTTGAATTGACTCCAGAACAAGAAAAATCAAGAGAATTCCTTCCAATTAGATTGGCATCAACAATTGAATGGGAGAGGTACCTTAAGTTGAATTTTTCAGTGATAGTAGATTACTTTCAAGGTCAATATTCATCCCATCTTAAATGCCTTGAATGTGGTTTAACTTCAACTACTTATAATGCATTTTCTATCTTGTCATTGCCAATTCCAAATAAATCTTCATCACAAGTACTGTTGGATGATTGTATAAAGGAATTCACTACAACTGAGCTTTTAGACAAAGATAACAAGTGGCATTGTCCTAATTGTAAGAAGTTTACAAATCTGACAAAGAAAATTACAATCACCAGATTACCTCAAATCTTAATTATTCACTTTAAAAGGTTTGGTATGACTGAAACTGGATATTTCAGTAAGTTGGATAAATTCGTTTCGTATCCAGTCAATGAAACTTTAGATCTTACAAGGTATTGGCCCGAGGTTGGGTCGTATTTAAATAAAGGAGAAGACATGTCTATTGAAAAGGAAGAACAATATTTAGCCACATTACCTACAAGGAACCAAGTTCCATCATTTAGGTATAAATTGTATGGTGTCGTTAATCATTTTGGTAATTTGACAACAGGTCATTACACGTCATATGTACATAAATCGAATGACAGTAGTAAAACTAGAGGTTGGTGCTACTTTGATGATTCTAAGGTTACTTTCAATTGTCCAGTGAGTCAAGTTTTGAATAAGAATGCATATTGTTTGTTTTATCAAAGGATATAACGAGGGAATAGCCTGTATGCTAAAATTGAATAATTGTTGTAAAGTATGAGAGTTGGAGAAATTAATATCTGGATTAAACAGAAACAGTCATTAAAGCAGTTTATTTCTATATAGAATATATTCATCCCCGAGTTGATTGCTTGTATGTATGTAGACTTGTAGAGAATATTTACTTTAGCAGCCGAGTAGAAAAGATCATTGTTATCAATCCCTACCACCATATTCAATACATTGAATCCAACTTATAAGGATATGTGTAGTACCAAGAAAGGAATATGCTAACCTTGAAACTAGTCTATAACTTCATTGCGATCACTTGTCGTACCTTCTATGTCTTCCCCAATCGAACCTACTTCACTGCGTTCACTTAGCAGGTTTGGATCTGTTGTGGTTATTCTGATTCTCGGATGGCTACTGACAATTCCCTTACTCATTCCTGCCCATAACCAATCTGCTTTATCGTTGGGATCAACGTTAATTTCTCCCTTAAACCCTTCAACAAAATTACGATCATTAACCGTTATGTTTGTCGTGAAATTAATAAATTCGTTGAAGATTGATATGGAAGACCAGAACTGTAGTTTTCTTAAACAAGCTATAACCAAACTAGTTACTTGGCCACCATTCAAACAGTGGATGTATGCTGGAGTATATTCATTATGAATAATATACTTCATAACTTCAACAATCGTGGTGTATCCCAAAGGCACACCTCTCTTTTTACCTTTACCTGATTGAGCACAATCAATATGGATTAACGTTATATTATTTTTCGTGGCAAATTGATATAACTTCGGATCATTCTCTGAATTTATTGGTTGTGGTGTAAGTGAAATTATGGTCTTCAACTTCAATGTTTTTAAAAACATGAAATTGATTTCGCGAGGGTAGGCACCCCTATATAGATTCTTCTGTACGTTATTGAATCGTAATGGTGGTACCAATGGGTCAGGAATCTTTAATGTCATACTGGTAGCTTTTGATTTTTTGGTACAGTTTCAGCTGAACACATGTGGGACAAACGCGAACCTAAGGTGATGAAGAAGTATGAGCCTAAAAGTGGTAATTGTGTTAAAGCAAAAGTTCAAGTCAGAGAATAGCGATGGCAAGAGCAGGTTTTTGTCCACCTCATTTTATGCTTTATGTATATTACTAATATATGAAAGATTTACAAGAGGAATTGCAGGGGCATTATAGCAATTCCTGGGTCATAGAAAAAGCTGGTGAAAGCAAGACAAGCACCGATATCTTGAGCAGCATTGGTGAAGCAAAGCAAGCACCGAATTAGGTCAGGAACAAAAAGCTCATTCATCTTGAATGAAGTTTTCATTCTCATGAAAATAAAGTGGGAAGTCCAATGAGGGTAACCACTGAGGTTTGAGAGAAACAATCGTAACTATCTAATAACATGCAATAAGATTGGAAATCTACCTTTCTATCTAATTGGAGCCTCGGCTTATGGGCAAGCGATGTCCAAGTTTAAAATGTTCCGAGTGTTTGAACTGAATGTCTAATGTAGTGCACCTAATTTAAGCACTACCTTGTTAGGAGTACCAGGGTATCGTGTATGATCAGTATAACTCGTAAATGAAAACGATTAGAGATTCGCCAGCTCAAATGAATTATCCCAAAATTGGCTTCTTACAATCGGCAACGTTCGTGGCAAGAACATCCTCAATTGACCACCTTGGAGCTTGACCCTTTATCTTTGATCCTCCACTTATTCCACTACTGAATTTCAAATAAATCATGTCACCAATATCACTGAATTTTGTTAAAAGATAATCCAAATCATCCTTGGTCAAAGAAGAACTAACACAAAGTCTTGCTCTAGCACTAATCAAAGGAGTTGCTGGGTAACTTACAATAACAACAGCAATATTCAAATCATACAACATTCTTGAAAGAGCAGGCATCTTTGCTGGCAAAAACAATAAAACAGGAATAACAGGAGAATCATCTGCACCATAAACAATAAAACCCAATTTCTTCAATCCTAATCTAAGATAACGAGAATTAAAAGCAATTCTTTCCAATCTTTCTTTACCTTCACCTGGGTTTACAGTTCCATTAATAATACTTAAGGACGAAATGATTTGAGCTAAAACTGGAGGAGGTACAGCTTCGGCGTAAGATTGGGTCATGTAATTGATTCTTAATTTGTCAATGATATCTTGATCACCAGCAATATAACCACCAGTTGCTCCAAAAGATTTAGTGAATGTACCCATTAACAAATCAACTTTAGCAGGATCAACAGAGAAATAATCACAAACACCTCTACCTGTTGGACCCAAAGCACCAATTGAATGGGCTTCGTCAACGAAAAGGTAGCATTTATATTTATTTTTTAATTCAACAAGTCCTGGTAAATTACACATGTTACCTTCCATAGAATAAAGACCTTCAACAGCGATGATGATCTTTTTCCACGGACGATGAGTTCTTGGTTGACCTTGGGCAATTTCTCTTCTAATCAATTTTTCTAAATCCTTAATATCATTATGTTTGAAGACTTTGACACTAACACCAGATAACCTAATACCAAATCTTATAGAAGCATGATTCAATTCATCACTAATAACTAAGGTTTTACTATCACATAATGAAGCAAATAAACTGGCATTTGTACCATAACCTTGACTTACTAAAATTGCATCATCTTTACCAACGAAATCAGCAACAACCCTTTCACATCTTGTATGTAAATCAGTTGTACCGGAATATGCCCTTGGAGAACAAGCAGAAGTACCATATTCGTCAACAGATTGAAGTGCAGAATCAGTACAATAACCTTTAGATTGTCCAAACCCTAAATAATTATAAGAACTCAAATTTAAGCATTCTCTTGATGTACCATCATAAAAGTATCCGTGCTTACCATGTCTAATTCTATTAAAACATTTTACAAATCTTCCTGGAGCACCATGAATTGGTCTTGCAAAACAATCGTCAATTCTTGTTTTCAATCTACGTATATAGAAACTTTCAAAACCATCATACCATGGAGCATATCCATCACTTTCAACCAAATCCTTATATTCATTACGCTTAAAGATTTTTCCAAAGAAATCCCTAATATGTCCTATCACAATCAAAATGAGATAACTTATGTAAGTTGCAAGGTAAATTATATAAGGAGGTTCATCATCAATAGGAGTTGGTAACGGTTCTCCAACAGGATGCTTAGACACATATAAATATTCTTTTGAACCTAGTTTTCCATATTCTCTTTCTGCAAGTACTTCCTCTGATCTAAGATCTACAGGAGCATTTGGAATATATTCAGTTAAGGGCATTCTATCTTGAAGAAAGAAGCTGATAGTGAAAGAAAGTAAACTGCTGTTGTTTGTTTTCGGGATTTTTGGGCGCGCGCCAAAAATGCAAGTTTCCAAGAGCCCCTATAGTAGCAGTAGGAGAACAAGGATTATTGTACAGTATATCAGAGGCTGTATGTTATGGAGTCAGTAGAGTCAACAATCTGTAGTAAATAAGAAACTGTAGAGAATTCAGGAGGATACACTGATGAAACTTTCTAGGTATCAAAGACTTCCTTTACAGTCAAGCAAATACATGTCCGAATAGTCAAGTTTAAGTAGGATTTAAAACCTCAACGTTAGGATCATGCAATGGAAGTGATGTAGATTGGATAATAATAATAATATAGTGAATGTGATATTGTAGTGCCTTATTATGCCATCAAGTCAAATTTGGTCGTGCGATATTTCAAACCGTTCGCATAGTCGGCTAGAACATGTAGGGGTACTTATTTGGCATTGAAGCGATTGTTACATGTACAATGCAAGTGGCTTTGGATAGGAATGAACTTGCTGTTAATTAAAAGTCATATTCATAACCTCAAAAGAAATGGGGCTGGTGTAAGCCATCTTAGTCCTGAAATGTAGCTACAATTTTGAGGATTTACAGGAGGTGTTTACATATATATAGTACTTTGACCATCACTCATTATGACTTTAATCTGCAAAGTGTGCCTCTTTGAATTGAGTTCTAGTGTGTTTTTTTTGCAATTTGAACAAAAGTTGGAAATCATTGTGCGTAATTTTCAATTTCTTGGAAAGTTTTAACAGTGTACTTTGGTCGTTTCAGATTTTTCATCCGGTAATACTTCAAAAGAAGTTCAATGTTATCGAGGGCTCTAAACTGCCGGAAAACGTAAGAAAGCAATCTACAGAGTCCGCTACTCTCTAAGCACTTACTTTTCTTTCAAAATTGTATGCGTATGATCATCATTCAACCTTAATGCATATTCGTACCTAGGTAATTCCCATTCAACATGCCCTATCAATAAAATAGTCGTCTCAGACAAATCCTCCTCCAAGATTCTGTGACATTTTTCCAACAATCCTGTATCATCAAAGCAGGAGAAAGCTTCATCTAAAATTAGTATTTCCGGCTTCTTCACTACAGCTCTAATGAAAAGTGCCAATTTTTGATTTGTAGTTGATAATTCTCTAAATGGTACATCTGAATTGACTTTCAAAGTGTTTTCAAACTTGTTCAAAATTTTGGTTGCAAAATCCGTTTTATTTCCCTTGAAACTGAATGCGAAATTTGAGTTACCAATATTTGGAATCAAACCATTTAAAATAACTTGACTCATAGTTTTGTCTCTTGGTATTAATGAATGTAATTCGGGAGAGGAAATTCCTATCTTGTTGTTAATACTGGCGAATGTAAGACCAATTCCTGATTTTCTTGTAATTCCGTCGATTGAAACAATTGATTTCCAAGACTGCGGGTGATCACAAGTTATAATCGAAAGTAAGGTTGTTTTTCCTGTTCCATTATTACCCATGATTCTCCAAGTTGAACCTTTGGGGATCTTCAAATTCAATTTGTTTATCACAGGAATATTTTTATATTGAATAATTGCATCTTTAAAGTGGATATGAGGATTTTCTGTTTCTACGTGAGGAATTTCTATCAATTCTCTATTATATACTTTTTGTTCATGGATATCTTTTCTATCGATTAAAGAAATTCCATTTTCATCAGCAAATCCAACTTTAAAACCATCATCCACGAAGGTTAAATCTCCACCTCTTAAACCTAGAACCAACACGATTCCATGATCTCTTGATAATTGGGTAAGAATCTTCAGAATTTTTTTTGTATTTGTAGCATCTAACCCCAAGAAAGGATCATCTACAATTAATAATTCTGGTTTTTGGACCAACAGTCTAACAAACTTTAATCTTCTTGTTTGACCATTACTTAAGGTGTTTACCCAAGCGCCTAGAAATTGCTTCAAATTGAACAATTCAATTAGTGATTCAACGTAAGTTTTATCCAAATTTAAATCGCTGTGATTATAATTGTCAGTTCCGTAAATGAAATCAGCAACCGTACTATTTACAGATTCAGCACTTGCAAGGGATTCGTATCTTGCAGAAAGATAAACATCACTTATACCTAATTTATCTTGGAAACTTAAAAGGGTCAACTTACGTGGTTCCAGATATTTTCTGCTTAAAGGTGGATCTGATAAATATTTACCCCCAAGGACCTCTAAGAATCTGGACTTTTGAGGTCCTAAAATAAGCCAATTTTCATCTTTTATTGAAAAATTGATGGAATTGAGGAATATAGGTGAAGATCTAACTTGCTTTCTAAAAATTGAGTCGGTAATACGAAGTAGTTGTTTCATTGAGTCAAAATTGGTCCTGGAAATCTTGGGCGCACTTTTTGATACTTTTGAGCAGTCAGTTTTTGTACCGTTCTATTTTACTTGAGTCACGATGGAATTCTATGACCCTGTAGTAGATCAAGCTGTACCAGAGAAACAGGCTGACGAGACCAATAAAACGAATTTGAAAACAGAAGAAGCTGTTCATCAAATCGAAAATGAAGTCGATAAGGTTTATACATTACTCGAAACAAGATTTCAAGGGTTAATACATGATGAAGCTTTACAAGGTAAAGAATTGATTTCCCAATTAAACAAATTGAAAGAGAATGTCAATGTTGGTCAAAATATCGAATATTTGGAATCTCAATTGGTTAATTTAAGGGCAAATATATCGAAAGATTATTCTGTTGAGAAGTTAACAGCACAATTAAATAAAATCAATACAACTGGATTGGAATCGGTAAAAGGACTTTCAGAAAAATTACCCAGTGCTATTGATTCTCAATTGGATTCTCTTGATGAGAAATTGGAGATAGTAGAAAGAAAAGGAGGTGAATATTTACAACAAGTGGGTTCCTTCTTTTCTAGTTTTATTAGTGTCACTGAACCTGAACAGAAGCCAAAAGAGGAATTAACATTTCCAAGTTTGACGAGTTCCAAAATTTATTCAACTTCAAGGTATGATAATGAATTGTACAAATTACATACCAGCGAACTGTTGTTTAAAACGGACATTGTTTTTGATGTAGATACTTTCGATGTTGATTCAAAAACAGATGAAATAAGTTTATTATTGAAGAAATATCCAGAAACCTTGGATAAACTTATGAATTATTTGGTTCCTGTAAAGATTTCCTACAAAACATTTTGGTATAATTATTTTCAACAGTTAGAAGAAATTGAAAAATCGGAATCAAAAAGAAAAGAGTTGTTAGCAAATGTTAAAGAAGAGGATTTCTCCTGGGATGCAGATGAAGGAGATGAAGATGTGAAGGAGAAAGTTGCATCTGAAAAGAAGGTGGAAGATAAAGAGGAAAAGAAGGTGGATTCTAAAGATGAGGTGGAAAGTGATGATGATTGGGAATGATTGATCGAAATTGTGTTTTAGGGAATTCTGCTTGCATTGTAATTCTTCTATTCGATGAATAAGTTCAGAGCCTTGAGATTTTCGGTACGGTTGCCAAATGGTCAAAGAATTTTGTGTTCTTGTGTCAGATTCTACTAGAGAATACTTTATGTCGGATTTTGAACTTGACATTTGATGTCGTAGTCATAGGAATTTTTTGATGCACATTCCCATTTGACAGTGATGATATTGGATAACTACTTGAATTCACTCTTCTTAGAGTAGTTCGATACGTCTGTGACAATACGTCCGCAGATTCTTTATTTCTTAGTGTACTTTATTATTTAACATGAGATATATCGAACGTAAAACCCCTAACTAGTACTAACCATAGCTACTTTCAATTTTGTATCTCCTTGAATGAAAACTCTCCTGCTGTAAGCACTCATTAAGATTCCGCTTGTGGTAGTGTCCTCGAAGGTTAGGATATTTGATGCTCACCACGAATCCAGCAATCCTAAGCCATACGGAGTTGAAGTACGGACTTTTTGTTGGCCGTTGGAACGGATTAGGCTACGCCAACTAGTTGAACAGAATAGCATGACACTGCATATGACATAACCAAAGTTTGCATTTGCTTACTGGTTATGGATTTCTTCAAATCCCGTTAAAACTCTCAAATAGCGTTCAAGAAAACTCAAAAATATCGTATAGTGGATCTACAACAACAATCTCTGTGAAGAACTTTCTACAAATAATACAGTAGTGAGCATACGGTCTGGTCACGAAGGGCTCCACCTTAGAAAGAATTCACTTCACAACTCACGTCTCTTCGCTACCACTAGCACGAATTTAGATTATCCGCGAAATACAAAATAATCAAGCAATCAGGTTAATGGATCTGAATAATGACTAAGTCCAAAACAATTAGAACCATACCATCAGTTATTACAGGTTTTGGTACCCCAATGTCACCCTCACCACCTACTCCAATTCAAACTACTTCTCCTACTGAAAACTATTCAGGTAGAAGGATTTGGGTTAAAAAACCCAATTCAACTCCAACAACAATAATTGTACATCAATATGAAATTATCGATGATTTAAAACAACTTATAATTAATAAATATCCCAATTCGTTAGCTAATCAGTTTGATCCATCTGATTTGGTTATTAAATTGGATTTAAACAAAACATCCAAGAAATCTTCCGAGTTGAAGAGTCCATCATTAAAATACCTTGAACCAGACCAATTTGTTTGGACTATTCTTGATCAATACTTTCCAAATGGTATGACAATGTATGATGCCTTAATTATTGAATCTGAATATGATTTCGAAGGACAATCCAAAATCAAACAACCACAACCACAACAACCTAGCAATAAATCCTTTTATAATACTTATAATCAACCTCACAATTTGAATTCGTTACATCCAAATCATCAAGCACTTCAAAACGTTCATCAAAATCAAAATCATTCATCCTCATTATTGAAGGAAAGATCCATATCTCCATCAACCGTTCATCCTCATCATATTAATACTAGTAATGCTAATAATGCCAATAATACAAACACCCTTACATCGAAATCCCCAGTTTCATCGGCTCACAGAAGGTCACAATCGAACCCTTCACCGTCTCCAACAATCGTAACAACTCCCTCAACATCATCATTGTCTTCGTTCAATGCTCCTAATAGTCAAGCAATTTTGTTGTTGCCAAAGAATTTCTCCTTAGCAACAGGCGGTGCAACTACTTTAAAGAGACAATCTTTTGATGAAAACAGTCTCAAAGAGAAGGCACAAGTTCCAAATATAACGGAGACAAAACCTAAAGAAATCAAACCAGCAAAACCACCAATCCTTCTGCGAAATAGCAGTGAAGAGAAGAAGAAGGAAAAGTCCAAATCCGCGAAAGCAGTGGCTAAAACCAAAGCTCCAATTAAGGATGAAAAGAAGGCTTCGAAAGCTAAAAGTACTACCGACAAGGTTTTGCCTTCTATTTCTGTACTTGTTGTAGAAGATAACGCCATTAATCAAGCTATTTTGGGTGCGTTTTTAAGAAAACACAAGATGCATTATCAAATAGCCAAAAATGGTCAAGAAGCTGTTGATAAATGGAAGAAAGGAGGATTTCATCTTGTAATAATGGATTTACAGTTACCTGTGAAATCAGGCTTGGAAGCAACAAAGGAAATACGATATTTGGAAAGGGTTAATAAAATCGGTATGTTTGCAGAGCATGAACTGTATTTGAAGTACAACAAAAACACGTTACAGATTAAAGATGAAGAGAGACTAGACTTGAATATTTTCATCAGTCCGGTGATTATAGTGGCATTGACTGCCAGTTCTAATTCCTCTGTTGACAGAAAACATGCTTTAATGGCTGGGTGTAATGATTATTTGACTAAACCAGTGAATTTGGTATGGTTACAGAATAAGATTACTGAATGGGGATGTATGCAAGCTTTGATCAACTTTGATGGTTGGAAGCAAAAGAGGTTGGCGAAAGAAGCGGAGGCCAGGGTGGTGTCTAATACAGTGGCATAGGAGAGTTGCGCCGAATCAAAGACGAGCCGAGAAGTATTGCAAGTGCTCTTATTGATAGCTACATTCTTGAGGGCACTCCTTGAAGGTTCATTTGGCTGAAACGTGGGATGCTTGTATTCTACATGTTTCAGTTACCCACCGTTATGCCTTTCTAGCCAATTCCTGGTCTTCTTCCGACACATTATACCCCTTGTTATTTAGTCTACGTACTCCAATAACAACTGGCTACTTCATTTCATTTTCCAAGTAATTGCTCTAGCAGGGTGAGACTCATATACAGCTAGAGTGACCACACATGACGTTATATAGATCTTATGCGATGAATCAATCCTAATTTTGTAGAAAGCCTCTAGGTGTATCCATTCACCTTCACTCTCCCATAAAGAGTCACCTCATATAATCAATAGATATCTCAAGATGTGAATCTACAATCCATTTGGCAGCCCAAATTTCACCAACGCTCTTAATGTCGCACCAAAAGTTGTGAAGCAAATTTTAAACCAACAACCATGAGTGAAGAAATAACAACTGTATTGCCATTAGAAATCATTGATAAATCTGTGGGTAAAAGGATCCAAGTATTAATGACCAATGATAAAGAATTCATAGGCACACTAATTGGATTCGATGATTTTGTAAATATGGTTCTTGAAAATGTGGTAGAGGTTGATCAAGATGTGAAAAGTGAAACGGTTATTAAGAAGATGTTATTGAACGGTGCACAAGTTGCTATGATTGTGCCAACGTGAGTTTTGATCAGAGAGAGATGAATACCTGATATAGATAAATTAGGTAGCAATTTGATCTTTGCATACAAGATAAAGAGTAGCACGACCTATTCTGTATAAAAGACTTACAGTATTGATGTCATTATCATCAAGTGTCATATGCATTCCTCATTAACTTTGTCATGTACCTATAAAGTGTCAAATTATGCAAGATGATCTTTATATTGGATTAGGTTGTCCTTAATACTTAATGTTCATTATGGCTACTACCATTCATTAGTAATCAGCCAACATCAACTTCCCAATCAACCCTATTGTAGATTAGATATATATATAATGAATAAAACATTGTACTTCCATATTATTCCACGACATTCTGTTTGCCACCAAATCGAGCGTATAAGTGTAAGCGAAAGTTCTTTCGAATATTATAAACTCTCTGTGTCAAAACTCAATTACAACCGAAAACCCCACACTACACCATGAAGTTAACAATTTCTACAGGAGACAATATTATATCTGTTGATATACCAGGATCATTAACCTTGGATGACTTTAAAGCTTATTTACAAGCTGAAACAAACATAGAACCAGATAAGCAGGTTATCAAATTGGATGGAAAAGTTATAGCAGGAGATGGAAAGACTCTAGAAGAGTTAGAAATCAACGATAATGATTTAATTGTCGTAGAAGTTAAAGGTGGTCATGTTAATAATACAACTGCTTCTTCTAGTACCAGCAGTGGTTCTAATAATCAAGTTGATAATGAAATTGAGAAGACAAGACAACAATTCTTAAATAATCCTACATTAAACAACCAATTAAGGCAATCAACTCCGGATCTTCATTCTTCTTTGAATAATCCTCAAGAATTCAAACAGAAAATGCTTGATCAAATGCATAGAGTTCAACAACAAGGTGGTAATAATTTAAATCCACAACAACAACAAGATTTAAGAAACTTACAGAATAATCCGGACGATCCAGAAAGCCAAGCTAAAATCTTGGAATTAATAAGACAAGAACAAGTTGATGAAAACATGCGTTTGGCTTATGATATCACTCCAGAAAGTTTTGCAGTTGTAAATATGTTATACATCAATATCAAAGTGAATGGTCATAAGGTACAAGCATTTGTTGATTCGGGTGCTCAAACAACAATTATTTCTCCACGGTTGGCTAAAACTTGTGGGATTTCAAGATTGATCGATAAAAGATTCCAAGGTGAGGCTCGTGGTGTTGGTTCTCAAACTATAGAAGGTAAAATTCATAGTGTACCGATCTACATAGGAGATTCAGATATTGAAATTCCTTGTTCATTTACTGTTTTAGATACCCAAGTTGATTTATTATTTGGTTTGGATATGCTTAGAAGGCATAAGTGTGTAATCGATCTTGTAGCTGATGAATTGGTTGTTGGTGGAAATATTAAGGCCAGATTCTTACACGAATCGGAAATTGAAAATAAAGTCTTTGGAGCTGGGGCTCCACAAGCGTCTCAGGGAACTTCTTTGGGAACTAATATCTTTTCCGATCAGGGTGTTAAGAAACCTGCAACTGATGCCGCTGGACTTGCAGCTGCAAAGAGGCAAAATACAGCAACTACATCTGTTACACCTGTACCCCCAGCGTATATTCCTACGGAGGTTGAGATTATGCAATTGACTGATTTGGGATTTTCAAAGCCCGAAGCTATTACCGCTTTGAAGAGGACAAAAGGGAATGTTGAGTTGGCAGCGTCACTGTTGTTTCCATAAGTGGCAGGCGCTTGAGGGCTTGTCGTTGAAGGTGCCCCTATTTTAAAACTATTGAAAAGTTGATCTTTGAGATAGATAGTATGACTGAGACTACATCATTATGTTAGGTTGCATATAATAGTAGAGAAACCAATGTATTAGAGATGTAGGCAGTACTTGGAACAAGTAGTGAACATGGATTAGGCGATTTGCGCTCCCTTATTGATGTTAGGACGACCTGTTCCAACTAAGATAGTTCTAATTCACCTGTTTGCAAACGCTTTCTTAGCAGCTTCACTCTTACCAAAAGCTCTATAAGGGAATTTTGCACCCTCTGTATCAATCAACTTAATATCGCTTTCTTTTAAAACGATCTTCTCAGCATCAAGGATTTGTCTAATTCTTTCTTCCTCAGATGAGGTGGAAAGTGGTAAATGACCTTTTTGAATAGTATAGCGGAGCAACACGACAGCTTCTGTAGTTTCGTATTTCTTTGCTAAGGTTGGTAACAATTTCTTCAAAGGATGTTCTTTAATTTCGTTCCCATCATCGTCAATAATTCTAAATAATGGGGTTAAAGGTGCAAATGCTTGAATTAAAATATCATGTTCCTTCGCATACTCAATTACCCCTGGGGATTGTTCTTGTAAATAAGGATGGAATTCAATTTGATTAACAAGCGGTTCGTGCTTCTTTTCATCACTAACTGCAATGATCCTGTCTAAATGATGTGTTGCAAAATTTGAAACACCAATATGGCGAACCTTGCCAGAATTTTGAATTTCAATGAACTCTTTCCAAAGTCTCTCTAACGTATATTCTTTCAGTTCATCAAAGAAAGGATGATGAATTAAGAACAAGTCAATATAATCTGTCTTTAATTCGATCAAAGCATTGTCAATAAAGTCTGTTGGATTGAAGTACTTCTTCTTGATGTAAGCAGAGGAAACACTGTATTTGGTAGTCACAAATAATTTCTTTCTATCGATACCACTCTTTTCAATGGCTTCGCCTAATTCAGGTTGAGTAGTATAAGCTTCAGCAGTATCTAAATGATTGAATCCTTGTTGAATTGCATAAACAATTTTATTTATGAAATCTTTACGCTTCTCTTCATTATCTGGATCTCCCCTACGAACATCTTTCCATGCGGTACCTGTTCCATAACCAATTGTGGCTGGTTCTCCGGAAACAGTTGTTAGTAATGGCTGCAATTTGTCTGTCATGATTAGCACAGAAAATTAAAGAATCGCAGTATCGGTAGGTTTTATATGAAGAAATAAGTGTGGCTGCTAATGCAACCACTATAAAATTTCATAGTTATGATTACAGCATATCACCACCACGGTTGAAGTCACGTATTGTGGGTGTGGTAATTACAATGGGGAGGCTGATTATAAATTTGAAAATCTTACTTCTGAATCAATCTTAGAATATTACAATCTGCCGTTTTTAAGGTTACAAATTCTCTACAATTCACCTACTATTGGTTTAAACTGAGGCGTATAATATATTGACTAATTTCTGAATCGTAGCAGACAGACTAATTCCAACCGCTCAATGTCTAAGTTTAATTGATTTGATAGCGATATGGTAAAATGAATCATAAAGTCGATTTTCTCTGATCCAACCAACTCTGGCCGCAAACTAAGGGTCCTTCAAAGTAGCAACGCAGGGTCTCCTAAGCCACAATCACTCTGTAAAAACCTACTTATCATACTTTGAGTATTGATCAATGAAGAAGGCTCTATACTTGAAAGTTTCACCAATTCTATCGATTTCGCTCTCATCTTCAGAAGAGATTTCGAAATTAACAATATCCAAAGTTTCCTTAATTCTTTGCTCATTTGAAGATGTTGTAACTGGTAAAATTCCCTTCTGTAAAGTATATCTTAATAAGATTTGAGCATCAGTTTTATTATACTTTTTGGCCAAAGTATCTAAGAATACAGGTAAAGGATGATCAGTTCTTGCCAATTCCTTGTTATCCTTTTTGATTCTAAATAAAGGACTTAAAGGACCATATCCTTCAACCAAGATATTATTCTTCTTTGAAAATTCAAGGATATCAGGAGTTTGACTTTGTAAATAAGCATGGAATTCAATTTGGTTAGCAACTGGATAATAGTCTTTATTTCCTTCAGCAACAGCAAAAGTTCTTTCTAAATGCTCGATTCCAAAATTAGAAACACCGATATCTCTAACTTTTCCTGATTTCTTAGCTTCAATAAGTTGTTTCCAAGTACTTTCAACACTAAATTCGTTGCCTTCTTGGAAAAAAGGGTGATGAATTAAATACAAATCAAGATAATCTGTTTGTAATTCTTTCAAGATTGTTTCAAGATCATCGGCAGCATCTTTTTTATTAAATGGACCAGCAGTATACTTAGATGTGATAAATAAATCTTCTCTTTTAACACCACTTTCTTTAACAGCAGCTCCAACTTCAGGTTGAGTGGTGTAAAAATGAGCAGTATCAAGATGATTATAGCCAAGCTTGATTGCCAATTTCAATTGATCTACCAAGTTCCTATCCAACGAATCTTGTTCATCTTCAGGTCTACCCTTCTTTAACCATTGCCATTTGGTTCCAGAACCAGTTGCAATAGTAATTGGAATACCACTCTTAGTGGTCAATTTACGAACTAATTTAACAGGATGTGACATTTTATCGAGCAAGTTCTATTTTACTTCAAATGATTACGATCGAGCTCTATTTATGTGCTTTCGGGATCTCCACAACTCAGGGTGCGAAAATTGAGGCTTTTTGATTGCATAATTACTAATTGGAAACACGTTAAGATGTCGATCCGATAAGACTATATGCAGAAAATGAACGATTTTTTGTGGAGGAGTACAGGGAAGTCCGGGAGAGGTGGCAGTGGCTGTTATAATGAAGCTTGATTGCCAAAACTGGATTTGCGAGTTATGCATATCAAACCTTGAATGATTTCGAACAGTTACGTTACACTTCTTATGTAATATATTTAATTGGTAAGAGAAGACCTACTCATTGAATAGGAGTATGAAAAGAACAATCACTTTAGCATGTAAGGTTATTGGTATTCAAACTAAAAAATAACTCAAGCCTGCTCTAACCCGTTTAAAGCAGCCTCTTCTTCTTCCTCAGCATTTGGTCTCTTAGTCAAAACCAATGGCTTTCCTGTAATTCTAAAGTATAAATCCTTAACATCATCAGTAGTGGATTCAAAGTGAGAAGTGGCATCATAACTCTTACTAATGAAAATCCCATCGGTGGTGCCATCATCTACTGGTTCATATAATTCTGCGATTCCCATCAAAGTATCCAACCTGTCACCTAACAATTTAAATGCTGGTTCTAACTCAACATGAGGAGAGTCCGTTTCAATGATGGTTGAGATAATGGCCAAATAATGACCCTTTGGTACAACACAATGAACATCGGATAAAACTGCAACATAAATATCATGTTTTCTACCAACTTGATTTTGAGGAATAATCAATTGAAGGGAATCTAAATCATTTGAGCCTGCAATTGGATGATCTAAAACACACATTGCTCTAATAACTCTTAATCCGGTCTTCTTGACCTTTTCAGGGAAATATGTTGGATCAGCAATTACAATTGGAGCCTTTGCGGTACCTTCTTTAGTTACGACACCTGCAAAATGTTTCTTGTCATCATATAACACTTCATCAATAGGAGTATCTAACATATAAGTTCCACCATAGATGGCAGACAATCTTGCAAAACCTTGTGGTAGTTCACCCAAACCATATAATGGATAAATGTAAGGGGATTTACCATATTTGGCAACTGAATGAACGTATAAAAGAATTCTTTCATAAGTTGGACGAGCCACTTCATTCAAGTAGTCATCGGTTGACCATAAAGCCATTGCATGACCAATAAAATCTTTGGTACCACTTTCCAAACCAAAATAAGTGTAGATTTCGTTCATTGTATTTTTGTCTAAATCGAATTTTTGATGAGTTGAAACGTTATCTTCATCATAATTGCCAATGAATTCTAAGAAGTTCTTCATTCTTCTCTTTTCAAAGATTCCCATCAATGACGATTTAATTGCTTCGGCACTAGTAGTTGGTACTTTTGAAATCCTTCCACCACGATAAACATAACTACCCGAGATTTGTTTAAATTCAATATATCTTGTAACATCCGTGTGAACCAAAATATTGGTCAATTCTCCATTTGCCATTAAGAACTTTGGAATCAAATCAACACACCAATCCCTATCTCTACCCTTCAAAGTTTCAGGTTTCTGAGCTGATGGTTTAAATTTGGAATATAATTGGGTTAAATTCAAAGAAGCTGATTCTCCTCCGTAAAAATCTTGACGATCAATATGTAAAACCTTTTTACCTTCAACTGAAAGAAGTCCAGAAAGAATACATTCGGTTAAACCAGTTCCTAATACAATAACATCGTAGTTTTCATCCATGATTTAGATAAGTTGCTCCTTTTTAATGTATACAAAAAAAGGAGCGCATTAAACTAACGAGAAATTGGTTTATTGTTACACGTGAGAGAAACATACGGAAGTAATGGCATAGACAGATACAATATATAAGAATGTTATTATTCAATTGATATGCTGTTGAATAGATCGGCCTAATTTGAGAGTTATTAAGGTGGATTTGGCGATATTTAGGGTTATTTAGATTATAAGATTTGCGAGGCCATATAAACGAGTAATTTTTGTGGTGTCAACAGTAGACGTCGTTGATTCAATAGGTGAGCTGGCGTGTCTCAAAGAAAGTCTCCAAGTTTGAAGGCAATTAGGTATCTCGCGGAATACACATAGGCTTAGATTGTGTCAAATAGTATAAATAAAGTTTCCTCAAATCCGGGGCATATAGAGAGGCAAGGATGAGTATGTTTTGAAATTGCAAAATAATAACACGCATATTTAAGTGCTATAGTCTGATTGATCCTCAATCACTAGAATCTATAAATCAGAGGTCAACTACTGTGGAGCTCCAATTGAGAGACATACTTATCTAGATCTGTATTTTTATGTATTCCAGCTATAAATGACCGTGAAATGCGACTGGTACTCTGGGACTAACATCTCTCCAAATCATACAACGTTGTGGAACTTCTTCAACAATCCGGCCTTAACAATCTTTGAGATCTCTACTGGATCAGAAGTTATTCCAGTCAAATTCTCAAACCCATCCTTGGTAATAACATAATCGTCCTCAATTCTAACTCCCCCAATATACCAATATTTGTCTAACACGTCCT
The DNA here is from genome assembly GCA_030570035.1 of Kodamaea derodonti. Lineage (NCBI taxonomy): Eukaryota > Fungi > Ascomycota > Pichiomycetes > Serinales > Debaryomycetaceae > Kodamaea > Kodamaea derodonti. The sequence continues at coordinate 565,632 of JAJLUU010000010.1, forward strand.
TATTAATATATTTTAACTTAGTCTCATCATTCAATATATCTTCCAATAAGAAAGGAGAGAAGTAAATACCTGGTTCATTAGTGACAACCATACCAACTTGTAATTTTCTTCTGATTCTCAAATACCTATAAATTGGATCTGGATCTTCATAATTTGGATTCCCAGCAACATCGTGGGTTTCCATACCTAAAACATGACCCAAACCATGAGGGAAGAATGACGCTGATAACTTAGTTTCCAAAAGTTCTTCAACATTATATTCTTTCTTGAAAATTCCCAATTTCAAAAACTCTTCAATTAAGATTTTATGAGCTGCAATATGACAATCTTCCCATGCAACGCCAGGCTTTATCAAATCAGCAGCTACATTTTGCATTTTAGCAACAGCATTGTAGATTTCCAAATGCTCTTTAGTCCAGTCACCATTGATTGGGAAACATCTTGTAACATCACTAGCATAGCAAGACCATTCAGCACCTGCGTCGATCAACACACTTCTTCTTTCTGGGGTAATATCATCATCATTTTTTACATAATGTAAAGTAGAACACGATGGACCAGAACAACAGATTGGATCATAAGCATGGTGCTTTGAACCTTGTCTAATAGCATGATAAGTGAATTCAGCATGAATATGTGCTTCATTGGTTTCGATTGGAACAGCAGACATAACTGCAAGATGACAATTATCAGTGATTTTTGCAGCATGTCTCATCAATTCAATTTCAAAGTAATCTTTGATCAATCTAGATTCATCAAGCGCGAAGAAGAAATCAACGTCACTATCGACAACATTACTAGTGACAAACTCCTTATTGAAAATACTAACATCGGTAGTATAGATATTTTTTAATGTCGAAATATCATTCTGTAAATCCTTGACGTATTTAACTTCGTCAATTTGGAATTTGTTGCTAGCTTCTTCTAATGTCAAAGGTAATCCACTCCACATTACATCATCGTAATCGATATTTGGCAAGTATAAAGTCAATTTGTCTTCCTCTGTATTGTAAATAACATGAGAACCTGGAATATCAACTCCTGACAAATAGTAGAAATATCTGTTCTGTCTGAAAGGTTTATTAGTATCGGAATAAGTATTCAATTCCAATGCAGCTCCTGAAATGAAAAAGATCGATCCCTTTGCCTTAGATGGATTTTTACTTAAAAAATGCTGTTGAACTCTAATTGCATGCTCTTTAGCAGGATATTTCTTTCCTCTCAATGATTCTGGTCCAAGTGTCAGCATGTCGTAGGTGAAAGAATGTGATGGGGAAAATGCCTTTAGCATCAGTAGCTCTTTTCCAGGGCCGCACGTACCTGCATATAAGTTACTCAAGAGACCATCTAACTCGGGCCACCAGATGGTTGAGAGAAGGGAAATACAACTTAGGGATGGGTCCTATGGAAGTTGGATTAATAGCGCCAATATCAAGGTCCTCTTCACAATTGTCTATTATTCTAGCGGTTGAAGCTTCAAAAATTTCAAAGTAACTCAATACCATCAAACTGCACTTTGAAGTTCTTGGCAAAAGTAGCCATTTTGTAGACTTGCCCATCTCATTTGGGATAATTGTATCTCAATTGTATTCCTAATATTTTAATTCTGCATAAATATGGCTGCAAAAGTCAAGAATGTCAACCGGAAATCAAGTTGAAGAAGAACTGATTTTCCAAAGCTTGACGTGCTTGATGCATACCGTGCAGCATATTGGTTGAGTTACTTGCTCAACCAGAGGATTACGTAGTTAGCAGTAGAAAAACTCACCTCTTGTGCACTTGTTTGCAGACTAGGCTGCTCAACCTCAATGCATTCCCCAATCCCGCAGCCACCCTCAAGTATCAATACCACCTACAATCAATTATGTCACGTGATCAACTTAATGCTCACTTAACAAATTCTTGCCACCAAAATCAATCTCCATACTCAACATGGAAAGATTACAAAGATTATTAGGATCCGGTGGAGGATTAGGTGGAGCTGCTGGAGGGGCCCAAGCTGATGGACCAGCTATAGATAATGCTGAAACAGTTTACATATCGTCATTAGCACTTTTAAAAATGTTAAGACATGGTAAAGCAGGTGTACCTATGGAAGTTATGGGATTGATGCTTGGAGAATTTGTAGATGAATTCACAATCCATGTAATCGATGTATTTGCTATGCCTCAATCTGGAACTGGTGTTTCTGTTGAAGCTGTAGATGATGTATTTCAAACAAAAATGATGGATATGTTGAAACAAACAGGAAGAGATGAAATGGTTGTCGGATGGTACCATTCACATCCAGGGTTTGGATGTTGGTTATCGTCTGTGGATGTTAATACCCAACAATCTTTTGAACAATTGAATAAAAGAGCCGTAGCTGTGGTGGTGGATCCAATTCAATCTGTTAAAGGTAAGGTTGTGATTGATGCATTTAGAACAATTGATTCCACTGCTTTAATGATGGGCCATGAACCGCGTCAAACCACTTCCAATGTAGGCCATTTGAATAAACCTTCAATTCAAGCTTTGATTCATGGTTTAAATCGTCATTATTATTCATTAAATATTGATTATCACAAAACTTCAAATGAAACAAATATGTTGTTGAATTTACATAAGCAAACATGGCAATCAGGCTTAAGGTCTGTTGATTATGGTCACAAAGAACATGATAATTTGGAAAGCTTCAAATCCATGGTAAAGATTGCTGGGTTATACAATCAAAGAGTCCAAGAAGAGAAGGAGTTACTGGAAGATCAATTAAAGACAAGATATGTTGGTAAGCAAGATCCAAAGAAACATTTGAGTGATATTGCCGAGAATTTGATTGAGGAGAATATTTCTAGTTTATTGACTGGGAATGTAAATGCGTTGGCCATACAATAAACACCGAAATTCAACAAGGTAAGATGTTTTTCATTGAGAGTACCGGAATGCTAATGGAAAATTTGAGCTGTGATTGTAACCAAGTAATGTGGCAGTGTGCCAACCCTGTCGCCACATCATATCTTACTCGTTTTGGTTCAATTCCAGTGATCGTAATAGAAAAAGTGCAATACGACGAATAGATGCATAATATGTACATGATGTAGATTTGTAGGTTTTCTTTGAACAATATCTCTTTCCTCTGAAGGGACTTGACCAAGGATTGACTTATTATTTTGCACCCAAGGAATGAAGGCATCTACTTCACCAGAATACTTTAGGACTCCTCGTTATACATCTGAATGCACTCTCACGATTCCCCAGCTTAAACATCTGCTCTTCTCGCGCTACAAAAAAAACCAAACATGCTGCAACTACCTCCACCCAAGAGATTGAAGATATCCAATGGAGAAGCTCCACATGATGCTCCGATAACTAATGAGCTTATTCAAAATGACAACAAAGATTCATATCATATAGAAACAATAAATCGCCATCTCCTAGATTTTGACTTTGAGAAAGTATGTTCTGTAACTTTATCGAATATCAATGTATATTGTTGTCTTGTTTGTGGGAAGTATTATCAAGGCAGATCGGAATCCTCCCCAGCTTACAATCATTCATTGACGACTTTGGATCATCATATCTTTTTGAATCTTCAGACTGAAAAAGTTTATGTACTACCCGAGAATTATGAAATAAAATCAACTACAATTCTAGAATCGATACAAGATATAAAAGATTTATTAAATCCAAAATATACACCATTAGAGGTTTCCAATTTGAAATCCCTTGTTAAAAGTTATAATCTTGAACATAAATCATACGATGTCGGATTTATTGGCTTAAATTCATTATCTAATGATTATTCAAATGTTATTATACAGTTATTGGCGCATATTCCACCAATTAGAGATTTCTATTTAAGTCTCTCTTATGAATCCAAAATTGAAGATAATATCAAAAGGAAATCAGACTTGAATTATAAATTCAGTTTGTTAATTCGAAAGATTTGGTCAAAACATCTTTTTAAAGCACAAGTCTCTCCTTATGAATTCCTACAATATGTTTCAACTTTAACAAATAAGAAGTTTGCATTGAATGCACAATCAGCTTCTCCGAGGCAATTTTTAATGTGGTTATTGAATCAATTGAATCTGCAGTTAAAGAAACTAAAGCAGAATATCTTAACAGAAACATTACAAGGTACAATTGAAATAAATACCATCAAGGTTTCAACAAAGGAAATTGATAATACTGTAAAATTCATCAACTCAAAGAAATCGTCAATAGCAACTACAATGTTTTGGTTCTTGACGCTAGATCTCCCCCCAAATCCTATATTTGCAAAGGATTCGAAAATCGAGGAAGTTCTCTTTGAAGACTTGATGATGAAGTATAATGGTTCCAAAACAGTCCAGGTTGGAAATAACTTGAAAACGTACAAATTGGTCCAACCATTGCCCAAGTATCTATTATTTCAAGTAGATCGTGATTTAGAAGATGTGAATGTTAAAAGAGGGAATCCAACAGTGGTCAAATTTCCAAGTGAATTGGATTTTGCTCCTTATGTAAAGGATAGCAGCGGCCCTTTGGTCTATAAACCAATTGGAGTGATCAAACATAATTCAATCGTGGGGTCAAGTATAGATCATAACGATGATAAAAGCCAGTGGTCAATAAGTTTAAAAAAAGATGGGTTTGATTGGGTGACTATAACTAATTTGGAGGTGAAGTCCTGTGAAGTGGAGTTGTTGTTTTTGGATCAGAGTTATATTTTCTTGTGGGCTTCTGTGTAGCAGACGAGAAGACTGGGTTTGAACCCCCACAATAGCTCGCTACACTAGGGTAATTCTACGTCGTTTATAAGCTATGTACATTTGAATAGAACAGTTTTAATACCCATCAAGAACCTCGTAAGATTTTTTGATAAACTCAGGAAATCCTTGAATAACCTCACCTAAATCCGTCACCTTCAATAATTGATCTACAACCACCACAAATGCAACTAGTTTCAATTGTAATACTTTATCGATTTCGGAAAATAATTCAATCAACAATCCCAAATCCTTTTTGAAGGATTTCAATTGGATTTTATAAAATTTGGTAAGTCTATCTGCTTTCCATAAAAGTTTCTTATACTGTGATTCGAATAAATAAGGATATCTTATTTTGAAGGATTTCCAATTCGGAATTTCACCAAATAATTCAAATAATTCAAGTCTATTAATAATCGGATCGAGGTTGAAGATCTGAATTATAATCTCCTCTGGAACTTCAGCTAATAAAGACAAAATCCAAATATCTGAAAATTTATCATCTATTAAGGTATTTAATATTAGATCATCCCTTATAAGTTTAGATGATACGCTTTTATTTATCGAGCTTAATAGAATTGTATTCCTTGATTTATTTACATCTTCAATTAGTATTGGAAGTTGGTTATCTGGAGATGCTTGATATGGTAATACCAATATGGAGTTAGAGGTTGAATCCAAGTTTGTGTTCTCGCTCGGACTCTCTAAAGGTAACCTCAACGCATTCTTCTCTGCCAATATCAAAGCTTGACTCAATGAAGCAGGATCAGTTGGAATCACTTTATCCTTGTATTGGAAGATATTGTGAACACCAAGTGTGAATTTCGAGTTTATTTCATTGTTGCCTTGGAAAAGGAATCTTTTCGAGTGCTCCACATGCTTAATTTCAGCAGGGTAAGTTTTGATTGGAAAATTATCAAAAACCTTCTTTATAGGTTGCGGAATTGGGATCATGAAAGTGGTGGATGGAATGTAGCAGTTCTATTGAAAATCTGTGCAGTATATAAAAGGTCACGTGATTGATGTATATATCTAGGATTAGATGATTTCAGATTACGAATTGTAGATTGGAATGGATTAACTGGATATTTATGTAGCTCTAAAAAGTTTAAGCATACTTTACTTTAGATTTGTCAAATTTTATTAATTTGGTAAATATTTTGAGAAAAATGTATTAAACGGGTCCAAAAAATATAATCAATACTCTGAAAGTTGAACTTGTAGCGTTTGATATAACGGACCATCAAGATGTCACCAGGTGTCACATTTCCGGATTTTGCAGCAATTGACTTAGGTCTCTGCTATGGATCACTGCCCAACTTAATTGGTAATCATCTTCTACAATCTCCTACAAACTCTTGTCCAATAACTCCTTCTAATCTAATCATATATATCAATTAAAGAGTAATAACAAATGTTCATCTCTATTAAAATAATCAACTCTTATTGATTCTAGTTGGATCCCAATCGCAGTTCTTAGTTGGGTAAATATGTAGAATTCAATTCAATAGATATACCTCAAGAAAACTATAAAGCCTCCGCAAGTATTTTAAGAATCCTATTCAACGTCCGTTATGAAAAATAGTAGGTACAATAGAAATAACTTCATTACGGTCAAATTGTTAACATTAATCTTCTGAATAAGTTTACTTGTTCAGGTCAAGTTCATTAAGTTCATTCCAAATCATCCTCACTTCTTAAATCAATATACAAATCGAACCATTCACCTGGGAAATCGACCTTACTCTTACCCATACTCTTGAATCCAATATTTTCATAGAATGGGATTAATTCCTGATGAGCAATAATTACAATTTTATCGCCTAAATCTTGGTTTGATAATCTTTGAATATAATCATGTAATAACAATGTACCCAACTTCTTTTTTCTCCATTTAGGATCAACGGCCAAAGAGTGGACACCAATAAATCTCGAACCTTCAATATGGCCAGCAGATGGAATATCTTTAGAAGGTAACAACATTGATTCTTTAGTGATTCTAGCATTATAAGTTTTATTTGCAATAATATGACCGACCAAAGTCTCTTTGGTGACACTGGACTTAGTGGGTAATTCTTCTGTTGAATCTACAGTACCTTCTTTCTTTTCGTTTTCAAGCTCCAATCTTTCTGCCACTCCAGGTAAGTTGATTGAATTGTATTTATATTCATAATCTCTAACAAACAATCCACAACATAACTCCGGACAAACCTTTAATCTGTATTTTAACTTTTCAATAGAAGCTCTTTCACTCTCAGCAAAACATTTGTTTTCTAATTGTAATACTTGATCAAGATCCTCAACAGTCAAGGGCCTTATTGATAAGTTTGGAGGGAAATCAGACATTTGGTTATTGGTGATGGTTGTGTCGGTGTTCTGTTGAGTGGTCAAATAGTGAGGGAGTCGTGTGAGGAACAACTAATAGCGGAGTGTACACAGCGAAATTTACGGACTTGGAGTAGGACAAAAGACGGGAGCACAGTTTCTAAAGGTAATTGATTGCTCAATTTGAGAGCAAGAAATTACGTGGAATAGATTATATTTTAATCGGTAATTCATTAATTAGAATCAGAAGAATTTTTTGCCTTCCAAGACTTAGTAACTTTTGGCTAATTAGTGGGTGCAAAATATGGAGTCGCAAATTACCAAAAGGAATACCCTTGTATTGGAAGTGTACACACGATCATTAAAAATACATTACTTTAACATATACAATATACAAAAAGATATCGACGTATCTAGCTCGACTTTACTGTCTCTACAACAAGCATACAATCCATCATAACCAGAAGTGCAGACTCCTATATTTAAGGAATACCACGTAGAAACTTAAAATTTTCGTATAATTTTAGTATTCAGTGGTCTCGTTTGTGAACAGTCATAGGATTTTAAATAATTGAATCCAAGAACAATCCACGTCTCGATCCTCTATTCTAATTCACTGTCATCGACCTTCTGAACATCCTCATCAATCAACGCCTTACTAACTTCCCATAAATGAACAATATTGTCAGCTGCAACACTTCCAATTGTCCAATCCTTAAAAGGACACCAACTTAAATCTGTGACTGACCCTGTATGGCCAGCATGCATCATAAATAACTCAGGGCAGCCATCTTCTGCATCTTCTTGTTGTTGTTCTTCTCCGATTTTAAATAAATCCCAAATGATCACTCTTCGGTCTTGGGAACCAGAAGCAATTATACCATCTTTATGAGGAGAAAATTCCAAACAAGTGATTGAATCTGAATGTCCCATCATTGTATGAAGTAAGTCATTTTTTCTTAAATCTAATAAGTTTATATTTGAATTAGCATTACCTATGGCTATTAAATTTCTCAGGAATGGAGAAAACGATAACGAATTAATACCTTGACTATCTTCACTATAATATGAAGACACCGGCTTCTTTGAATCTAATCTGGTATCGTACAAATATATATATTTATCATCGGAAACAGTTGCGAATATATTTTCATCGAAATTGTGCCATTTTGAATCATTTACAATGTCTGTATGGGTATCATCATTTCTGAAGATTTCTGTTGGTTTCTGAATATCTGTTATTACAACTGAGTGGTCATCAGCAGATGTTAATAAATGACCTCTTTTGAATGGGCTCCAAGATAATCCATATCCATTTGAAGTATGCGGTTCAAAATGTTGAATTGGTGTTTTTTCTCCTTCTAAATCATAGACATCAACTTTTCCTTCTCCATTGATCGTTGCTACAATCTTAGGATCTTGTGGCATGTACCTTGCTCTATTAATTTCAAACTTGTTTTCGAATTTCTTTACGATTTTGATTCTAGAAGTTGATTTTTTATGTGTGGAATCTTCTGGCACTTGAGTGCTTGCTAGTTTTAAGTAGTTCTCATCTTCACCAGATGTATGAGTTCCCAAGAGAATTTTGGCATCAATAAGACCATTTTCTGTTGTATAATTTGGTAACCATTGAACAGTTAATGATGGCCAATTTAATGCCGTTTCATTAACATACTCATACATATATCTACAATTCTTTCTCCATAATTGATATTCTTCTTTGATAGCTATTTCTTCTTGTATATTGTCATCGTCACGACTGACTTCATCAAGTGATTGTTGGCTAGACATTGTGGGTTGTGTTTGAATTTTTGGTGAGCCAAAAATTCGCGTGAATTAATCCCATGACGTGTGTTATAAAATTGTAAACTCTTCATCGCTTAACTAGAATACTACAATCTACAACTATTAAAATATCCAACTAGGTGGGTTTATTTGTGTCTGTGCAGTGGAATAAAATACCTGAGAATTTCGAGGCTGATTGTTCATTCGTTTCACTCAAACATAAAATATATCCTCATCAACTCTAGCCCTCTCCACCTCAAAATGATCAATTACCTTTAAAGAATCACTTATATGATCAAAATAAGGATTCTCATAACTCTCAATCAAATTCAATATCGACTCATCATCTTCACTAGCAACTCTAACGCCAACTTGAGTTTGGAAGTACCTCACATGCAGTAAACTGGATGTCAATACCTCATTGATCCCAGTCCTCTTCAATCTTTTACGCAATTTTAAACTGTTATGAACTCTAACAAAGAATGTATAAATGTTCCTCTTTTCATAACTGCTCAATAAATCCTTCAATATCCTTGCAGCAGAAGAGTCTATTTCACTCATTCCATCCAAATCAAAAATGACGAATTTGGTCATGGAAACATCTCTCAGCCTTTTCAGGGCCGGATGAGCTTTTGTCGAGCCATACATTTCTACTCTAAGTAATCTTGCTCTCAAATCACTACTATTAGTGAATGTAAGCGGTTCTGGAATTTTCACAATAAGACAACCTTCTATTTCTTCCAATGCAACGGTATTTAATTGAGTTTGATGATCATCCGATAGGAAATCAAGTAGAACTCGACTTCTGCTTTTTTGAATTTTTTCACAACTTGCTAATCTAAGCAATTCATGTTCATTCGGTGGTGCCAATAAACTCGAGATATTTGGTGTATTTTCTTGCGGAGGATGAATTCTACGTTCTCTATTCATGTTCAATGCAGTAAATCTTGGAATGTCGGCATCGAAAAACGTATTTGACCCAGGATATCTCCCTAAGATTTGAATTCTAGATTCTGCTGAATGCTTGATAACTCTGATCAATGAATAAATTAAACCAACCGCAATTCCTGCTTCCATTGAAAAGAAAATTGTGGTTATGACTGTCACGCAAAATGTGATCAATTCATTGTAACCCTTTGCTATCCAATGAAAATGTAATTCATATGGAGCCTCTTCAAGAAGTGAAATTCCAATGACAGCAGTAATGACACTCAACATACATTCAGGAACAAAATATAAATAATCCAATAGGTTGAAAGTTACGAAAAGTGTAACCCCTCCCATTATTGCTCCCAGCATGGTTGTTTTTGCAGATATGGCATTAATTTTACTACGACCATAACCACCAAATGCTGGTAAAGCACCAAACGTGGAGCCAACCAAATTGATGAATCCTAATGCAACCAATTCTCTATTAGAAGAAATAGGAAGATCATAGGTAGATCCCAACGATTTTGAAGCAGTCGTGGATTCGAAAAATCCTAACATTGCAGCTAAAAATCCAGACGTTCCCAAGCTTTTCATTAATTTGTACATTCTTGGATTAAAGGGGTTATATAATTTGAACAAGGCACCATCACTTTGAACCTCTCCAATAATTGCAATACCTTGTAAGTCCCAACGAAATTTTGAACAAAGCCACGTCAGACTTGCAACTACAATTAATATTTCGGGAATAAAAACCATTCTTTCAAACCATTTTCCTTTTCGTTTACCGGCGACTTTTTTCGAGATTCTAAAGAACATTATGATTAAAAATCCAATAATACTAATCTTGAAACTTAATGAGTTCAGTTCTCTCCAATGCTGAGTTAAAAATACTAATTTATCGAATGGTGAATGAATATCCATTTGATTTGGATCATTTGAAATCTCCTTTTGCAATTCTTGTAATCCTAAAACAACAACCAGAGCATTGATTATCATTACAATTCCAATTCCACTTATGAATCCCTTTAAAAGTGCAGCACTTAAAACATTGTCTAAAAATCCAAATCTTCCTAATCCAAATCCCAATAAACTTGCACCACTAACAAATGTAATAGCAACTACATATTCCATTGGATCTAATTTTTCAGGATGATGATGCAATAAGGGCTCTACAGCCTGTCCAACAACCAAAGAAATTGGACCTTCGGGTCCTACAATCATTTGTGGTACACTTCCAAATATAAGATACACCAAAGGTGCAATCCCAAGTGAATATAATCCAGATATAACAGGAACATGAGCTAAAGTTGTTGCATATGAAAGTGATAGTGGTAATTGAAAGAATACAAGCGATAAACCACCAATTAAGTCTCCTAAAAAGTACGTCAAGTTATAGGATTTAATCCATGATAAACATGGTAAATAATATGGTAGGATTTCACTCCATTCTAATGCTTCGACATGATTTGTATGGGTTGGAGTATATTCATGATGACTATTTGTGAATCCTACTATTGAAGATTCGGGTGAGTTTGAATTATAGTTTTTGTATATTATCGATTCATCATCAAGAGAATTACCGATATTGGATATACCATGTCCCATAGTATATGATCCTAATCCAGGATCAGTATGTGGATGTCTCAAATCTTGTAACAAAGGTTGTGTTTCATGTATGACTCTCCTTGTTGAGATATTTCTAGCGCTTGGAGACGGCGATGCAATTCTTCTACTTGATTCAGGTGAATTTATAGGGGGTGATGCGACCCTATTTAGACGGGCCATTTTGTTGAGTTTATTTTATTTGGTGGTACTGAACGTCTACTAGCACTTGTGAGATATATATTTATCAATCAGGTTGAGCGATTTTTCTTGAACGTGGCGAGTGAATAACTTATTGTTATATTAAAATAAGAATATTACACAAGGACAGACTATATCAATTGAGAGGACTACATTTTAATCTATGGTGCATCAGACAGATGACGCGAATGTTCTTGTAACCGTAGGAGGTTGAAGTCGATCCCTCCCCCACAAAATTTCCAAAAAGAGCCACATGTGTGACTAAGCAAACATGATTGATAAATAACGGTATACGCGTGATTTCAGTCGCGTGACAGAATCAATTTTATAATTTTCCAAAAATTGCAATATGACTCCCCGAGTACAATTTCCCACCATGCTAAGAACAAATTTCAAAAGACTCTTTCATTCATCTTCGGTGAAATTCAACACCCTTGCACTTATAGAAAGTTCTGGTGGTGAAGTTTCTTCATCATCTTTATCAATGCTTCAAGCAGCTATAAATCTTGGTAAACCAATCACAGCTTTAGTTCTTGGTGAAGAGATATCGAACGTGAATAAAATCAACCAATTAACAAAAGTCATACACGTAAAAGGTACTCAATATGATCATTTATTAGCCGAAGAAGTTTCTCCGGTTATTCAAGAGATCTTAGCTCAACATGATAATTTGACTCATGTTTTCGTGTCTGCTTCAACGGTAGGTAAATCTATATTACCAAGATTGGGAGCCTTATTAGATGTTCAACCGATAAGTGATATTATTAATGTTGTTGATGAAACAACCTTCGTTAGACCAATATATGCAGGTAATGCATTAGCAACTGTAAAGACTAATGATTCAAAGATCTTAGCCTCTGTTAGAAGTTCAGCCTTTGAACCAATTGTTATAGGAGATGGAAATGTTCCAGTAGAAGAATTTACGTCAAAAATAGCTCCATCTGGATTAATTGAATTAATTGACCAGCAATTAATTGTTTCTGAAAGACCGGATTTGGGATCTTCAAGCAAGGTTGTTTCTGGTGGAAGAGGTCTCGCAGATAAAGAAACTTTCGAGAAATTAATAGAACCTTTAGCAAAGAAGTTGAATGCTGCAGTTGGGGCTTCTAGAGCTGCCGTAGATTCCGGATTCTGTGACAATTCCTTACAGGTTGGCCAAACTGGAAAAATCGTGGCACCAGATTTATATATCGCAGTTGGAATCAGTGGAGCAATTCAACACTTAGCAGGAATGAAGGATTCCAGAGTGATTGTTGGGATTAATAAAGATCCAGATTCGGCGATTTTTAATGTTGCTGATATTGGATTGGTTGGTGATTTGAATGAAATAATTCCAGAGTTGACTGAGAAGTTGTAAATAAGAAGAACGTGAGAATTGGACAGGCATTCTCTCTTGCTTTGATGACTGAAGAAGAGTGACCTTGAATAGTTAGTTGGAGTGTTCTGTACAGAGAAATTCAAACTAAACTAGGGTTGCAAAATTTTATATTTTAAAATGGATATCAGAAAATCTAGACATTTATCATCTCTCAATAGTATGTAACGTCGCATGAGCTTTTTCAATCAGTCTGCAAGGAATGACCTCCGAGACCTACCATTTCGTGACTGGTAGCGCCACTTCCCCAACTTTTCTTTATCACACGCACCAAAACTACTCTCTGTCCTTAACGAGTATTGAACAGCCATGAGCGCCTCACCTTCATCTTCAACATCTTCATTTGTACCTATTGCATATAAAGAAGATGCTATTCAAGTTATTAATGAATTAAAATTATTCAATCCAGATTTACTTCAATACATTGATCTGTCTCATGGATCAATCGATGTTTCTGATAATTATCATATCGTATCTGTATTTGGTAGTCAATCTACAGGTAAATCTACGTTATTAAATAAGTTATTTAATACCAATTTTGATGTTATGGATGAACATAAACGTCAACAAACCACCAAAGGTATTTGGATGGCTCATTCACCTGTTATATCCAGTAATAATAAAAAATCCTTAAAAGGGGAAGTTTTTGTAATGGATGTCGAAGGTACTGATGGTAGAGAGCGTGGAGAAGATCAGGATTTTGAAAGGAAGTCTGCATTGTTTGCCATTTCAACTAGTGAAGTTTTAATTTTAAATATTTGGGAAACTCAGGTTGGACTTTATCAAGGTGCAAATATGGGTTTATTGAAAACTGTTTTTGAAGTGAATTTATCCTTATTTGGGTCAAGTAAGTTGACAAATAATGATAATCATAAGGTGTTATTATTAATAGTAGTCAGAGATCATCTTGGTAATACTCCATTATCTAATTTAGCAGCTACCTTGAAACACGATTTAATTCAAATGTGGAACGAATTAAATAAACCAGTTGAATTACAACACTTGTTATTTGAAGATTTCTTTGATATCGATTTCCATGCATTACATCATAAAGTATTACAATTCAGTGAATTTGAAAATGATGTCAAATTATTAGGAGACAGATTTACAAATGAAAATGAGATCTTCAAACCGAATTATCACCATAATATTCCAATTGATGGTTGGACTATGTATGCTGAAAATTGTTGGGATCAAATTAATAACAACAAAGATTTGGACTTACCAACTCAACAAATCTTGGTTGCAAAATTCAAGTGTGATGAAATTTTGACGGGCGTGTTTGAAGATTTCCTTGAAAATTATAAACTATCAGAAAAATCTTTGGTAGAAATTGTAGAAGACTATCTTGACGATTTCGACTCAAAGGCAGGTAGATATAATGCTGATGTTTATCAAGATAGGAAGTTAATTTTACAAGAGAAAATCCATCATGTTTTGAATGACGTTTATCATGAACATAGAAATGTTATTGAAAAAGAGTTGACATACATTTTCTCAGAAAAGTTGGCTGTAGTAAGTGTGGAATCATTCGTTAAAGATACTGAATCATTGGTTAAACAATTCCAACAAGATTACTTTGAAAAATTGCAAATTCATAAATATAAAAAGGATCAACTGTTTGATCTGGATTGGGAAGAATTTTCAAAAAATTTGGATGTTATAATTGATAAACAACGTACCATTGAATTGAATAGTATTGTTAACAAGAGCATTAAGAAGGTTAATAACCAAATGATAAAGTTAATTAACTTCGAAGTTAATAATGTGGGAGAAACAACCTGGGTTAATATCTTTGGTAATTTCAAAAAGCTCAAGAATGATTCCTTGAAGAAGTATTTCCTTGGTGATATCGAGGATGATGGACTTGATTTTGGTTTAGGCACTTCCAGTGCTGTTAATTCGTCAACCTTTAAACAGTTTGAAGAGAATGCATTAACCAAGGTTTACGGTACTCTTAAATCAATTGTTAACAAAAATACTCTCGGAGGTATTATGAAAGAACGTTTTGAAGATGTTTTCAGATATGATGAAAATGGTTTACCTAGAATGTACATGAATGTTACCGAAATAGATGATAAATTTAATGTTGGGAAAGTTAAGGGGTACAATGCTTTAGAAATTTTGAAGGAAATTACCGTAGATATTGGTGATATTCAGATTGAAGATGATGAAGATGATGATGAAGATGATGATGAAAAATCTCCCAAAGTAATTATCAAAGAAGCTGATTCTGAAGAAATTCTGAAGAAATATAAGAAGGAAATCGATACTCAATATCTTGAAACCAAGAGAGCTATGATCCAAAGTAGAAGTCATATTCCTTACTATGTATATTTGGTAATCTTAGTATTAGGATGGAACGAGTTGATGATTGTTTTGAGAAATCCATTGTTAATTACCTTGTGCATTTTACTTGGAGGTGGATTCTACATCTTATATACCTTGAATTTAATAAAACCAGCCCAAGTAGTTGCAATTAGACTTTTGGAAGAGGTATCTGGGCAGGTTAAAGACTGGGTTAGAGAGTTGGTTAAGGAGGAGGCAGTTGTTAAAGGTGAAACAATTGAGATGGAAGCGTGGTAGCTGCATATTTGAATATACAAACTATACTTTTTTTTGGCCATGAGTAAATTTCCACTTGCAATTGTGGATCAGTAGTTTTTGTAGCAATCAGGCTTCGTTCTCGTAAATATTGTAGGAGAAAATTCGGAGTAAACGGATTTAAGTCATGAGAGGAGCAGCTGATGCCAACAGAAATTCTTTGATTCTGATGAATCTTACGAATCAAAGGGATGCTAAGTAATATTCATCTCGTAACTTAACTCTATCATCTTTGAATTAATATACACTCCATTCCATAATCCTCCACTTATAGTTGTAGAAAGTATTTGTGGGGCATTGCACGTGACCCATGTTACATTGACGAAGGCCCATGCTGCAACGTTGAACCGTTGTTGCAGTAGATTAATTGTACACAGGTACCATCACCGCCCCGATGCAACCACCAAACAGAAGTTTTTCCACCATCTTTATCTATGCCAAACACACTTTATATAAATCAAGTAATGCTGTTTAATGGAATTGGTATCAAATATGCTTTTCTTTAAAAAGAATAAAAAACACAGTGATGATCATCAAAAGGATGTTCAAGATATGACGACTTTATTTACACACAATCTTAATGATTCAATACTTACATCTCAATCAAATTTACTATTACAAGACTTCAAAGACTCACTTGAGCTGTCAAAAATAACAATGTTACCTAATTTTGATATAAATCCAAGTGGTAAAGAATTCGGAAATTTTTTATGTATTGATTTGGGTGGAAGTACATTAAGAATTGCAGTGGTTGAAATCAAGAGAGTTGAAGAAACTTTGAATTTGGAAGTTTTAAATAAAGATATAGAAAGCGATATAAAACAAGATGGATTTGATGAAGAAACATATTCTAATCTCAGAAAAATGCCAACCAACAACTCATCAGAATCTAAATTAAATTTGACCAATTTAGATACAACAGATTCTTCAATACATTCTGATTATGAGAAATCAATGATCGATAATAGAGTTAATGTAATTGTTGAAAAAAAATGGTCAATAGATAATGATAAGAAAACAATTGATCTTGATTTCTTTAAATTTATCGGAGAGAAGATTCTGGAAATCTTATCCAGTCAAACATTAATTGATAGAACAAGCATTGTTTCTACTGGTATTACTTGGTCTTTTCCATTAAAAACAACTAGTCATAATAGTGGTAGAATCGTTCATGTTTCAAAAGGTTATACTATTTCAGATGAAATTTATAACAAGGAATTAAAGGATGTTCTTGAGAATGTTTGCAAAAACGAATTTGATATTGATATTGATGTCAAATGTGTCATTAATGATCTGTTGGCTGTTTATTCAGCAGGGTTATTTTTCGATAGACACACAAAATTAGCACTTGTTTTAGGAACTGGTTTTAACGTTTGTTGTTCATTGAGTGGTGGTGTACTAACTGAGAAGAATGATCAACACATTAAGATTTTAAAAGATAAAATTCTTCCAGGTGCTTCAAACTCGCATCTTATAAACACAGAACTTTCACTTTTTGGTGACCAAATGTTACCATACCTTACAAATAAATACGACTACATTATCGAGCCGAGATTTGAAGATTTCCAATTTGATTATAGATGCTTCTTATCAACTGATTCAAATGGAACACTTTTACAACCTACTGAATTGATGACTTCTGGTAGATATTTACCAGAACTAACTAGATTAGTATTGGTTGATTTATACAACGAAAACCATATTCTTAATTCCGTTGAAAAATCTTCAATCAAAAGACTTTTATCTACTCCATATGATGGATTTGATGGCGAATTGATGTGTCTTATAGATGAATCCACAAATATTACCCAAATCATAGAAAAATTTGCTTCAACGTATTCAATTGATAAATCTTTAATCAAAGAATCTGATATTCATATCATGAAAGAAATAATTGCAGCTATCATTCGAAGAGGTGCATTTATTGTTGCAATAGCTGTTGTTTCGTTCCTTAAGTTATTGAAACAACAAAATAAATTGGATGAAAAGTTGGTTGTTATTAGTTATGTTGGTTCAGTTTTGACATATTTCCATAATTATAGAATGGAAACAAAGAAATTCATTAATGCGAATTCTTTTGTCAAAGATGAAGGTATAACTGTTGATTTTAAATTGGTCGATAATAGTTCGATTATTGGTGCAGCAATTGGGGCTGCTTACTTTGGGTAGTTAGCATGAATACACAGCCACGATAACGTGGAACATTTCAATACGTAAGCATGAGCCTTTATGACCTAAGGAAGTGTAACACTGACTAAAGTGGAATACAGACTTCCCTATTACATTTCTTAACTACAACCGTGTAATGATTTGTCATTTAAAGTATATAATTATGTTTTAAATTTTTGCTCAACATTGGCTGCAAAATTTCATTGTGGTGAAGCTAAAATTTAGCCTTCAACCCAGCAGCACCATTATCACAAACAATCAAAACCTTTCCATGCTCTTGCAAATACGACAGAGGATACTTTTCATCACTCTTCTTACCATAAATTGTTTTATCTAAAGCAAATTTCTTATTTTCTCCTAAAACAATCAAAGCTACTTCATCTGAATTATCTATAATAGTTGAAATTCCAACACTTAAAGCAGATTTTGGAACTTTACTGAGATCATTATCAAAGAATCTTGAATTAGCAGCGATTGTTGACTCTACCAATTCAACCTCTCTTGTTTTTGAATTTCTTGATGAACCACGTTCATTGAAAGCTAAATGACCTTCAGGGCCCAAACCACCCAAGAATAAATGAATTTTATATTTCCTTATTTTAGCTTCATAATCACGGCATTCCTTCTCCACGTTTTGAGTTAAACCATTTAATATATTGATATTTTCCTTAGGAATATCAATATGATTGAATAATTTATCATACATAAAATAATGATAAGATTGTTCATTTGAAGGAGGTAAACCTAAATATTCATCCATGTTGAAAGTGACAACGTTTTTAAATGAAATTTGACCGTTCTTATGAGCAGCAACTAAGCGACGATAAATTCCCTCTGGTGAAGAACCAGTTGGAAGTCCTAAAACAAATGGTTTAGAACTAGTTGGTTTGAAATTATTAATCTTATTGATTATATAATTAGCAAGATATTCACTAGCATCGTTAGGATCTGAAAATGTTATTTGTTTAATTGTCATTGTATATTCTCTAATAAGACTATTCAACTATGTTATATAGAAATATAAATGATACATTAACTACGATGTAACGTAGTACTTATCACTTTAATCACGAATTTAATGCAACATTTTTCATGTTACATTTAAATTTCTTTTTTGGCCAATGTTGCAT
The DNA here is from genome assembly GCA_030570035.1 of Kodamaea derodonti. Taxonomy (NCBI): domain Eukaryota; kingdom Fungi; phylum Ascomycota; class Pichiomycetes; order Serinales; family Debaryomycetaceae; genus Kodamaea; species Kodamaea derodonti. The sequence continues at coordinate 584,483 of JAJLUU010000010.1, forward strand.
TTTAGTCCCCAGGTGGCTCCGACTCTTATATATAACATGAAAGAAAGATAATAAGTTATGCAAGAATAAAATGACTATTACAAGATTCACAAATTGTCACTTGATCGATAATGGTCAAGTTTATTATAATAAAGATCTTTTCATAGATAATACAAGCAAAACCATTGTTGCCCCCACAGAAAAGATAAGCAATACCATTAATTTGAAAGGTCAGTATCTTGCTCCAGGTTTCTTAGATCTTCAAAATAATGGTATTTATGGGGTCAGTTTTTCAAATATAAATTCAAAATCAACAGATGCTGAAGTTGAAACTTTTAAGAAGGCTTATTCAGATGCTATGACCAAATACTTATCAACTGGTGTAACTGGTTTATGTCCAACTTTACCATCAACCTTCCCAGAAGTGTATTCTAAAGTATTACCATTATATAAGAAAACCAGTGATTCAGATAAATGTGATTCACTTGGAGCTCATTTAGAAGGTCCATTTATCAATTTAAAGAAGAAAGGTTGTCATGAACCAAAAGCTATGAAAGATGCTAAGGGAGGCTCAAAACGAGTTTTTGACATTTATGGTGGTGAAGAAAACTTAGATAATGTTGCTATTATTACTGGTGCTCCAGAGATAGACGGTGTACTCGAAGCTATACCAATTTTAAGTGAGAAGGTTACATTTGCAATTGGTCATACTTTGACTGATTATGAAACTGGTAAAGAAGCAATAAATAACGGTGCTTCTATGATTACTCACCTATATAATGCTATGCCTCAACCACATCATAGAGAACCGGGTGTAATTGGTTTAATCAATTCTCCACAAATTGAAACTCCATATTTCGGACTTATCTGTGATGGTGTTCATATTGACCCTTCAATGTGTGCAATGGCTTATAAATCAAATCCAGATAAATGCTTCTTGGTAACAGATGCTATGCATTTAATTGGTTTACCAGATGGTACTTATAAATGGGATAGTCAATATATTGTAAAAGAAGGTTTTAGATTGGTCTTAGAAGGAACAAATACCTTGGCTGGTGCTGCCACAACTTTACCTGCATGTATTAGACATTTAGTATCTTGGACAGGTATAACTCTTGCTCAAGCTGTTAAAACTGTTACCAATAATGCAGCTATTGCTGTTGGAATTGAAAACGAAAGAGGATTTTTGAATGTTGGATGTTCTTCTGATTTGGTTGTTTTAGATAGAGATGGTTTTGTGAAGGGAGTTTATAAGTTGGGTAAATTTGTGAGGAGTAGTGATATCAAGCAAGAGAGATTGAGAGCATCTTTGTGATCATTCGTCTTTGTAACTATAGAACATTTAATAAGGCTACAATGTAAGTAACTCTATGAATATTATTCTACGAAAGTGTAAATTAGGGAGACCTAGTCTGCCCAGCATCTAAAGATTCTCATCCTCCAACCTCCTCAACAAGTACTCAACCTCAACCTTCTTGGTTAATGGGATAATCCAATCTTTATAAATTTCCGCAATCAATTCTGGATTAACCTTACTTTGAGGATTTTGACTATACTTCAATGTTGGATCAGTTCCATAAGTTTTAGCCTTCTCTATCAATCTCTCTAAAATCTTAGCTTCAACAACAGAATTGGTGATACTTGCTTCTATACCCGGAACATCTTGAGCTTTTATTAATTTACGATAGTTTTCCTTATCAGATTGATATTTAACTTCTGCAACAAATTTACCAAAATGAATACGTCTTGAAATAGCTTGTAATGCTTCAATATCACAGGTACTAACGGATCCCAAGTTCTCTAATTGATCTCCTAATTTACAACTGACACTTGGTACAATATTCTCGACATAGTACTTTTTAATTTCATCATTTACATTGATTTCATCAGTGTAACTGGCCAATACTCTTGGATAATTTATTGGTGGCAAAATCAGTGGTAGCAATTCATTTGGATAGAATGGGGTTTCGTCAGGTGCTTCATAACGTCTGATTTGTGAATGAGCACGTTCCATTTGCAAAAGTGTCCAATCTAAAAATGAACCTTCAAATTTTGGGAGTTGTTCTTTCATATATTTGGTCAGGTAAACTGATGGCGATGAATAAAATTGAGATCTTTCAATCAAATCAAAAACAATAGTATCCTCCATTCTAACAAGGGCTTGACGAATGTTATCGAGGTTGAGCACTGACTCAGGTTTCATGAAATCCATGTTGAATACTTTTTTTAAACAATTTTTTTTCCTCTAATTGTGGGGTGCAATACTTCCGTTATCATGTTGAGCTTACAAACTTACATATATTCCCAGAATCCGTCATATTGCTCTTATAAACTATTATAAATACTTCCATAAACTTCCTCGGCATGCTTGTTCAAAAATTCAACAGTCTTGGACAATAATGCATCAAATAACACCTCCAGTTCCAGTAATAACATATGCTTACCACTCTTAACCACCCAAAACTCTCTTTTAATGTTGTCATTTAACAACTTATAAAATTCCAAGGTTCCCCTCCAATCACTAATCTTGTTCTCATCACCATGTGCTATGAAAATCGAAATATCCGGGTTGAATCTGGATACAAATGATTTCGTACGCAAAGCATTACACCGAATCAATAACTTGTTATAGTGTGCAACAGGAACTCTCAATCTATTCTTGTAAAGAACTTTAGAATAATATTCTGTCCATGACGGATCATGAGTCATGAAATCCATATTACACTTATGCAAAACTCTCACATTAGGAATATATTTAGCCAATACGGGAGTTAACAGTTTAATAACTGCGCCAGGTTCCGAATTTTTGTGAAATTTAACAATTGGTGAATAACACATAATCCCTTTTATCCAATCTTGATACTTGCCCATCATTGCATAACAAAGCATAAGTGATGAACCTTGGCCATTTCCAATGAGGTACAACTTCTCCAACTTGTTTACTCTAGTTTCAAGATTGTGCTTCACCATGAAATCTAGATCCGACATGTCGTAGAAATTATTCGCTGCATGCTCGTCATGTAAGAGGTCCTTTGGAGCGTCTAATATAGATTCAAGCACAGTAGTATTATCCCTTGACCGTAATCTTTGAGAATAAAAGAAAACTTCGTAACCTTGAGTCAGAACGATATCAAATAGTTTCGCATAGACAGTTGAATCTTCTCCAATACCGTGAACGCAAATTATTTTACCTTTGTAAGAAGATGTTTCAGGAACTTTCCATTCTTCGCAGTGGAATGTATTCCCATTGTAATCAAGGGAGTAAACGTAAGGGGGTCTTGAAGGTATAAATGGTGGGTCCATATCTTGAATGAAAGTTTTGCAGCCAAATCTTTTTCAATTTTACAGTCTTGACTTATTTGCAGCCTCGTAGATTATATACTTTTGGAAAACTGAAAAATTTCGAGGTGCACCCCTGTTGTTGTCAAGTACCCCCAGATCTATACTTGCGCTGATTGAAAATTGATTATTTTGACATGTGGCTCTCAATCTTGGGCAACCAAAGCTGATTGTAGTAGCAAGTTACACTTTGATACGGACCTATATCAAGAGGGGTAAAATTGCTCGAAGACGTTCGGGTGTGCTCGCTTATGTATCTTGAGCTATGAGGATATGCCTTGGAGAGTTTTAGCACTCAATCCTTTTTCCGTTTCATTTAATCCTTAATTTACCACACAATACATAATCGCCATGTGATTGAAATTTAAAGTTGATACGTAATTACAATTCAACTTGCAAATAATAATCAGTTCCTTATAGAGTCAAATTCAAGTCCATTTATCAGAAGCAACATCAAATAGTCCAAAGTGGAGAACAATTATACACCTTGTTATAGGCTTCATTGTATTCAATTTGTCACATGGACTCATAACTTTATGAGAATGTTGGTTAGTTCCACAAAAAAATATTGTTTGTACACTTCTAGTTGTAGTGTAATCCCCAATACCTGGTATATCTCAAAAAAGTTAAATGTCCAACACCTATCATAACTCAAAAAAATTAAAGGTACAATACGTAGTATAACTCAAAAAAGTTAAATGTCCAACACCTATCATAACTCAAAAAAATTAAAGGTACAATACGTAGTATAACTCAAAAAAGTTAAATGTCCACGTAGTATAAATAGTTATCCGATACCTCGGTATAGCTCGAAAAGGTAAAAGTAATTGAATTCATTGCTCTCATTCTTCATCCCCATCCCATTGTGCAACTTTTTTCCTCGCATACATAGTCAATAACTCATGATCATACTCTTTGTCATACGTATTATCTCTATCCTTATCTCTATTATCTTGAACAATTTTTGTGGATCGTCTTGTTGTGAGGAATTTTTCAAGTCTATCGAATTGGGAGGTTTCCGGGGATCCATATGATTCCACTAATGATTGTTGAGCTCTAGCACTTGCTAATCTATGTACTCGATTCAATTCGTCCGTTCTTTCGATTGTTTGAATGATATGTAATGCAAACATAAGGCCACCAACTGCTAAAACTCCGGCCAAAATTCTTAACTTATTCTTTTCAATTTCCTCTACTGTTGGAGGTTCCCTTTTATGTTTCATTCTATAGTAGTCTTCCCATGAACCAGCATGCCAGAATTGTTCATTATTATTGAAATCGTATGCTTTTCTATGAGCATGAGCATAACGGAAAGCTTGAAAGTTCTCTTTGGAAAAGTCTTGCTCATGACGATATCTAGGAGCATCATCCCATTTGGTTTGAGTGTATCTTTTCAATGCAATTCTCCTCCTTGGATCCTTCAAGATTTCGTATCCGTTTTGAATCAAATCAAATCGATTTCTTTTCTCTTCTTCCGTTAAAGTTCGTGAACCTTCTTTTATAACACTCTGTACATCGGGATGATATACTTTAACATATTGAATATATTTTGGTTTCAACTGTTTAAAGAATTCTTTTTGAGATAAGTTGAAGTCTACTTCCTTGAATCCAAAGATTTCGAACGGACTTGGTTTGGTATTACCTGGCCAATCAGGCAATGAAGCTAATCTTCGAATAGCTATTCGATACATTGGGGACTTGAATGTGATTCTGTGGTTCATGTGTTTGGCCCAGCCTAACATGGGGTTCAGTATTTTAGTCCCGAAAAACCGCAATCAGGCTACGATGAGATGTTACACAAACCTAGCAAAAGGATCGCTACAAATAGGAAAGTCTTTTAGTTCGGAACCGGAGTGATAATTAATTCAAGATGAGGCATTACTTCAATAGGTGTGTACTAATTCGTTTGACCCTGGAATTGCGGGAACAAATCTCGTTTTATCATTCATAAAACGACCAAATACAGAGTTTTGGCTAAGTATTCTCTTCTTAAAAGCTTGCGCTCCTTTTAAAGACTGAATTCCCTGGCGTATGATCCGGTCCAAGCTGATGTGGTATTCTGCGAGTTTAAGTGAAATTGACTTGATCTTGAGGATACATGGTATAAGTGCCCCCAATTCTGTCTGCTAGTACCCAGTCCTAGTTTTCAAAGCTTGTGCATTAGTAACGCAAGGAATTTTGACCTTGCAGCACCATTAGATCTGCGGGTGCAGTTCTAGTAAATTCTATCGAGCCAGTCCAGGTTGAAGCGTGGTTTTCGGAGTCGGACCTCCTCCATCAGAGTAGCGGAATCAACAGTTCCAGCAGGATCACGGGTAGTGCTTTCTACAGATTTAGTCAATTTTGATTTGCGCCTAAGCGTAATTCGAACATCGCGTAGTATGCGGAGGAACCAACGGTTGTATCGGTGCGTAACGTTGCAGTGATATTTAACGTGAATTTACCAGACCAGGTGTAGTAGTTGTTTTGGAGTACGTGAACGAAAATTCTTAAGCAAATACACCTCATGGAGCTGGCGTTTTCAAAAATATTGTAGGTTTTCAGCCAAATTTTTGAATATTCTATACATTTACAAGAAAAGTATTGCAAAGGTTGTCAATAACTGAAAGAAGTGTAACAAAGAGAATTACATAATTGAAGGAATTGTATAATATGGTAGAAATAGTGTCTAGTAATATTTTTGATGGAGATGATGCAATCGTGTGGAATTGAATAACTTTCGGTTGCGGCCATATCTAGTAGAAAGCACCGTTTCCCGTCCGATCAACTGTAGTTAAGCTACTAAGAGCGAGACGGAGTAGTGTAGTGGGAGACCATACGCGAAACTCTCGTGCTGCAATCTTTTTTTGTCTTTTAATCTTATTTTATAGTAATGGTCTCACTAAAACAATGCGAAAAGGGCAAAATTGAAGTTGATACTTAAGAGAAACAAACAGACCTAGCATCAGTACTCAATAGAGACAAATGACGCTGATTTCAGTAGTTAAGAGGAGCGGGTGTCCCTGCGAGTAGTAAATACTTTAGTGGAAAGTCATTAATTGCTTAATAACCCTCGGAGTGTGGATGGAATTCCAAGCTTCTTCAATTATGCAGCCATACGCTACACTATTGGTTGGTAACAGATAAGCAAAGTTGAACGACTTTTTGTCAGTACTGGATTATGCTATGAGTTTCAAAGCTCATGTCTGATATCGAATCGGCAAGCAAAATTAAGTACTCTGCCTCATTTGAAATGGCTGCAAAACTTGCCAAGACAATTGGACCCTTGCCCCAATCTCACCTCGGCTAATTAACGTGACTTATATAAGGTA